>CM076582.1:769293955-769649277 GCA_034641835.2 Pinus albicaulis | reverse complement strand
TCAATATCAAATCATGCATGCCCAAATGAGGTGAGAACCCCACCTTTTATAATGCTAAACTCCCTCCAAAACCTTGACTGCGTCCTTCACTCTCCTTAGCCTGCGCAATTAACCTTGGGTCAGCCTGATGCCTCCCCTTCATACTCATGTGGACCCCCAAGGCCCCCTCTCTAAGTTATAACGTCAATCAACTAGGGAAAACACTTTATTTTATAAAGTGAGGTGACTAAAGTGAGGTAACCCCTCTTATTTCTCACTTTATTTATTATTTCTAGCTAAAGCGGCAAAATTAAACAAAATTGAAATATTCCAATTAGCAAAGCTAATTGGGAATATACAAGCGGCGTTCTTCGGGCACATCCTACGAGTATCATTAACTCACTGGGATACGATGTTCTTAATGAACACCTGTTCGGACCTATGTTGTGCAGTGAACACTTTGAGTCAACACATGGTTGATCATAACATTCACTGGGTTGGTGCCAAGAAACTCTTGAGATATCTCTAAGGCACGATAGACCATGGGCTGAGATACACTGCCGGGAGTATGACACTCCATGGATATACTGATACCGATTGGGCTGGCAGTGTGGTGGATCGCAAGAGCACATCTGGATGCTACTTCACATGTAGATCTGTTTCGGGCAGGAATCTAAAGTCGGCAGCCTTGAGCACCGCTGAGGCCGAATACATTGTAACATGTATGGCCTGTTGTGAAGTCACTTGGTTGCGAAAGCTCTTTGTGAGTTGTTCGAGCATGTGCTAGATGCCACCGTTATCCTTTGTGATAACCAGAGGGGGATTCATTTGTCATAGAATCCCAGGTTCCACAATTGATCTAAGCATGTTGATGGTTGGTACCACTTTATCTGGGATATGGTACAGCGAGGCGCTATAAGGCTCGATCATGTAGGAACTGATGAGCAGGTCGCGGATATTCTCACAATGCCCTTGGGGAAGGTCATGTTCCTAACCTTCCGTGAGAATCTTGGTATCGTGAAACGACCCTATGATATGGGTCCCGTTGGACGATGAGCTCTGGGAGCTCTGGGGGGCTTTGGGGATAGCTTCTCGGAGCTATAAGCACTCACGGGGCCAGGCTTGCCGAACCTTGTAGTGCTTCTGCCCCACCGTTGTGATTATTGAGTTGGTTCACCTCTCATTATCTGTGCCCCGTATGCATCCTACCCATTGAGTTCAGGGCTCATGGGAAGTACCTCTCATTTGGCCAATGAGATGGAAAAGGCTAGAGACTAGTAGCAAAGACTGATGGACGCATCAGAGCTTGCCGTACTCTCTATCTAGGATGGCACGGTATTTACAGGATGGCACGGTCCAACCACTTGATCTGAGATCAAGTTTAGTGAGGTTTCGGACCTCCAACGACTTCTGGTCAGGTGATGAACCAACCTAGGGTTGGTTAGAGACTCTTTAATGAGTCCTATGGGAGTTTCGGACCTACGAGGTGCAGATCTGTCGGTAGGGTATGATGTCTTTGTGGTGACCACTTAACGTTGCACGAAATAAAAGGGCCGACCAAAGCAAGTTACGGCGGGATGGCCGCACGTGTTTGGATTGCCTAGATCGACGGAGTTCTCCCCTAGTTGAGAGGAGTGTTAAAATTGGACAACTGGGTCCCAAACTCACGGGTTGTCTTTGCTCGGATGACGATCGCAATATTTTTATTGGATTCCTCTTTCGGAGAGGTGTAAGATTGATCTAAAGATCATCTTGATCGGATGAAGCGAGAACATGTACTTTGAATTTATTCCACTTATGTGCTAGGTCGGCCTGGAATAAAATATTGACTTAAATGTCTTAAAGGACGTGTCACACACCCCCAAAGATTCCTATATATTGGAGAGACTTGGAGTTCATTTGACAGACATTGTTGTGGAGGAATTCTCTCTCTCTGGATAGCGTTGGAGCTATGATATATATATGGAATGTTCTTTGTCTGGGTTATATGTGTGACACGCTTGGTTGAATGACCTATTGGAGACTTTGCTGGTAGAAGCATCCTGCTGATCGCCGTAACGCCACCATTTCTTATCTCTGTCTTGGCTTGTCTTCTATCGATCTTTTAGTATGTTCTATCTTCTTCAGTGTTGTGCCCTAATCTGAAATGGCATAGAACATGAGCAGAAATTAACAGGGACCAATGCAAGATCATTTCATAGAGGCGCAGAACCGGGCGTTCATGTTCGTCGAGAAGCCAATCATGAAGCACAGTCAATCAACAATTATCGTGTGAATGCAGCGCTCGAATGTTGAAGAGATGAAGTAAAGAACGAGATCGGTAATACTGTGAAGCGAAGTGAAGTCACGGTATTGTATTGGGAAATATATGAGATCAAGCTGCATATTGGAATGGTGGGGCAAGGCTGGCATTGATGGTAGTGTTCAAACATGAATTAGTTTGCAGCATAGACCAAGCAGCATTGAGGTAGAGAAACAACACAGACGAAAGGGAACGGAATATTGGTAGCAATCTGATGTAAGTAATGCCTGGTTTTAAAGTCAACGTTTGGTAAGATTTGATGGGAACCTGTTGAATTTGACACATTAACAACCTGAATGCCTGATGTAAGAAATGATGGTTTAAAATCTGCATTCGACACAAGTGATTCACCATAATTGCAATTGATTCATAATTGAGTTTGATCACGGGTAGTTAGGTTGCTGTGATGGTTTGATGCGGCCATCTATTTCAATCATAACGCAGAGTTTATGTTGACAACAATTGACTCTTCAATTCCATTGTTATATATATATATATATATATATATATATATATATATATATACAGATGCTCCCTTAAAAGTTCAA
This sequence comes from Pinus albicaulis, assembly GCA_034641835.2. Taxonomy (NCBI): domain Eukaryota; kingdom Viridiplantae; phylum Streptophyta; class Pinopsida; order Pinales; family Pinaceae; genus Pinus; species Pinus albicaulis. The sequence continues at coordinate 769,646,448 of CM076582.1, read as the reverse complement.
TTTGTTTTCTACATGAAGTTTATATAATACCACTGCAACAAAGATCACGGTTTTTAATGGATATAGAGCTGCACACTAAAGAGAAAGAAACAATTATATTCTATCCACTGCAACAAAGGAATGGTTTTTAATGGACTTATTAGAAAGGGACAATTTTGTTATATTGAAGTGTATATAATTGATGAAATTTTAAAGAAGAACTTGCAGAATTGCTAGCTAGTAGGAAAATCAATTACATTACTATGAAGGACATAAGTTCACTCTTCTCAGAAATTATGTAGTTACTACATTTATAGTGAAAGTGTGGGATGATTCAATTTTCCTACATCATTTTTGGTATCAGAGCTTGTTAAGCTGTTTTTGGAGCATTGTAGAGAATGCCGCCCAGAAGAGGAGCTGGGATAGGTCGAGGGAGACCTATAGCAAATGTAGTTTTGCTAGATGAGATCCGACATTTACGCACGAGACTGGCTATAGTGGAAACCACTCAGAGGAGAGCAGCAGATGGTGGAATTGCCAGTGCTGATGAAAAAGAGACCACTAACGAAGAAGTGGAGGAGGAAAGCAAGGCAGCCAAAGTCATGAAGATGCTCGCAAAGGTCAATAGCCGACCAAAGGTAGAAGTACCTTTATATGATGGAAATCTTAGTGTGGAGGTGCTAATGGACTGGATCAGTTCGTTAGATAAATACTTCGACTATAAAGAAGTCGATGACAAGAAGAAAGTGAAGTTTGCAGCCACAAGGGAAGCCCAAAATCAAGCAATGGGACAGGATGGTAAGTAAGTTGAAAGGTAAGTTTTTGCCGAAGGATTACCAATTAGATTTGTTTAGACAATTGCAGAACTTAAAACAAATAGGAATGAAAATTAAGGAATATACTGAAGAATTTTATAAGCTGAGTATTAGATCTGGCCATGTTGAAGATGATCTAGAAAAGGTAGCTAGATATATAAATGGTTTGAGATATGAAATACAAGATGAGATCAGCTTATTAAATTTGAAGTTGATTGAAGATGCCTATCAAGTAGCTTTGACAGCCGAAGAAAAGATGTTGCGCAAACAAAACCAGAGAAATAGAGGTAAGAGTCCGGCAAAAGGAAAAGGAACATTTGAATCCAGATTTCAACACTCTCAGAATGAGGTAGGGAGTGCGAGCAATAGATCACCACAAAGAGGAGATTTTGGCCGCGGAAGGTTCTTGCCCAGAGGCAGAGGCCGAGAAAGAGATGTTCGGTGCTTTGCATGTGGTGAATGGGGACATGTGCAATGGGATTGTCCTCACAATAGATCATCAATTCAACACAATGTGAACGTTGCTGAAGCCAAGGAAGAAATTCCTCAAACTGCAGTGAAAGAGGAACCACCTGAAGCCGGAGAATCCTTGTTACTGAAGAGGGTGTTGCTTAAAGAAGCTAAAGGAGGCCAAAGAACCTGCTCAAAGGAAAAAGCTGTTCCGAACTGTATGTAAGTCAAGGGGTAAGTGTTGCAAATTGGTAATTGATAGCGGTAGTATTGATAACCTTGTTTCTACAGAAATGGTAGACAAGTTGAAGTTGGAGAGAACAATACACCCCACTCCTTATAAAGTATCGTGGCTTCAGAAAGGCCATCGAATTATTGTAGCTGAACAATGTAAAGTTGACTTTCAGATTGGTACTTATAAGGATGTTATTTTATGTGAGATAATGCCGATGGATGTATGTCACATATTGCTAGGGAGACCCTGGCAGTTTGACCGAAATGCCATACACGATGGCAGGAGAAACACTTATACTCTTGAGAAAGATGGGAACAAGCATACATTGCTACCATTGAAAGCTGAAGCTGACGAAGAAGCACTTGGAAACAACATTATGTTGATGAGTGGGAAGACCCTGTTGGAGGAAGATGAGAAGGGTAAGGAGATGCATTTTGCTAGTGTTGGAAAACCCAAGGTAATTTTAACTTCTACAAATTTAGAAGATTTACCTGAAGAAATTCAAAATCTGTTGAATGATGTTGCGGATATTGTTGTGGATGAGTTGCCAAATGAGTTACCACCCATCAGGAGTATTAGTCACCATATTGATCTAATACCTAGAGCCAGTTTGCCGAATAAAGCAGCCTACAGGTTAACACTGCCGGAAAATACCGAAGCTGGAAGAAAAATGTAAGAGTTGATGGATAAAGGGTTCATCAGAGGAAGCCTTAGTCCATGTACTGTACCAACAGTACTCAGTCCAAAGAAAGAAGGTGAATGGCGCATGAGCAAAGATTCTCGAGCCATAAATAAAATCACCATCAGGTTGATGAATGAAGTTTTGGAGGAATATGCAGTCTCTAAAGAAGAGTTGAAAATGGATCCGAAGAAAATCCAAGCAGTCGTAAATTGGCTAACTCCTAGCATATTTGAGGGAGATGTCAAGCAGAGAGCAGATATGAGGAGACGAAAAAAGGAATTCCAAGTGGGTGACTTAGTCATGTATCGCAGATTTGTACCTATACCAAGAACCAGAAGAAGAACCACAAGGAGACGCCACAACAGAAGAAAGCCCAAAGCAGGAAAAAGGGAAAAGAGAGTAATAACGAAAACGAGGAACCAAACTTATTATCAGTATTTGGTCGAGCGGAAAGGACATTGCCTTCCTCTCAAAAGATGCTTTGTTCTCAAAGCATAGGTAACGATGAATGTTGTTGACGAAATGCTTCGGTCTCCCAAGAAGCTTCTTCTTCTGATAAGTCTTTCCACTTGATTACGTACTCCTTGATTACATAGGATCAAAGCTTCTTTTCTCTGGTGGATATCATACCTTCTGGCTCTAAAATGACTCTTCTTTCATCATCTAAGAATGGAAGTGTTGTTTGTGCTCACTGATGGTCACCAAGTGCCCTTTTAAGGCAAGATACATGGAAGACGTTGTGAACACGACTTTTATCTGGAAGGCTTAAACTATATGCAACTTGGCTGATCTTTTTGTTGATTTGATATGGTCCATAGAACTTTGGTGCTAATTTATGTTTTCCTTTTTGTTTCAAGGACAACTGTTTGTATGGCTGGAGTTTGAAAAATATCCATTCTCCAACTTCAAATTCTCTCTCAGTTCTGTTTCGGTTAGCTTGTTGTTTCATACGGTTTCTTTCATTATTCAAATTTTCTTTTAGGGTCTGGACAATCTTTTGGGTTTCTTCTAGTTGTTTTTAACAATTGGTAGATTTATTTGGATGGTAGCTAGATCTTTCCTTTTCGGGGGTTCGTACCCATACAAAGCTTGGAATGGAGTCATTTTTGCTGATGTATGGTAAGTAGAGTTATACCACCATTCAACGAGATGCAACCATTGAACCCACTTATTTTGTTTTTCTGTAGCGTAACAACTTAGGTAGGCTTACAGACATTTATTGACAACCTCTGTTTGTCCATCTGTTTGAGGGTGGTAAGCGGAAGTCATATTTAGGCAGGTTCCTATATGGCTGAACAATTCCTTCCAGAAATTACCCTTAAATTTGACATCTTTGTCGCTCACAATGACTTTCGGAAACCCGTGTAGTTTATAAATATTTTTGCAAAATATCTCGGCGATTTGCTTTGCTGAGTCTGATTTCTTTATCGCAATAAAGTGAGCATATTTAGTGAGTCTGTCGACTGCTATGAAGATCTTATCCTTGCCATCAGATACAGGTAACCCTTCAATAAAGTCCATTGATATTTCTTCCCATGTCTGATTCAGAATGTTTAAGGGGTGAAGTAATCCAGGTGTCATAATATTTTCACTTTTATTTCTTTGACATTTGTCACATTCTGATACATATTTCTAAATATCGCGACTCATCCCCTTCCAAAAGAATGATTGACATGCATTGTAGTAAGTTTTAAAGCATCCTACATGTCAGAATGATAGTGAATCATGTGATCCCTTGAGTATCTTTGATTTAAACTTGGAGTTTGAATTCAAATAGATTCTTCCCTTGTACCATAAAATATCGTTCTTCCATTCAAATTTTGAGTTGCCTAGGTGGTTATTGATTATAGCAGTTATTTCTGGATCCTTGGCGTACTCACTACAGATCTCATTAAGCCATTCAGGAACAACAACCGAGATTGCAAGTAGTGTTGATTCTTCGTCCTTTCTAGACAGGGCATCTGCTACTACATTGTCTTTTCCCCTTTTATTTAATATCTCCATATCAAAGGCGACAATTTTTTCAATCCGTTTTTGTTGTTCTTCAGAAAGTATTTTGCGTTGGAGGAGGTGCTGGAGACTGTTATGATCTATTCGCATGGATAACCTACTTCCCAACAGATATCGTCTCCACTTGGCCAGTGCGTGCATAATAGCGAGCATTTCCTTGTTGTATGTGATTTAAGATGCTCTCGTTTATTGGGCTTCCTGCTTTCAAAAGCTATTGGATGCCCTTCTTGCATTAACACTGCACCTATACCGAATCGAGAAGCATCACACTCATTGATAAGTGATTTAGAGAAATTTGGAGTTGCCAATACCGGGGCATTAAACATAACTTCCTTTAATTCTTCAAAACACCTTCTTGCTTCCTCATTCCATTGAAATGAATTCTTCTTTAAAAGATTTGTTAGGTGCAGTTATGTGTGCATAATTCTTAATAAATCTTCGGTAATATCCAGTCAATCCTAAGAACCCTTGTAGCTTGGATATATTAACTGGTTTGGTCCACTCCCTTATAGCCTTGATTTTATTAGGGTCCACCTTTACTCCATGGGATATTATGTGTCTGAGATATTCTACTTCTTCCTTCCCAAAGGTGCATTTGGATTTCTTAGTGTAGAACTGATGTTCTTCTAGGAGTGTAAGAACTTTATCCAAATGTTGTAGGTGCTCCTTCCAAGTTTTACTGTAAATTAAAATATCATCAAAGAACACTAGTACAAACTTTCTAAGATATGGACGAAATAACTCGTTCATAGTAGCTTGGAACGTTGCCGGTGCATTCGTTAACCCAAAGGGCATTACTTTAAATTCGTAGTGACCTTCCTGTGTTCGGAACACAATTTTTGGTATGTCTTCCAACCTGATTCTGATTTGGTAATAGCCTGATCTTAAGTCCAATTCTGAGAAGTATTTTGCGCCATGTAGTTCATCCATCATTTCATCGATAAAGGGAATTTGGAACTTATTTTTAATCTTTATCTTGTTTAATCCTCTATAATGAATGCATAGCCTGAACAATCTTCTTCCTTACAAATACAACTGGAGCAACATATAGACTCTTACTTTTTGAGATGACCCCACATTTTAAAAGATCTTGGATTAACCTCTCAATTTCAGTCTTTTGGTGATGCGGATATTGATACGGCTTGATGTTGATGGGGTCTGATCCTGCTTTGACTTCTATTGTATGTTCAATTTCCCTATTAGGAGCTATTTTCATTGGAAGGTTGTGAAATACTTTTTCGTGCTTCTTGATTACCCCTTGTACTTCTGGTGACCCTTCACAGATCACTTTTGCAGATAACATTTCTAATTGGTGACATTGTACTATATAGGCTGGTGCTCATTTTCGAATCATTTTCATCATCTAGGATGACGACACGATTTGATTTTATGGTGCTTGAAATCCATATAACTTGTGCTTCTGCCCTTCCCATTTAAAGCTTATAAATTGCTTTTATATAACATTTGGGCTTTCAATGTCAGTGTGAGGTAATCTCACTAGCTCTTTCTCAGTCAGTTTCTCTGTGAGGATTTCCAACAAGGCATCCTAGATTGTATTCAAAATTATTGCATAATAAATAAACCCTTAGTTGTTGCATCGATTTTCCCGCATTGGGTTTTTCCGGGGACATTAGTCCAAAAACAATGGTGTCATGTGTCTATGATTTATGCTTGCTCAGATCTTGTTTCCGCGCATTTATTTTCCGCAATTTAATTTTGTGAAGGCTGTAGTGTATGGGTTTCAATATTTACCGTAGAAAACAGTAAATAACTTGTTCAAGTAATTAACAAGTAGAAGATTTCTCATCAGTTGTTGCAGTAGGATTCCAAATCTAGGAATTTTCACATGGTATTAAAGCTTGTTTAGCAGTGCAGGAGGAGCAAGAGAGCAGATCCAGTAGATCCAGCGTTGAAGAAGAAGTCGGGGATCAAAGAGCGGTGTAAGCAGCAGATCGATCTCCCCATTGTTTGCGCAGTCCAAGCCAGGAGGGCTAGATCTGCAAGGAAATCTCTCTCAGTGACCCGACAGAGAGAAAGGATTTTCTAGTTGTAGTTTGTCAGAGGCAGAGTGTGCAATGCAACAGATCAATGCAAATCAACAAGCTGGTGGGACGCAGTTTCTGTGTAGCAGTGATTGTTGGTGCAAAAAGCGCTAGAAGAAAGTAGTTGAAGACACATTTGGGGATTTTTGACCCCAGAGAGTTTCTTGCCCAAGAAACTCTGTTTTCCCTTGCAGAAGCAGCGAGACCGTGAATTATTTGGCTTGCTCCAGCAAGGAGTGCGTAGAGCCAGCTACGCAGAGGGTTAGAGGCAACAGATCGACAATGATTGCGTGAGATGGAAACCAATGGGTTGCGTGACCAAGACCGATTAGAGGGTGCCTCCAACTACGTAATCTGAAAGGCAACGATCTCCTTCCTTCTAGATGAACATGACCTCAAGACCTTTATTGACAGTGCACAGGCTTGAGAGCCTTCAAGAAGAACATGGCTAAAGTGAAATGGTTGATCCTCGATGGAGTGAAGAATCATATTATTTCACACATTTTTGGCAAAGGGACAACTAAGGAAATGTGGGATGCATCTATATCAGGGGTCTTCCGAGCAACGGAAGATGTTTTTGGAGGACAAGATGTGGACTACAAGGATGCAGAAGGGAAACCACATTGATCCATTCCTATCTAGACTTCAGGAGAACCGAGATCAGTTGGAAGCTGTGGGAGCAGCTCCTCAGGCCACAGAGATGGTCAGACTAGCCTTCAATTCAGTGTCCAAAGACTATCAGATCTTTGTCCAGAGCATCTTGGGTAGAGAGAAGTTACTGGATTGGGAAGCAATGTGGGCAACTCTTCAACAAGAAGAGATGAGGAGAGATCTACTCAAGTGCAAACTTGATGGCAACAATAGCAGTGGGTCGAAGCCCAAGGAGGACAAAAATGCAACCCTTGCAACAAAGGGGCATCAAAGACAAAAGAAGGACATCTTTAAGATCAAGTGCTTCCAGTGTGGCAAGATGGGACATTATGCCACACAGTGTCCTCTAAAAAAAAGACAAAAATGAGAAGCATGATTCGCAGACGGCAACTGCGAAGACAGAGGAGGAGCAATTCACCATGATTGCCCATATAGCGCCAGGGGAGCGTTGGGGTGATCTGGAGTTGTAGTTCAACAGAACTGCAAACTGGGCAGGATCCTCAAGGAGTCCACCTCTCGCATCATCACCTTGCTACGAAAGCCCAAATCAACGATAGCAAGATGGACAAGCTTTCGTTGGTGCAGAGGAGTGTAGAAGTGACAATGCAATGGCTAGAGAGCGCCAGAGACTGAGCAACGCAAAGCAAAGTTGGTAGCAGTGTAGGAAGGCACAGTGCAAAGTCAGCAGCAGCACAAAGGCTTCAGAGGGACAATGCAGAGACTAGCAATAGTTAGATCTTCAGCAGGAGATGTATCCTACTGAACACTTAGTTCGGTTTTGGATGTTTTTATGTTGCAGTAAGCAACATAGTTGTAGTGCAGTAGCAATTGGCAACAACATGCAGGGTTAGCTGTAGCATGGATGCAACAACGCAGTGTTGGTGGGAAATAGTGTCAAACATCAGCAACACAGAGGGAGATGTTGTAGAATCAGAGCAGTACTTCAGACAGTTGTATTGCTAAGCACATTCCTCGCTAAGAGGGAGTGTTGATTTGTGGTAGCATCGAATGTGCTCGTCACAAAATTTGCAGGGAGGCTTACGCACATGTATTCCAAAGAACCTAGAAAGGATTCTGGAAAATTCCACTCAGATTATGTTTTATGAAAATAATTAATTATTTTTAATGGGACCCTAAGTCTAAACTTAGGAAATTAAAATAATTAATGGATATTAATTAAAACAGAGGGTGAATCTCCTAGAAAAGTCAGAGGTCAAGTCAAGTTAATCTTAGCCATTCTCGGGTGTTGAAGTCTCAACGAGAGGATTATAAGGACTTGATGCATCATTTGGAAGACACATCAGGAGAGAAAATCTAGAGATTGACATTCTTTAGTGAGCAATGTTCAGGTCAAAAATTGATCGAGAATATTTTTGCAGAGGGGCAAAGATAATTGTCGGTTGGAGATTTTCTTGAGCCAAGAATACACTGCAGAGAAGACAGAGAGCAGTACAAAGAGAGACAGTGTAGCAGCTATGCAGAGCCTGCGTAGAGCCAACAGAGGCAGCGCAATAGCCTTGCAGAAGTTCGTGATTCAACTGAGGATCAGTCAGATCCAGTGCTGGAGAGCTGGGGTGTAAGACTGGGAGAGGCCAGAGGGTTAGATCTAGCCAGCAAAAGAGCCAACCAGCAACAGTGATGCAGTCCCCACACATAGTGATGTAGAGACTGCATAGAGGCAATGGAGGGCTTGTCAATTCAGGGTTTGGCTAGTTTGGGTTTCCAGTGTCAGTGTGAGGTAATCTCACTAGCTCTTTTTTAGTCAAATTCTCTGTGAGGATTGCCAGCAAGGCATCCCAGATTGTATTCAAAATTACTGTATAATAAATAAACCCTCAACTGCTGCACCGGTTTTCCCGCATTGGGTTTTTCTGGGGACATTAGTCCAAAAACAACGGTGTCATGTGTCTATGATTTATGCTTGCTCAGATCTTGTTGCCGCACATTTATTTTCCACAGTTTAATTTTGTGAAGGCTGCAGTGTATGAATTTCATTATTTACCATAGAAAAAATTAAATAACTTGTTCAAGTAATTAACAAGTGGAAGATTTCTCATCAGCTGCTGCAGTAGGATTCTAGATCTAGGATTTTACAATATGGAGCTATGAAGCAATAAAGAGAACTGGTTATGGATGATAAATGGGAGAAATAATTGTTGTTATAACATGCAAAAAATTAGTAATGGTTGCAGATTTAATATGGTTGGAAATAAAAGAGTAAAAGACCCTTCCAAAGATGTGCTTGTATATGTTGAAGAATGTAACTAGGTTCGGTCTTCATAAATTGTACTCAAGTCAAAATATAATATATTTGTCAAAAGAAAGTAAAAATAATTTTATTATTAATTGAATTGACTTGATAAAGCATGTGTTTCATGCTTGGGTCAATTGTCTTAGGTCAAGCCTCCATTGTAGGCTCTAGGTTGTTGTCAAAATTAATTTTTGTTTGGTTAAAGACTCCTCCATCAAAGTCTCCTTGCTGTCGGCCTCAAAAGGAATCATCATCAAGCCGACTTCCCTCAATAAACTCATGTCGGCCTAACATAGAGACACTTCTCTTGACAAACTCGTGTCGGTTCATTTATAATGGACAACAACTATATATATAAGCATGAGGTCTTCGCATCGATTACACTCAAGCAGTTCGAATCAATTTCCGAGTGGGTCTGTAGAATTTCAGTGAAGGAAGGCTACAGTTTAGAGATATAACTTCGCTCCAGAGGACAATGACATAACTCACAGTCACAAGTGAAGTTCGGATCAATTTCAGTGAGGAATTCGTAGAAGTTGCAGTGATGGATTCGAGACATTCAGAGAATGGGAATAAGTTTGGCGTAAATCACAGTGAAGAATTCACATCTTAGATAGTAAGTAAAGGAGAGCTACAGTTCGGAATACATCAAGTCTTAACTTAAGTATGATAAGAAGGCTGCCTTAGAATTACAAGACCTAATTTTATTTGAGGACCGAAGTATGACTGAAAGAGTTATCTCATTGTTGCTAGGAAGATGTTGATGAATAAGCTACTGCTCAGCTAAAGAAGAAAATGCAAGGTTGACTTGATCAAGGAAGTCTTGGGTTTATTTTGTGAGGGTCTTGGTCATCTCATCTTGTTTTGAATCTACTGAAGGAAGAATTTTGACTGGGTTTTCCCCTAGAGTGGGGTTTTTCCCTGGCCGCGTGCCTACATTTTGTGACCTCTTCTATTTGTTGCTAAGCATTAATCTTGATGATAGGAAAAGATAAATCGAAAGAAAGAATAATAATAATGAAAACATGACAAGATAATGTCATAATAAGAGTAATCGTTTAACTTGCCACACTTTGGATTTCTCAACATGGAATCAAAGCTATGGTAAAAGAACAACACCTTATTGGAAATAAGATTTTGAGCAAAGTCGCTGTCTGAGATAAATTTCAAAGAGTAAGAATCAGTCAAATTGTAGAGATGAACTCGTGAAGAGACAAGTGTGGAAATCACAATTAGGTTCGATATTACAGTGATGAATTTCGGTGTACATTACTAGAACAGTTTGGATATTTTCCAGAGAAAAGATTTCGGTATTACACAGAGAAAAACTCCGATATTACAGTGAGATAACATTCGATGAACCTCAGTAATAGAGTCCGAATATTACAGTGAAGTCATGATATATATTACAGTAAGGAAAGGATATCACAGGACTGTAATATAAGAGAGTTGTCTCAAAGTATAAAAAAGGACAGTAGCAGTCCTCCTACACTTGAAGATCAGACTCATATAAGCTGATCCAAGTCTGGTATAAAATTCTGAACAATATTATGAGGATAATCCGAGATCTAAAAGCATTCATTTCAAGACTATGAAAGGAATCCAAACTCTGTCCTATGGAGAAAGGAATTCAAGCCTTGAGGATCTAAATTGATGGTCCAAGTACAAGGTACCAGCTCAAGGAAATCAAGTATTGTCACTTAATAAGATGCACATGCAACAAGTCTAATGAGCTATCAAATTAGAGGTATGTAAACACAAGGTGTGCATATTCATAAGCTTTTAGATTTTTAAAATCTCTAATCTTAGGTGAGTCATATTATCCTTGTTTATAGCTAATCTAGGGTAAAAATTGTAATCCTTAGACAACATACAAAAATCTCATATTAGAACCTTAATCCTTATCTTCTAGGGTTTACAAGTAATCTAGGATGTCAAGTAAAAGTCCTAATGTTGATTGAAAGAATGAATAACTTGATCTTCGATATCGTAGGATTCCATCCTACATGGTTTTGTAGAATATCTAGCTTGAGAAATTAAATCATGTTCTTGGTATCACATGTTTTGCTTGAAAGTATGTATTACAGGTATAAAATATCATGGCTTAAGAGAACACTTCAAGGAATCCTTACAAGGTTTGTCAAGGAATGTCTCTAGGTATGTCTTAGACTATACACCTTATAAAATTCTCTTAAAAGTACATTCGTCTTATTTTGAAATTTGTGTTACATTACTAACATCATTATATCTACCTGTCTCAAATAAAAAATATTCTTGTTTAGTGTGATTCATCATATGATAAATCTACCCTCCTTACATTCTTGATTGTCCTTATAGAACCCTAGACAGGTTCTCTGGAAAACCCTAACTTAAGGGTATGCTAATGATAATGTGTGAAACCCTAGCTTGCTTAGGGTTATTGAAAATGCTATTTGAAGTTTTTGATATCATGTTTGGGGTTTTGGTATGATCATGAAAACCCTAACTTGTTAGGGTTGAATACTGCTGTATAAAATCCCAAACCTTTGAAGTTTTGGTATAGTAGGATTTGCTGTGCTATGTTGTGAAACCCTAGATGTTTAGGGTTTGGTTGGGTCTATAAGCAAAAACCTTGTTATGTATTTAAAATAAGGTCATAGGAATGAAACCCTAGGTATGTGTCCATTTGGTTGAAGCCTTATCCTGTCTAGGTTGGTATATGTCTAATGTATTGCCTGATATATGATGTGCTTGTGTGATGATGAATTCCTAGATATGTGTGTTGACCTAATTGTTAATGGTCACGAGTCCTAGGGTTTGGAAACATGCCATAGTCAAAGTTTGATGGTCTAGGATGATGTTGTTTGGGAAATCTAGGGTTTTCCAGCTAAACCCTAGTAGTAGTTAAATTCTCTAGTATTTGCAGTATAACAATATAAAAACTATGAATCTATATAGTGACTGTCGAGAATTTGTAAATGGAAATCTAGGATTTACATCAAACCCTAGTAGAAGCTAGTCATGTTGATAAGCTGTAATTGATTGTTGAAGCTCATGTATGAAATAAAGGCTCTGTATGAAATTCTAGTGAGGAGAACATATGAATTCTGAAAGTTGTTAGAAACATTATTTCAATTTTTTCTAGGGTTTTCTATATGAAAGAATTTGTCATACTGTTGAAAGAATATTGAAACCCTAGATATAATGAGTTTGATATTTTGTTTGAGCTATTGATGTGATTTAGGGTTTAACAAAGCCTGAGAAGAAGTTGAAGTATTGAAGTATAGTCTGTTGCTGATTATGTTTGTAAAGTTTAATGCTTCCATTGTTATAAGATTTTGTTATGGCTAGCTTCATGCTTCTATAGATCTGGTTGTACTTGCGATCTAAGTTGTGCTGGTACATCATTTTTAAGATGGTGAAGATGCTCGTAAGTAAAGCTGTTTTGATAAGCATGATGAAGGAAGATATATGAATAATTCTGATAAGAAGGATGGAAGCCATGGCAAATTCTCCAATGTCATAAGAAGTTGATCTCCCTAGGTTAAGAGGGAGCCTGGATAAAAGAAATCTTCTTGGTTAAGAGGGAGGGCATATCATAGTTTTGGAGAATGCATTTTGAAGGATATGTTGTTGCATGTGAAGTAGGAAAGGAAAGTATATGATTGAGGAATCCTCTGTCAAAGATTCAATTGATAGTCCTACTGAGATAATTTGAGAAGCAACATCAAGTTGTTTGAAAGACCCCTAAGATTTGTATTTGTTTATGAACATGTGAAAGTATATTATTGATTGGGGTTGTGTTTGTACAGGTAAATCTCTCGAAGTTTTGATAGCATGCTGGTTACCGATCAGTTTGATCGGGAGAGTTTTGGTGTTGAGGCTTTGTGAGTGAAACATTGCCTCGAAGGACATCTGGCCGAGACATTGTGTTGATGTCTAGGTCCTAAAGTAGGGAGGGTGGTGTTGGTCATAGAGCTCTGACCTCAGATACACACCTGGATCCCTGGGTTGATGGTTAGTAAGTAAGCTGGATGGTACCTAGAGAGGCTGAAAGCTTTAGTCCATCTTAGTCCCACTCAGATGGATTTCCCTGGTTAGGAATCTAGCCCGTGGCATTGTGGTGCCTAAACTGTTGAGAAACCCTTCATAGATTGCCTTGGTCAGGAATCTAGTCCATGGTATTGCGGTGCCTAAACTTCTTTGTAGATTATGTGTTTTGAGATCTTCCATGTACCTCTATTGTTATATGTAAATATGAATACCTCCTTAGTTAAGAGGGAGTGTTGAAGAATGTAACTAGGTTTGGTCTTCATAAATTGTACTTGAGTCAAAATGTAATATATTTGACCAAAGAAAGTAAAAATAATTTTATTATTAATTGAATTGACTTGTTAAAGCATGGGTTTCATGCTTGGGTCAATTGTCTTAGGTCAAGCCTCCATTGTATGCTCTAGGTCGTTATCAAAATCAATTTTTGTTTGGTCAAAGACTCCTCCATCAAAGTCTCATTGCTGTCAGCCTCAAAAGGAATCATCATCAAACGACTTCCCTCAATAAACTCGTGTCGTCCTAACATATAGACACTTCTCTTCACAAACTCATGTTGGCTCATTTATAATGGACAACTATATATATAAGTATGAGGTCTTCACATCAATTACACTCAAGCAGTTCGAATCCATTTCAGAATGGGTTCGCAGAATTTCAATAAAGGAAGGCTACAATTCAGAGATATTGTGAAAATTCGGAAATCTCGAATTCTACTGCAACATCTGATAATGTTTCTTCTATTTGTTAAATTAATTAAACAAATTATTTGCAGTTTCCTACGATAAATATCGAAACATATGCACTGCAACCTTCACAAAATAAATACTCTGGAAGAAAATAAATGCTGGGAAATTAGAGAAATTCTAGCACACGTAAAGATATCGACACAGTTATTTTTGGACAGTTGGCCCTGGGAAAACCCAATGCGAGAAAACCGGTGCAACAGATGAGGGTTTCTTTATTAATCTTCAATAGTAATTCGTGTACAAAAATTTAGACAACAAAATAGAGGAAAAATATTGAGAGAAATTTACTGATAAATTTCTCACTCTCCACAACGATTTTTTGACCCCGAAACTGACCCTCTGCCCATACGCTAGTCTCATTGTGTCACCCTCTGCGAAGTGACTGCGCAATGCTCTAGTGTACTGTGTCCTTCCTCACACCGACCCTTCCTCAATTCGTCCTGCACTCCTAGACCACTGCTGATACCCTTTCTCTCTCTCACCTACAAGTCACTTGCTGGCTCTATCTTCCTCTGCTGAACTTCAACCACTGAGAAAATCAATTTGCCTGGGAAACTGGGTAACTGCACTAGTGTATCCTCCATCTACCCATTGACATCTTCTGTTGGAGCACCAATGGCTAAGATTAAAACATAATCGATGGCCCAAATGATTTCTTTGGCGATCTGTTTGAGTTTCTAGAACATTCACACCATGACTTAATAAATTTTGATTAATTAATCATATTTCCTATGTTTAGAATTAGGAAATATTAAAAACTGATTAATAAATCTAATTAAGTCATCTCTAGGTGGAATTTCCAGAAACGATTTATGGGTTTTGGAGAATACATATATTCTAGCCTCTCCACCAAATCTCGTGGCTAGAACACATCTGATACTACAAAAACTAACACTCCCTCGCAGTGAGGAAAGTGTTCTAGTGCTGCAACTGCTGCCACAAAACACTGTCTCTGCACCATCTCCTATCACGTTGTTGATGTATGGCTACTGTTGCCCACCACTACTGCGCAACTCTGATATGCACTGCATCTGTGTTGCTGTCAACTATTACATGTCCCTCTCATCTGCCGCCGCTGCAACTGAGAATCCATCTGTTTCTGCTATTGAAACGAGTTCTCCATCATACCCATATGTTCCCTGAACTGGATGAACTTAGCTCTCCCTAAAGCTTTTGTGAGTATGTTTGCTACCTGATCTCCTGTGGGAACATACTGCAGCTAGATTGCCCCACGCTGAACACAGTCTCTGATGAAATGACATTTGATATCAATGTGCTTCGACCTATCATTAAATATTGGATTCTCAGAGAGTTTTATGTAGCTCTGATTATCCCTGTAAATAATGGTCGCTCCCATCTTCCTAAACAAACTCACGAGCAACTTCCTAAGCCATATGGCTTCGCATGTAGCTGTGTTGGTTGCCATATATTCAGCTTTTGATGAGCTTAGTGCTACTGACTTCTGCTTCCTGCTGCGCCAAGAGACTATCCCTGATCCAACACTGAAGCAATACCCAAAGGTAGTTTTCTTGTCCATTGAACTACCTGCCCAATCTGCATTTGTGAATCCACACAATTTGACCTCATCTCCTCGAGTATATTTCAACCCATATTCGACTGTTCCACACACATAGATAAGAATGTGCTTAGCCGCTACCCAATGTAGCCTTTGCGGTTCCACCATGAACTGACTAAGGGTATTGACAGCAAAACAAATGTTTGGCTTAGTGTTGACCAGATATATGATTGACCCAATGAGTTGTCTGTACAAGGTGTGGTCGACTTCCTTGCCCCCTGATGCATCTATCTTCTTCCAATTGGTGATCATGGGCGTTGACATGGGTCAGAAATCTTACATTCTGAATCTCTTTAGAATATATGTAGCATATCTACCTTGCCCAAGGAAGATCTCCCCATTCTTCTGCCATACTTTCAATCCTAGAAAACAATGCATCAACCCCACATCCTTCTTGTTGAATTCTGCCTCAAGGTTCCTTTTGCAATCCTTTATCAGCCCTGATGATCTTGTAAAGAACAGGTCATCCACATACAAAACCAGAATGAGAGGCTAATTCTCCACCATCAAATATAGTAGAGATTGGGATTTGCATCACTCTTGATGAATCCCAACTACTGCAAATAACTGTCAATCTGACCATACCATGTCCTGGGTGCTTGCTTGAGCCCGTAAAGGGATTTCTTCAACCTGCATACATGAGTGCGCTTCTCATGAGTTTTGAAGCCTTCAAGCTGCTCTATACATACCTCTTCTTCTATCAGCCTGTTCAAGAATGATGTCTTGACGTCCATCTGGTGAATCTCCCATCCCATCTACGCTGCTAGGGATATAGCGAATCTGATAGAGGTATATCTGGCAACAATGGCGAAGGTCTCCTCATAGTCTATCCCTTCCTTTTGCGCAAACCCCTTTGCCACGAATCTAGCCTTGTACTTCTCTACACTGCCATCCGCAGCGTACTTGATCTTGTAGATCCATCTGGAACCTATTAACCACTGGAGTGGCACCTGATGATTATGTGAAGACTCCATGCCCAAGAATGAACCAGAGGACACTTGTACCATCATATATCATCAGTTCAACAGAGTTTTTAAGCTCTACTTCTTCTTCTTCATTTTCTTCTTTAGCCCTTAGATTCCGCAGCCCTATGGGGTATTGTATAAATGTCACTAGCATGTTGAATAAAGCCATGTAACAGGCCTAGGATGTTGGGACTCGATCAACAAGCGAGTACACCTTGGAGTGTTTTTTTACTTGGTTAATTATTCCTTCTTTTTAGCGGCGAATAATTTTCTAGGTTTTTTCACTCATTGCATTACCCCAAAGCCAGGGTGACGGCTTGAAGGTTGAGCCCCTAATGCATCTTAGTGTCTAGAGTCAATGTATATTACCATGCTAGGTCATCTCTGAAATTTCGTGGAATTTGACTAGGTCTAAGTAGGATTTTTAATAATTAAAAATTTCTCGCAAAACGAGAATTTTTAATTAATTTTTATGTAATGATGTAAATAAGTGGTCTTCGAAAATGTCTAGGGCGTGTGACTACTTGAAAATCATCCTCAGAGGCTCAACATTATCTTAGGATCCACTTTGAGGGTCAAAAAGTGACTTATAGTCCCTCAAAAGCCGATTTTCCTAATGTCAGTGGCAAAAATGAGAAAAAATTCAAAAAATCAATAATTGGAAAAATTCATAAATTTTTCCAAAGTCAAAGTAAGTCAACCAAGTGATGTGGAAATTCCAGGGAAGGTCAAAGATGATGTGGAATCCATGTGGGGCCCACCACATGGAGGAAATCCCAAGTCAAAGTTCCAAATGCAAGTCAAAGGGAATGAAAAGGTTCCAAGTTGAAGTTAAAAACGAAAATTTGAAGTGTTATGTATGGCCAAAAGTCAAGTATGATTTAATTCAAATGAGAATGACATATTATAAAGTTTAAGACTAATAAAGCAAATGGGGAATGGACCCACCTTACCTCTCATGGTATATGCACAGTTATGAAGATTTATGCACTTGCCATTAAAGAATTCAACACAAAGAAGGTTCCACGCATTAAGGGAAACTCCAACGCAACAACATGATATTACACATCTTTTGAGGAGATAAATACGCTGTTAGGTTCCTATATTACTAGTGTAGTCCCTTATTGTTGTTAGTATAGACCCCTTATTGTTATTATTGTACCCCTGTAACCCCAATATTGTTATTATTGTGCCCTTACATTATTATTGGTAGGTTGGCTAGGATTATATTGTGACCCCATGGACTCCTATATATAGGAGGTTTTGTCATTTGTATCATCCAAGAATCGTTCATTTATGTAATGTAAAGGAGGTTACCCCATCGAATTGGCTTATTTCTAAGGCGTTGATCTCTCTTTTCTATTATTGGAGCTGATTTCATAACATTTTGTATCAAAGCTTTGGATTCTAGGGTTTCGCTACTCCAAACAGGTCATCATGGCATTTTCACTAAAAAAAATTTCTACGAAGTTTCAAAAGTTGAAATTTTACAGGGCGAAGCCATAATCCTGAGGAACGTCGTGTAAAAATTTCAGATCTTGGTTCGCAATATTTTCGAAGATATCATCTGTGGAAGTTAGGGTTTTTTCAGGCTCCCGAATTTCATCTCAAAGAGGTGACCGTGGGAAAATCATCATAACTCTCTCTTTGAGAATCGGATTGGAATTCTGTAAAACGTGGCCGCAAATACATAGATTGTAGTTTCCTGTGTATCAATTTCAGAGTCAAAGGATGAAACAATGACATGTGGCACGCCGTACAAGTTTGCTCTACTGAACCGGTCCATAATTAGGTCATTGTGGGAGATTGGGCATAACTTTGCCTTGAAGAATCCAAATCAGGTCAGACCTGTGGCATTCGAAAGAAGATTCAGAGGGCTACTATAGGACCGAATTTCAGATACTGAAGATCCTAAATCACAAAGGTAATTTAGTTTCAATATTGAGCTCCTCAAAAGCAAGAAAAATGTGTGTATTTTTTTTTTTTTTTTCGAATTGCATAAGTCTTGTTTGAATTGATTCCAAGGGCATATTGTAGAATAGATATCAGTATCGGGTTCTAAAATGCCCCCTAAAACGAATTCAACACCCATTAAGCCTTCAAAAGGCTCTACTATGACTCATGAAGACAAAGAAATGCAACATGACATATCAAAATTACAAGAGCAAGTGCACCAAATTTCGCTCTCGCAAAGAGCAACAAAAAATGAAATGGAAGTTTTGAAGAAAGACGTGGAAGCTAAGATGGATGGTTTGAAGAATGGCATTGATGGCATGGAAACTGACATGGAAGCTAAGATGGATGACATGGAAGAAAAAAATGGAAAACATGAAGAATTATCTAAAAGCAAACATGGAAGGCTTGACAAAGTTGATACAAGAAATGTTTCCTATTGGCGAAAAGATAGTAGAGGAAACTCATGATGAGAACAAAATAAATGTTAATCGTTATTTCATAAATTCTAATGTTGGATGGAAGACCCACCATATTCCAAAGATCGATATGAGGAAGTTTGATGGCAAGGATCTCGTAACATGGATACTACAGATGGAGCAATATTTTGATTTCAATAATGTGCAAAACACACAAAAGGTACGCATTGCAACTTTATATTTAGAACAAAATACATTTGTATGGTATCGATGGCTTTGTTCCCATAAAAAAATTGTCACTTGCTCAATTTTTGCCGAGGAAATGATAACACATTATGAGGATACAAAGAGCAACACCTTTTTTAGCCAATTGATAAATCTCAAACAAAAGAGTTTAGTGGTGGAGCGCATTTAGGACTTCCAAAAATTGAATATAAGAGTAACTGATATTCCATAGGAACACATGATTCATGTCTTCATAAGGACTTTAAAGGATAACATCCAACATGAGGTTCACGTTTGGGAACCTGATTCATTGGAGAAGGCTTCAGGTTGACGAGAAAAATTGAATGTAAAATTATGGCAACAAGAGAGCCTACCACTCACGTCTATAAAAATAGAAGTGTTGCTACTCCTAGACTTCCACAACCTACAAGGTTGACACCACAACAATTGGAAGAAAAAATTGCAAAAGGGCTTTGCTACAGTTGTGATAGCAAATACACTAAAGGTCATAAGTGTGCTAAGAAGAAATTATTTTACATAAATTGTGAAGAGGAGGAAGAAAATGAACAAGAAACTTCAAAAGAAAAGGATATACACCAGGAACCAACCCTAGAAGAAGAAGAAATGAGTCCGACCATATCGTGTAATGCATTGACAGGAATTACCACTCCTCTAAATCTTAAGATATAAGGACATATCAAGAAGAAAAAGGTAATAGTGTTGATTTATTCGGGTAGTACCCATAATTTTATTCATTGTAAGGTAGCCAAGGAATTGAATTTTTTCCTATACCCAGCACTAGAATGTCAAGTGATGGTTGCAAATGGAGGAACTATAAATTGCTCTGGAAAATGCCATAATATCAAGCTAACCATGGGGGAATATGTATTGAATAACCCAATGCTTCCCATTCCAATGGGAGGTGTTGATGTTGTACTAGGGGTACAATGGTTACAATCTTTGGGGAAGGTGGCTTTTAATTTTCAAGAATTTTTCTTGAAATTTTTTTCGGAAGGAAAGGAAGTCGAATTACGGGGTATCGCAAGGAAGCCTGGAAAGATAATAAGCTCTAATGTCATGACAAAGTTTCTGATGAAAGAACAACGAGGCATAATTTCACAATTATGCTCACTAGAAGTTCCAACATCAAAATCATCTATTTCTCCAGATCTCCAAAAAGTCTTGGACAATCATTCCAAAGTGTTTGAAACTCCCAAAGGACTCCCACCTATTCGTGATCACGATCATGCTATTCATTTGATACTAGGAAGTGTTCCTCCAAACATCAGGCCTTACAAATATCCTTATCTCCAAAAGAGCGAAAATTGTGACATTATGATTGCGGATATGTTAGAGGTTTGGTATAATTCAACCTAGTCAAAGTTTTTCTCTGCTCAATAGGTATTAGTGCACAGGAAGGATGGATCATGTCGCATGTGTCTGGCTTATAGGGAGCTCTATAAGTTCACTATTAAAGGTAAATTTCCCATTCCTGTGATTGATGAATTATTGGATGAATTACATGCAACAATTTATTTTACCAAGTTGAATCTTCATTCAATATATCATCAAATTAGAATGAAGACTGAAGATATTCCAAAAACAACATTTTGAACTCATGAGTTTCATTATGAATTTTTGGTCATGCCTTTTAGCCTTACCAATGCACCTTCTACATTTCAAGGGTTGATGAATTCATTCAAACCCACCTTAGAAAATTTGTGCTAGTATTTTTGACGATATACTAATACGTGAGTCTTGGAAGGATCATGTTCAACGAGTTGACGGGGTTCTCAAACTATTGGAGGGAGAAACAATTATATGCAAAAACATCCAAATGTTTCTTTGGAGTACAAGAGGAGTGAAATATTTGGGTCATATTGTATCTCACAAGGGTGTTAAGGTAGACCCTAACAAAATTAAAGCCATTAAGGAATGGAAAGTCCCCTCAACCAAAAAGTAGTTGCAAGTATTTCTCGGGTTAACAGGGTATTATCGCAAGTTTGTTAAGGATTATGGGAGAATAGCAACACCTCTAACAACATTATTGAAGAGAGATGCATTTTCATGGACTCTTGAAGCAACTAAGGCCTTTCAACATCTTAAAGAGGCAATGTGCCTAGCACCGATCTTAGCTACGCCAGACTTCACAAAAACCTTTATTGTGGAATGTGATGCCTCAAGAAATGGAATTGGTGTTGTTTTAATGCAAAAAGGAAGACCCATTGATTTTTAAAACTGTCCAATCAAAGGAAATATTCCTGAAAGCTATTTATGAGAAAATGTTAGCAATGCTACATGCACTAAAGAGAAAGAAAGAGCGACCTTACCTAATGGGAAGACACTTCAAGGTAAAAATTTATCATCATAGTCTTAAACACTTTTTGGAACAAAGACTATCTTCAGAAGAGCAGCAAAAATGGGTCACAAAGATGTTGGGTTATGACTTTGAAATAATCTACAAAAAAGGAAAGCTTAATTTTGTTGCAGATGCACTCTCAAGAGAGAATGAAGAGGTGGAAGCATTGCTTTGTGCCATTTCTATTATCCAGCAGTTGGATAACCGAAGCAAGGGATGAATGGAAGAAGGACAAAGAAAGTGTGGACACTTGTTCAAAAGTTACGAGAAAGATCTTAGTACATCGATACATTTAGTTGGAAAAAATGATTCCTTATGGTACAAATATCGCTTATATATTTGCAAGAATTCCCAACTAAAACAAAAGATTCTTTTGGAATTGCACACTTCTCCTTTAGGAGGACACTCAGGATTTTTAAAAACTTACCATATGGTGTAGAAAGAATTTTTTTGGAATGGCCTTAAATCGAATATTTAAAAGTTTGTGGCGGAATATTTGGTTTTCCGGCAAAATAAAGTTGAGACAATTAAGACCCCAGGTCTTATACAACCTTTATCCATTCCAAGTCAATGTTGGGAGGAGATTTCAATAGATTTTATCATAGGTTTACCTAAGTCCGAAGGAAAGAGTGTCATCATGGTGGTAGTTGATAGACTTACCAAGTATGCACACTTTTGTGCATTATCTCATCCATTTAACAAATAAGTTATACACTACACATTTATGGGAACAATTGCAAAAGCTACATGGATACCCAAAATTATTATGGCGACAGTCCTCTAACGGTTGCTGTCCACTCTGTAAATTATTTTCTTGTTTGGGTACTCAACTAGCTCATAGCTCATCTTATCATCCTCAATCCGATGGTCAAACTGAGATAGTGAATAAATGTTTGGAAGGATATCTTCGTTGTTTTGTATCTGATAAACAAACACAATGGGTCAAGTGGTTACCTCTCGCTGAATGGTGGTATAACATTTCCTTCCATACTGCATCAAAAATGACCCCATTCATGGCACTTTAT
The DNA here is from genome assembly GCA_034641835.2 of Pinus albicaulis. Taxonomy (NCBI): domain Eukaryota; kingdom Viridiplantae; phylum Streptophyta; class Pinopsida; order Pinales; family Pinaceae; genus Pinus; species Pinus albicaulis. The sequence goes on along the minus strand of CM076582.1, from coordinate 769,624,033 downwards.
GGATATCGAGCATCACATCGAGCATCAACAAGTTCTCCAACTCTTAAAGGATAACCTAAATTTGGCACAAAATCGAATGAAACAACAGGCAGATCAACATCGTAGTGAGAGAATCTTTGATGTAGGAGACTAGGTATTTTTACGGCTACAACCATACAAACAAATGTCCGTCAAGCAAGCTAAGAAGGATAATAAATTATCGCCAAAGTACTATGGTCCTTACAAGGTGTTGCAAAAGATTGGTACTATGGCATACAAATTGGAGCTTCCTGCTTTTTCGTGAGTGTATCCAGTTTTCTATGTTTCATGTTTAAAGAAGGTTATAGGTGAAAAACTGACAATTCAAACAATATTGCCAGAACTTGATCAGGAAGGAAAAATCATATTGGAACCTGAAGCAGTCACGGAAAGAAGAACTCGACAGCTACGAAATCGATCAATTTCAAAGTATCTCATCAAGTGGAATAACTTACCCACTGAAGATTCTACATGGGAGGATGCGAATTTTATACAGAAGCACCCAGAGCTACTCAAGCGTTGAGGACAACACTTTTTTGAAGGAGATGGGCATGTTAGGTCCCTATATCACTAGCGTAGTCCCTTATTGTTGTTAGTATAGCCCCCTTATTGTTATTGTTGTACCCCTGTAACCCCAATATTGTTATTATTGTGCCATTACATTATTATTGGTAGGTCGGCTAGGATTATATTGTGACCCCATTGGCTAATTTATAGAAAGAGGTTTTGTCATTTGTATCATCCAAGAATTGTTCATTTATGTAATGTAAAGGAGGTTACCCCCTCAAAGTGGCTTATTTCTAAGGCGTTGATCTCTCTTTTCTTCTATTATTGGATCTGGTTTCATAACATACGCTGCCATAAATCAAAGGTTTATCATTAAGTTTCACATGTTACATTGCCAACCTCCACGTACATTCAGTTCAGTTTGAATATTCCACGTTGGCACTCATCTCCAGGGAACAACAATTCATTTCAGCAATACGCACATGCCCATTCAAACTTCGAAGCATGACGTCTACGCTACCATATGAATTGGTCAAAGGGAACCTCATTTCAGCTCCACGCAGTCAACACTTCAACAACATGATTGGAATCAATTTCACGTGAGAATTGAGAAGAAGTATTACGTGGAAATTAAACTCCATTATCTCAACTTATCATCGGCTTATACATAGTCAACACATGGACACATTTACACATGTTTGGAGGACTGTGGGTACATGGGGCAACGCTTATCTAATGGTAGTTCACAACAGTTATATAATTGTTATGTGGCAGTCTTCAACATAAAATTGTGGGATATGTTTTCCTTCTTTCCCACATAGCTACACATTTGTGCCAGTTAAACAAATACGCTGCCATCCATAAGATTTATGCGCATAGTAGAAATAAAGCTCCACATAACAATTAATGATCAGTTTTATGGAACGTCTTGTGAGTTAATAAATCTGCACAGGCAGAGAATTATGTACGCTGCCCATTTTGGATGCCACCTACAGCAATTTGGAAACACATGGGGCAGTCATCTTTGCCACATGTAATTTGACCTCTTGACTGGGATTGACAGTTATGTGCCACGTATCTTATGGATTGATCATTGGGATTGGCTTCCTTTTTCCTATTTAAATGAGCCTTGGCTCTCATTATTGTATCTTTTGGAACGAGCTATTGTGCTTGGGGAAACTCTGCTTCTATGTACTTGTGTTCTTCACATGAATAAAAAGACTTTGGGGTTCATTTATGATTGTTATTCCATTGGAGCATTGCTTGGATCTTTGATGATATATCTCTACTTGTGCCTTTGATTTATATTTCATTTTGCTCATATGCTTTTCTTGAATTGTAGGTGTATAGCTATCTTACATTTACAATTGGTTATTTGATATGCTCTAGGCTAGAAAACTCTATCTATTTTCATCCAAATTCTAGAGTTCTCTTGCCATTGTTTATTGATTTAATCCATATGAGCTAATGTTTGTTGGAAGTTTTGTGGAGGATCATTGTTGAATCAACTAGCAAGCGTGAGGGGAAGTCTTCAAGAGACCAACCCACTCTTGGCACTGTTTTCAAGGAGTTCTCATCGTTATTTGAATTTCATAGAACTATTTTTCTTGCAGGGTTCTCCTTCACATAGTCTATGCATAAATCAAAATATTAAAAGATTCATTTACATCTTTTAATTGTGCTTTCATTTCATTATATAGCTATTCAAGAGCTTCTCATAAGCTAGACAAGCGATGGGGATATTTTCTCATCACTTGATCTAGCCTTTGTATATTATTTTGTAGCATATTCACATACTTATATGCTCTCTTTTCACACTAGCTTTGGTTTTATTGTTGCAGCCCTAACATTCTTGTTTGTAGGTTCTCTTTAGCTTCAAGTTGCATTTCAAGGAGGTCGTGGGCATTAGGAGAGCTTGTGGAAGAAAACTAGGTCATACACCACTTTGGAGCTTGTATTCTCCGATTGTAGATGTAATATCTCAAAAGGGAAATAGACAGCAATACAAGCATACGACAATATAGAAAATGCCAGAAATAGAACATAAAGCAAATACTCATAAAAATGTCGGGAATGCTAAGCCATTTTATTAATCTGAGAATATAATGAAATACAATAGATGATCGGAATGATAGCACCCATTCTTGCTCAAGGCAAGTGAAGAACTCTCTCAAGAAGACAGGAAATGGCTGCTCTAAGAAACTGCGTCCCAGCTGCTGGAAAATTGTCGTAAAACTGCTGCTGCTGGAATGGACTGAAAACTAGGGGTTGATCCCCTTGCCGGAATGAGCTGAAAATCTGCAGACCACCTGTACTCGCCAACCCGGACAAAACCCAGAAACCATATCAAAAATGGTCAGCCTCCAAAAATCACCAAAAAGTGCCTCCTCAGGGAATTACGCTGCCCTCCAAGGCTCAGCGCAGATGCCAAATGATGATAGCTGAAACTGTGCCACAAACTCCTCAGGAAACCTCCTACTGGCAAAGATTGATCCTCTCCTCCGGATATCAACTGAAACTCCTGCAGAAACCCCGCACTGGATCACCTCCAAGTAGAACTGCATCCTCTCTCCCAGGGACTGTGCAGTCACAAGAGAAGCCCAGCTCCTCAGCAAAACAACCAACCAAACCTCCCGCTAAAGACTGAAGAAATGACCTTACCCGAGCAAGCACTCGAAGTCCCTCGGGGCTAAGGGTGAGATCTCCGACCGGAGACACTCAACGCACTAAATAGTGCTGCAGACAGGCTAAACAGCGAGCGTGCTCAAGAAGACAAATGTCTAGCTCAAATATCATCAACAACAAGAATGCCAAATGAGAAGGCTCTCCCACCGTTTATAACGCTGGCCTCTCTGCAAAACCCTAACGTGGTCTCCCTCTCCTCCTCGTGCTCCTCCTCAATCTGTGCAGAAGCTCCTAGAGGCTACGTGGGCCCCCTCCTCTGCGTGGTGTTGGACCCCTATGGCTCCCCATAAGTTATAACGTTGTGCTACTAGGGAAATACTTTATTTTATTTAAGTGAGTTAGACCCTTCCTCTCACTTTTATTTATTAATAAACTATAGTCGGCAAAACTATACAAAAATCAAATATTCCAATTAGCCGTTGCTAATTAGGAATATTACAGTCTCTCGCCGCAAAATGTTGCTTGTCCTCAAGCAACTGAAGTGATGGATGCTGCAGAATCCTCTCATTCTCCCAAGTGGCATCCTCATCCGGCAAATTCTTCCACCTCACCAAGAATTCCCGGACCGTCCTGCTCTTAGCTGCCTCTCCCTGGTATCAATAATAGCCTCTGGCTGCAACACCAAATGCCCCTCATCATCCATGGGTGGTAGCTCATCCGTGACTGTCACCTGTTGTCCCAACGCCTTCTTCAGGCATGATACGTGAAAAAACATTATGAATCTTGCTGCCTTGGGGCAGCTCTAACTCATATGCAACCTGTCCAATCCTGCGTATCACCCTATATGGCCCATAAAAGCGGGGCTTGAGCTTCTCAGCCCCCTTCTGCTTTAGTGACGACTGTCGGTATGGTTGTAATCATAGGTAGACCAAGTCTCCTACCTCAAACTGTCTCTCCACCCGACTCCTATTAGCATACAGCTTCTGCCGATTCTGCGCTGTGGCCATGTTATCCTTGAGAGCTCGGAGGATGTCCTGACTCTCTTGGATCCAAATCTTGGCTGTCGGAGCCTTGCTAGCACCAAACATCACGTTCGCAAAGGACAAAGGATGATGCCCATATAAGGCATAGAATGGTGACATACCAATAGACATGTGATGCGTCGTGTTGTAGCAATACTCTCCCAGATGCAGCCACTTCAGCCATGCTCGCTGCTGCCCACTAACATAGTTACGCAAGTAGCCCTCCAGCCACTTGTTAACTATCTCCGTCTGTCCATCCGTCTGTGGGTGATAACTAGTGCTCGGTGTCAACTCTGTCCCCACTAGCCGGAAAAGCTCCTGCCAGAATCCGCCCATGAAGCGGCTGTCCCTGTCACTGATAATGGTCTTAGGAAGACCATGCAGCCTGAAAATCTCTCTGAAGAACAGCTCGGCCACCTGTGCTGTTGTGTAGTACGCGGATATGGCGAAAAAGTGCGCGTACTTCGTCAGTCGATCAACGACGACAGATACAATCCTTACCCTGCACCATGGGCAACCCTGTGATGAAGTCCATCGATATGCTCTCCCATTTCCCCTCGTGAATGGGAAGAGGCTGCAACAACCCTGCGGGATGGCTCATCTCTCCCTTGTTCCTCTGACAAACATCGCACTCCCTAACATACTGGAGTACGTCCTCCTTGAGGCCCTTCCATGAGAACCTCTCTCTAATGGCCCTGTAGGTTTTGGTGAACCCCTGATGGCCAATCAATGGAAAGTCATGTGATGCATGGAGTATCTTCTTCTTGAGCTGAGATCCCTCAGTCAAGAAGATCCTGTCCCTGTAATAGATGATCTCATCGACCACCCTGTACCTGTCATCTGCTACCTGTCCATCCAGCACCTCACATGCAAACCTGTCCTTAGAGTACTCCACCAACAGTCGAGCCCTCCAGTCTGTATCCAAGCTCATAAGAGATAACGTGGCCGGTCTACGTGAAAGGGCATCTGCTACCACATTATTCTTGCCTTTGACATATTCTATGTCAAAGTCATATGCTTGGATCTTACTGATCCACTTCTTCTGCCTCTCCTGCAACTGCTTCTGCTCTAGAAAGAACCTGAGGCTGTTGTGATCCGACCTCACCCTGAATCTATTGCCCACTAAATACTGTCGGTATTTGGCTAATGCATGCATGATGGCCAACATCTCCTTGTCGTATATGGAATACAACCTCTCATGCGGAAGGAGCTTCCGGCTCTCAAAGGCTATGGGGTGACCACCCTGCATCAATACTGCGCCGATCCCCTCTCCCGACGCATCGCACTCCAAGACAAATGGCTGCGTGAAATCCGGCAATGTAAGCACGGGGCAGCTACTCATCACCTCCTTAAGCCTATCAAAGGCTCGTTGTGCTGTATCTGACCAACTGAATGCCCCCTTCTTTGTCAAATCTGTGAGGGGTGCAGCGAGCTGTGAGAAACCCTTGACGAACTTCCTGTAATATGTGCAAATGCCAATGAATCCCCGAAGCTCGGTCACATTCCTCGGCTCTGGCCAATCTTTGATGGCCCGGATCTTCTCCTCGTGGACTCTCACTCCGTCCACTCCTATGATATGTCCCAAGTACAACATCTCTGTCAACCCAAACTCACATTTGGAGAGCTTGGCATAGAACTGCTGCTCCTCCAGGATGCGTAATACTGTCTCAATATGTTGGAGATGCTCCTCCCAAGTCCTGCTATATATGAGTATGTCATCGAAGAAGACCAAAACAAACTTCCTCAGATGACTGCGGAAGATATGGTTCATGCGCAACTGAAAGGTGGCGGGTGCATTGGTCAGCCCAAAGGGCATAACCAGAAACTCGAAGTGCCCATAATGACACCTGAAGGCGGTCTTGGGAATGTCCTGTTCCCTCACGCGAATCTGATGGTACCCAGATCTCAAATCAATCTTTGAGAAGAACTGTGCTCCTCTCAACTCGTCCATCAACTCATCGATCCTGGGAATGGGGTACCTGTTTTTCAGGGTCTTTTTGTTCAGAGCCCTGTAGTCAATGCACATTCGCAATGTGCCGTCCTTCTTCTTCACCAACACCACGGAAGAAGCAAAAGGACTCGTGCTCGGCCGAATGTGCCCAAGGGCCAGCAACTCCTGAATAGCTCGCTCAATCTCATCCCGATAGGCCTTGGGATGCCTATAGGGTGTGGTGATCACTGCCTGTATACCCTGCTCCAGCGCAATGGTATGCTCAAACCCCCGATCCGGTGGCTGCCCTGGCGAAATATCCCCGAATACCGTAGCATACCTGTCAAGAATGGTCTGTACCTCTGGGTGCACTGCCTGTCCTGTAGTCGCTGCCTCTGATGCCCGCAGCTCTACTGCCCACTCTATGTCTCCCTTACGGAAGGTTGCCTCCATCCGATGAGCCGAAACAGTCTGAGGCGGATATGTGTGCTGTCCCCGTATCTTCTCATGCCTCCCTGTCTTGGCATCATCCCACTCCATCTCTAGGGCCTTCCAGTCCGTCGTGACCTTCCCTAGAGTGATAAGCCACTGAACACCCAGTATCATGTTGGTGTCCGGAATATCGACCACAAAAAAGTGATCTGTCAATGTATAGGTGCCCATCGTCACTGATAACTCGGGAACATATCGAGCACACACCATGGTCTGATCTCCTGGGACCAAAACTGAAAATCCATCGAAGCTCTCAGTCTGTATACCTCTCTGCTCAACCATATGTGCATCGATGAAGTTGTGGGTTGCCCCACTATCGACCAAGACTGATACTCGCTGGCCACGCACTGTCCCACATACGCGCAACGTCAAATACTTGGGAACTCCCCGCAATGCTGCAAGGGCTCCTCCAGTAGGTGCAAATGACGTACCACCTGCTGGTGGTGGTGGAGGTGGCAAAGTATCTTGCACTGCATGACAATCTCCTGCCTCCACATCATCCTCCTCATCCTCTTCCCCGCTACTCTCGGAGAAAACCTCAATGAAATGTGCTTTCCCAGCAGCACATCTATGTCCTGGTGCCCATGGCTCCTGGCAGGTGAAGCACAACCGCTTCTTCTTCAGCTCCCTCTTGGCCTCATCATCAACCTGCACCCGTCCGGGATTCCCCTTGGAAGGCGGAATCCTCACGTCCTTCCCCTTAGGCTGGAAAGCCCGTCTCTGGGGATAAGGTGTCCGAGTCCTGGGTAAGACATCCTGTAAATCTCGAGTCCTGCTAATAGCATCCTGAAGTGTAGCGGGTCTAGTCGACCTGACTAGGTCACGAAGTGGCTCTGCTAATCCCTCCACAAACATGTAGATCATCCGAGCTGCGGATAGATCTGTCCCCATCACTGAAACCCTCAAGAAATCCGCAATGTAAGTCTCTGGGCTCCCAGTCTGCTTGAGCCTCGTTAGCTCAACAAAGTGTTGTTCCGGATCCCTCCGGTCAAAACGCTCTATCACCCTCCTGGTAAACTCGGCATATGTTGTCACTGTAGAATGCCTGAGTGTCGTCATCTCGTGAAACCACCAGTCCTGGGCCTCACCATCCAAATGTAATGTCACCACCTTAATGGCCTCTATCTCCGACATCTGGTTGAGTTGGAAATAGATGTCCAGCTTCTCCACCCAAGACTTTGCTGAACTGTTTGATGAACCATCAAACGTGGGCAAATGAAATCTGCTAGCTGTGCGGTGGCTGTCTCCATCATGATGATGCCGGTGCTCTCTGTGATGATCGCGGGGTCTTTTGTCCTGCTGGAGTTGAACAAAGTCTCTGAACGAGATAGCATCTCTGAACTCCTGCCCGTATGCCTGGTACTCTGCAAAATAGTCACCCATGTGGCCAAGCTCTAGCTCTTGCTGTGCTTCTGCCCCTGTGTCCCCTCCTAGGAAGGTGGGCATAGTGGATCGCGTGGGTGCATGCGATGCCATAAGGGGGGTAGTCTCGCGCTCCGACATATGGTGGGACGTGCCCGATCCCTCACCAATCTGAAAACCCCTTGGGGTTTCACGCTGTCTAGCCTCCACGGCAGTGAATCTCTGCCCCATCGTCTCCATCTGTCTCGACAGATCCTGTACTGATTTGAGGAGCATTTCCCTATATCTCCTCGCATCATCATCGTCCCCTGCCATAGGACCCTGTTGCTGTGCGTCCACCACAGGCTGCTCCTGCTCTGTATCTGTCACAGGCTGCTCCTGATCCGTGTCCACCACTCGAACACAGTCTCCCTCTTCGTAGGTGTTCTCCAACCTACGCTCAATGTATCTGTATTTCCTACCTCTGTAATAGATGTAGGGTTTATCCCTCGGTGTCATAGACTGCTAGCTCCACAGGCTGAGCCAGATCTATGCTATGATACCACTATAATATCCCAAAAGGGAAATAGACAGCAATACAAGCATACGACAATATAGAAAATGCCAGAAATAGAACATAAAGCAAATACTCATAAAAATGCCGGGAATGCTAAGCCATTTTATTAATCTGAGAATATAATGAAATACAATAGATGATCGGAATGATAGCACCTATTCTTGCTCAAGGCAAGTGAAGAACTCTCTCAGAAAGACAGGGAATGACTGCTCTAAGGAACTGCGTCCCAGCTGCTGGAAAACTGCCGTAAAACTGCTGCTGCTGGAATGGACTGAAAATAGGGGCTGATCCCCTTGCCGGAATGAGCTGAAAGTCTGCAGACCACCTGTACTCGCCAACTCGGACAAAACCCAGAAACCATATCAAAAATGGTCAGCCTCCGAAAATCACCAAAAAGTGCCTCCTCAGGGAATTACGCTGCCCTCCAAGGCTCAGCGCAGATGCCAAATGATGATAGCTGAAACTGTGCCACAAACTCCTCAGGAAACCTCCTACTGGCAAAGACTGATTCTCTCCTCCGGATATCAACTGAAACTCCTGCAGAAACCCCGCACCGGATCACCTCCAAGTAGAACTGCGTCCTCTCTCCCAGGGACTGCGCAGTCACAAGAGAAGCCCAGCTCCTCAGCAAAAAAACCAACCAAACCTCCCGCTAAAGACCGAAGAAATGACCTTACCCGAGCAGGCACTCGAAGTCCCCCGGGGCTAAGGGTGAGATCTCCGACCAGAGACACTCAACGCACTAAACAGTGCTGCAGACAGGCTAAACAGCCAGCGTGCTCAAGAAGACAAATGTCTAGCTCAAATATCATCAACAACAAGAATGCCAAATGAGAAGGCTCTCCCACCTTTTATAACGCTGGCCTCTCTCCAAAACCCTAACGTGGTCTCCCTCTCCTCCACGTGCTCCTCCTCAATCTGTGCAGAAGCTCCTAGAGGCTACGTGGGCCCCCTCCTCTGCGTGGTGTTGGACCCCTATGGCTCCCCATAAGTTATAACGCTGTGCTACTAGGGAAATACTTTATTTTATTTAAGTGAGTTAGACCCTTCCTCTCACTTTTATTTATTAATAAACTATAGTCGGCAAAACTATACAAAAATCAAATATTCCAATTAGCCGTTGCTAATTAGGAATATTACAGTAGAACTCCTTCATCTCTTTTGAGGCTCCCATACTTGAAGGGATTTCCTTCTTGTTTCAATATTTCACATTGTATTCTCTTATCGATTCCTTGGGAAGCCCTCTAAGAGGTTCTAACCTCATTGTAACACCATAATAATAAAAATTTCTATTTTTTTTTGTGTGAGCGTGGGTTTTACCCATTGGCATCCCTATCTCTCCATTTCAAAGGAGAGAATTTGTAGATGGATTGACTTATTGGTTTTGACATTTCCATTTTCTTTCACATCACATATACATGCTCTAATTGGAAGTAACACAAATCACATTTCTTTTTCCTCAAGTTTGCTTCACAAATTTTAAAGTTTGCATTTCTCATCGTAGTTGCTACAAATTTCAAGTTAAATTTCCATTCGCAAAGCAATCACTTATTTTCATGTCAAGCTAATTTCCTCAAGTTTAAAGTCTCTTTTGCAAATCTATTATGAGCACAAGTCTCAATTTTATTTTCAAAGCATTGCAATTTACTTTACATGCAAATTAAATTGCTCATAAGCATCAAGCTTTTAATGGGTTCATCATTTATCTTTAGCAACTCACAATTTTAATTGTTCTTGAAGCTTATGCATCTTATGTTGAGAAAATATAGAAAGTGATCTTGTGGAACAATCTTACTAAGAGAATTTCCATTTTTTACATAGCACTTGCAAACTTACTTGCATATCATAGTAGGCATTTTAACTTAGTTGCATATATAAAATTTACCTCCAAGCATAAGCTTGGTTGATAGAAATTATAGGGAAAATGGGCTTTCTTGGAAAGTTCTTCCATTTGGTACGAAGTAAGGTAAAAGCGTGTCACCTTGCAGTTATGAAAGTGGCTTGTCCCTTTGTAGGAACAAAAGCACATGCTATCTCGTAAGACTCAGGGAACAATTATCACTAATGAACCCCCGTGTCCTCGCCCCCCTCTTTCTTACAGTCACCCCACTTTTTACCCCTTGGTAAGAGCACAAGAGGACTTCTCACCTAGATTAGGCATTTTAGATTAAAAGTAACCAAGATAAATTGCATCCAAATCTAGTGTAATTGCATCTCATGCATACATTTCATGGTTTTACTTGCAAATTGTTATTCCTCTTGTCATTGTTGAAATTGAATACTTTGTTGTGGCAAATATTTCTTTTATCTACATTTTGCAAGTAGAACACTAATTGTTTCCTTTTGAGCAAGATAGCTTCTCATGCTTTTATTCAGAAATCTATTTATCTTGAAAGCATTTTACTTCATTTAAGCAAATACATTTTCATTTCAAAGAGTAATACTTTGAAGGCATTGGTTTTTTTATATGTATTGATGGTTATTGCTCATATCACTTTTGCTTATAAATCATAGGAACTAATTTAATCCTTGTAATCAATCCTACTAGAAACCTCACATCTTTGATTTAGTTTTCCTTTAGGGACCAACCCCTTAGCTAGCCTAGGAGATAGCTTAAACGGAGAGAGTTGGGAGTATTGTGACAACCCCATCTATGAGTTCCTTGCCACCAACCACACCTTGTGAGGCGCTAACTGTAGGTAGGTGTAGGCGATAAGCGATAATAGAACCTATAACTGATCTGTCTTCTGGTTTAGGCACTACCTCCCAAACATCCTTTGTCATGATAGAATTGTATTCTTCTACCATGGCATCCACCCACACCTGATGTTTTGCGACTTCTTGAAAGTTGGAGGGTTCTGCAACTTGAGCTACCAAAGCCTGGTATCTGTCAGGCTACTTGCGTTGCCTCTTGTCTGTCCTCGGAGCTCCCACAAACTCCTCTGCATCCCTCAAGGTCTGACGAACTTCCCTACTGGCTTTACCACTAGTCGTAGGAGGTTCAATTATTTCCTGCTGCTCCGTATGTTGAGAACTCCCTAGATCTCCTACCCCTGAGGAGATACTGGTACTGATCACTGTACTCGATCCCTGTGACTGTCCTCCTGCTTGTCCCACCTGCTGTCCCTGTTGCTGGACTAACGGAACATCTGTTGATTGATCATCCGTGGGCATCTCTCGAGATCTTCTGAAAGTTGTCTTCCATGAACTTTACATCTCGCCTTACTACAATTTTCCTGCTGCTAGGAATGTAGATCCTGTATGCCTTTGAGGTCTTGCTATACCTTACGAGGAACCCCTTCTCTGCAGTCTGATCCAATTTACTTTGCTTTTCATCTGGAATGTGGCAGTAAGCCACACTCTCGAATATCCTCAGATGACTTACTTTAGGGTTCTTCCCTGTGAAGACCCCATCTGGCATTTTCTTCCCCAATGCTCTATGAGGAGTTCTGTTTTGAATGTACACCGCTGTGTTGCATGCCTCTACCCATAAAAATATAGGCAAATCTTGGTCATACAACATAGCCTTTGCAACCCCGATTGTCTGAAGCTATCCATTCTCTTTTGATGCCTTCCCTTGCGCAGAAGTTTGTGAAGTCTATATTCGTGTATTCTCCACCATTATCTGAATGTAGCACTTTGATCTTTTTCCTGTCGTGTTTTCTACGAGAACCTTGAACTCTCTGAACCGATCAAAGACCTCATGACTGGTCTTTAAGAAATAGATTCAGGTCTTCTTGGAATGATCATCAATAAAGGTGACAAAATATTCGCCACCGCTAAGAGCTCTAGTGGACATAGGGCCACAAATATCTTAGTGTATCAATCCCAACACGCCATTTTCTCTGCTATCACTTCTAGAAAATGTTTCCTTTGCGTACTTCCCAAGTATGCATCCTCTACACACATCATCGTGTTCTGTGCTGAGAACTGGAACTCTTGTTACAGTTTCTCTAAGCATCCTAAGTGCTCCATGGTGTAAATGTCCCATCCTCCTGTGCCATAGTTCGTTCAACTCCTTCCCACTGCTATTATCACTGCCTATCAGTGCCATTGGAGAATCGATCTGCAGCCTATACAACATGTTGCTCTGAGCTCCAATATGTCTCACCTTCTTCTAGCTAGAGTGTTTGACATAAACTTTATTTCCCACGAAGTGTACATCGTAACCCTTGTCCTGCAACTGGGACACTGAAATTAAGTTCATACCCAATCTTGGCACATGCAGTACATTAGCAACGCTGGTGCTGGTTCCTGTTTCCGTCTGAAATTCTATGGTGCCTCTCCCTATCGCAGTACACTTAGTTCTGTTGCCCATAGTGATCTGGAAGTCCATCTGCTCCTCTTGATAGCTAGAGAAATATTCTCTAATTCCTGTCATATGAGCTGAAGCTCCACTGTCAATATACCAGACACCAGATGATGCCGAACCTGACAAGCACACGAACTCATCCTCCAACCTAGAAGATAATTCTGAGGCTTCCTGACTATAGATTCTATCCATGATTTTCTGTGCTATTATTCCTTTCCTTCCCAATGCTGATTTTGCTGCTGCAAAATATTGCGTCCCAGCTAAAGATCCGCTCTGCATGGAAAAATTCTACTGCTCTCTCTGCCTCTGAAAATCTTTAGTCTAGAAAATCTAATCTCTGTCAACTCTCTCAGATTAATATAAATTTCTTAAAAATTATCTTGCTGGCCAAATGGACTGCACAATTTCTAGGGTTTTGAGCAGCTGCTTACACAATGCTTCGATGCTCCTTCTTCTTGCATGCAACTGAGCTCTTTGTCTTTTATCAGTGCTTTGATACCATGTGAAAATACGGAAATCCCGAATTCCACTGCAACAAATAATAATGTTTCTTCTATTTGTTAATTTAATTAAACAAATTATTTGCAGTTTCCTACGACAAATATCGAAACATATACACTGCATCCTTCACAAAATTAATACTGTGGAAGAAAATAAATGCTGGGAAATTAGAGAAATTCTAGCACGCACACACAAATATTGACACAGTTATTTTTGGACAATTGTCCCCGGAAAAACCCAATGCGGGAAACCGGTGCAGCAGATGAGGGTTTCTTTATTAGTCTTCAGCAGTAATTCATGTACAAGAATTCAGACAACAAAATAGAGGAAAAATACTGAGAGAAATTTACTGATAAATTTCTCACTCTCCAGAGTGATTTTATGACCCCAAAACAGACCCTCTGCCCTTATGCTAGTCTCACTACATCACCCTCTGTGCAGTGACTGTGCTTTCCTCTGGTGTACTGCGTCCTTCCTCTAGTGTACTGCGTCCTTCATCACGCTGAACTTCAGCCACTAAGAAAATTGATCGACCTAGGCAATTGAGTAACTGCACTGGTGTATCCTCCATCTACCCATCGACTTCTTATAATCTTCTGTTGGAGCACCAACAACCAAGATTAAAACATAATCGATGGCCCATATTATTTCTCTGTTGATCCGTGTGAGTTTCTAGAATATTCACACCATGACTTAATTAATTCTGATTAATTAATCATATTTCCTAAGTTTAGACTTATGAAATATTAAAAACTGATTAATAAATCTAATTAAGTTGTCTCTAGGTGGAATTTCCAAAAATGATTTTTGGGTTTTGGAGAATACATATATTCTAGCCTCTCCACTAAATATCGTGGCTAGAACACATTCGATGCTACAAAAAATAATAGATATAACTTCGCTCCACAGGACAGTGACATAACTCAGAGTAACAAGTCAAGTTCGGATCAATTTTAGTGAGGAATTCATAGAAGTTGCAGTGATGGATTCGAGACATCTTAGAGAATGGGAATAAGTTCAGTGTAAATCACAGTGAAGGATTCACATCTTAGACTATAAGTGAAGGAGAACTACAGTTCGAAATACATGAAGCCTAAACCTAAGTATGATAAGAAGGCTGCCTCAGAACTACAAGACCTAATTTTATTGAAGGACCAAAGTATGACTGAAAGGGTTATCTCATTGCTGCAAGGAAGCCATTGAAGTATAAGCTAATGCTCAGCTAAAGAAGAAAATGCAAGGTTGACTTGATGGAGGAAGTCTTGGGTCTAAGTTGTGAGGGTCTTGGTTGTCTCATCTTGTTTTGAATCTATTGAAGGAAGAATTTTGACCGGGTTTTCCCCTAGAGTGGGGTTTTTCCCTGGCCACGTGCCTACATTTTGTGTCCTCTTCTATTTGTTGCTTGGCATTAGTCTGATGATAAGAAAAGATAAATCGAAAGAAAGAATAATAATAATGAAAACATCACAAGACAATGTCATAATAATAGAAATCATTTAACTTGCCACACTTTGGATTTCTCGATAGTATGAACTTGAAATAACATTAAGATGATCTCCTACTTTAGGCTGAAAATCAATAACATATCTTGCAATGAAATGGCATGTAGTAGATAAGATTTGTCAACCACCAAGTAAAAACAACAAAAGCCTTAGATACAATGCACCTCATCCAAAGCCCTTTTCCAAGTGACAAACTGCACTTAGCTTGAAATTCTTATTGCAGCAGCATTAAACATGAATCCCGGGAATAATCAACAAAAGATGGAAGATGGAATGCTACACATAAGATGAAACTTTGCTAATCAGATTTCCATTCAAAGATCTTCAGTACAAGCCAAAACCAAGAGAATATTGTTTCCTCAAACCATCAATCGTTAATAGGAGATGCTGATATTATATAGATTTGGAGTCCAAACCCTCAAATAAAATAATAATATTCATGTCTAGACTCTAAGGTCCTAAATTGCTCCTAAGGATGCATAAACATTAATATCCTCTAACTAACACTAGACAAGTAAATAATCCTAGAGCGACAAAATAACCACGTGAAATGGTTCAAAGGGTAGGGATGCCACCTGTCCTCATCACATGCAAAATACTTCCCGCTACCCTTCACTTATAATGGCATTTTTGGTAAAAAATTTCACTATTGCTTGGTATTGTACTGAACTTTGAACAATGAGGAACTTATTTGGTTTGAGATAATGGGATTTAAGATGAATCATAAATTGTCATGTGGTGTTCGTCACATGAAATTGGTTTGAAGCATAAAGATAAGGGTTACTCTCGCAAATAGACCAGTTGGAGGAAGAGGTTCTCTAGACTGTCCAACATAGTTGCAATTAAGTCATGAAGTTCTTATAAATGAATGTGGCTGGACTCGCAGACAATATACAATACACAAGTGCTTGGTTGCAAGGTCTTAGACAATCAATATTGTGTTAAGTGAGAGACCTGAAGATTATCTGGTTATTACATAAAGTTGCAACCTCTATTTTGGCTTCTTCTTCAACAGTGCATAACTGGAGTGAATGGCACAAAAGCCCTTCTTGTGTTTTCTGTTAACATTTCAAGGTGCCAAAGGATCTGAGGTCATGTGACAATCAGATTTTGTGCAACGATAGGAGGTCTTGTCATCATCCTTAAAATAATTTAGAGAAAAAGGTCTTAAACAATAGCTCAGAGGGTGAAAAGGATAAAGTGTGTGGAGTAAAGGGAAAGTTAACTGTTGGAGATTTGAGCTCTAGAATGACTAAACTGAAAGTTTTTAAGTAGTTGCTCAGCGAGGAGGTAGGAACTGTTGTGGCCAAACACTATATGAATGCAGAAGATGGATTATGAAGGTTTTCTACGCATGTATCTTAATTTTTGGACATTGGCAAATACAAAATTAGGTGGTTCCAAAAATAATCTGCATATCTGAAGACTGCAACAATCACCTTGCTTCGCTCAATTGGTGAATCTGAGAAGGTGGCATTCATTGCTCATATAGTTAGCTACCTCAGAGATGATCTAGTGATGAAAATATAACTTCCAATTGATCCAATGACAAATGATCTCTTTGATATAGTGAAATATGCCATTCTTCTGTGTAAGTCTATCAATGTGGTTGTTCCTGGCACCATTGATGATCAAGCAATAAATATGAAACCAAAGCCTAGTCCGTGGGAAATAAATAAAAAGCATACAATGTATCAATTCATCAAAGGCCATTGGATGCACAGTAGTAAAATTTGCAACACAAGGCTTAGTTGAAGGGTAGCCTTATCTTGTCCTTGGTTTGATATCTCAATGTGTCAAGATTTAACTTCTAGTGGACTTAAGTTAGAAGTAAACACCAGTGCTTGTAGATATAGTTGATGACAGTATGAATGTGGAGGAGCTCACTAATCAATAAGCTTTGCTGAGATGGGTGAAGTTTCAAAGGCAGGTTACAAGGGAAACATTTCAAATTTCTTTTCAGATATGAAGGATGGAGTAGCCTGTGCTGTCCTGTTAAGTGTCCTTGCACTAGAGTATTGTTTTCTTGCCACTATATGGATACAGAGAACCCTATGGATCAATCATCAGAGTGACTGAAGCAAGCTGGTACGACTCCTTAGGAAACTGTCCGTACTCATGAGCTTTAGAGTATCTATGAGGGCTTTAATTATGAGGAAAACAGACATGAATTCACCAAGATGGTGCACAGGGAAGAGAATCAAAGATACAGCTCATAATGTTCTTGATGAATGAGCTGAATTAGCAGAATTCGCACGCGCACACACACACACACACACACACACACACGTGTGCAACAGATTTTGATTGGGCCAACCTATAATTCAAATTTTGTAATGTCACCAATTACCCGGTGATGTGGTTAGGAGGGATTTCCAGAGCTTTACTCCATTGGTGGGCTCGGAGGTTTTTTAAAGGAGTTCTAACTTCTATGGGTCTGAGTGGGATTGCTTCCCATATTTCATGATTAGGATCAATTCTGCACACCTTGCTCTTGGTTTTGTTGCATTCCAACGATTTCCATAAAATGGAGTTATTAAGTGGTATATTTTAATTAATTACACTTACGGTGTTGTTTCGGGCCGATTACTTGGAGAAACACCTTAGTGTAATAACTCGTTGGGATTAGGGCGAAAATATCTACAGGGCAGGGTGATGAATATGGGCTTTGGTTGGCTAGTGTGACCACGGAGGCGAATTCAGCGTTTTTCGGCATTAAAAGTGACTTTAATTAGTTTATAAAAGTCACTTTATTAAATAAAGAATATAAAGAAAGGAAAAGTGCTTTTAGTATTTACTTGGAGGGAAAAGGTAGGTGAGTTATAAAAAAGGAAATGAGGGGGTCTCTCCTCATTCTTTCATTTGCATTTTGAGAAAATGAGCTCTTGGAGTGTTTGGAGAAGAAGCTTAGGGTTTGGGAAACCCTAGCCACCGTCGCTGGTTTAAGTGTTGGAACTATACACTCTAGCTGGTTCAAGGAGTGGAATCACTCAAATTTCACTATCGGAATTGAAAAGAGAAAAAGATTCGCATGAGATCTAAGCCAGAAGAGGTGTTATCAGTTGATTTCCTAATTTTGTATTTTCCATTTATCTTCTTTCAGGTTGAAGCCATGGTCAAATCTCGAAGCTTTATCTCATTGGAAGAATACCCATCAAGGAGGTTGAGTTTCCTGGTCTAATTGCTGGTTAGTTCAAGTGGTGAAAAGGTCCAGCTTCCTGCTCTTGAAGTTGGTCAAGTTCGTCAAGGTTGTGGGCCGAGTTTCCTTGTGTAATAAACCTCCTTGTTAATCTTCTAATTTCTTTTTAAAATTTTCTGAGTTTTGGCTTGAGTTTCGATGGTGTATTTCTTTAAACAGTTTGTTTATACTGGCTGTAGGTGACTATTTACAAAGTCAACTCAGGAAAACAAACATAGTGGGCACATGCACTCAAATACCACTTTCTAGAGGCTCAAACAGATTCATTCCATATTCAGAAATTTGTCTACAGCTGATGCTTAACAATAAAAATTAAAATAAACTGTACAGCGCTCCTTATCTCTTATTTTTTTCTTATACACAATATACACCATTCAGAAACAAGGAAATAAATGAACCTAGGAAATGGAGCTTCTACATTTCAGTCAGAAAGAAGTTCAAACAGCCACCTGGTTTCAGGATTATAAGCTTCAATTTAAATGCTACGTTGACCCTGCCTTTGGTTATAAAGAGGTGTCCCAGAATTAACATGCTGGCCCAGAAGCTTCACAAACAGACTTCACATCACCTGCTGGTCACAAGGAATTTGCATCAGATTTTGCATGCTGTCCCAGAGGTGCCACTACAGCAGCGAAGGCATACCAGGTTTACTTTGTCCCTCAAGTGGAATTCTGGAAGTTGCATTCAAGATTTGAAGAGGGGACTCGGCCTCAAGATCTCCCACAGTCTCACGCACATATCATTTTGTCAATGCACTGCCCAGAATTAGCATACATGGCCTGGTTATGACCTTAGATAGGCCCCCCAATTATTATGCCCAAATCTGCTACTGCTACACATTCCAGGAAGCAAGGAGTCTTGTTTAGCTAAGTTACTGGAAACTCCTGAAGAATTTGCCGGAAACACAGATCTCCATTTCCGATATGGAAACGGATACGATTCTTGTCGGAAACGCGGATACCTGTTTCCAATATGGAAACAGATACAATTCTTGTCGGAAATGCTGTAAAAACGTTTTTGTGCCGTTTCAAAAAATCGGAAACTTCAGATTTGGAATTGGATACATTTCCGAGGGATTTAAATTTTTGTGGATCCGTTTCCGTAAATGGATCCGCAAAAATCGTGATCAGAATCCACCCTTAAAATGTTAAAAAGCGTGAAAATTTGTATAGCCATTAACAAATATTAAAAATGAAGAAATCATATTTGAAATAAACTCATTATAAACATAGTCTCATAATGTCTCTTCTAAATCTTTATAAACAACGACACTCCATATATTTATCAAGGATTCTTACTAAGAAAAAGATAGATGTTAAAAATGCAAACAAAAGGGTTTGATGAATGTCTTCGTAAAAAGATCTATTTGAGCAATTAATTTTCAGTTTGGTTAAGGTTTTGTTAATTGTCATTGATTTGGCTTTTGATTTCATAAATCCCCCCAATATAATAAATCTTCTCTAGCCAATCTTTTGCCTGCATATAGTCAAGAGACTGAGCTGACGTTGAGAAGATTGAAATGTTCAAATAGGTCTTGACGGAATATCCCAATGATCCCATGGGCCTTTTAATTGCAATGCAAGGAAGATAGATATCATCTGCCATGCATGACACTCTCTTTGAAGGAGTTGGACTCAAAAGCAAAAATGCTGTAGCATTTCTGATTACATTACTAATGATGTTGATAATATGTTGAATGATATAATAATCACTAATGATGGTGACAATTTTTATGCTGAATTGATGATGATGATTTGCTTATGTTGAATTCATGACGATGATTATGTATTTTTGGATATAGATTTAGATTCTAAAAGATGAATGGTAATATGAAATATATATATGGTTATATATATATTCCATTTCCTTGCCGTATTGTATCCTAATTTTTTGAAAATTTGTCGTATTTGTTTCAAACCCCGTATCCGTATCCGTATCCCTTCCTGTATCCGTTTCAGTGCAACTTAGCCTAAATGATAATTTGATTTTGGAAGGCACTTTGGAATTATGTTTGACCATGACTTGGAAGCCACCTTGATAGAAGAGTTAGGCCCTGTTATAGCAAAATATAGCACCTAGTGCAAAGCCTCGTTGTTGATTTTTCATGATTTCCTAGATTGATAATTACTTCCAATGATTTCTTCATTAATTTATCTTGTGTCATATTCATCATTAAGCAATTATACATAGAAAATCTTCAATAATGAAGAGACAGCCAAACAAAAGAGAAACAAAATTTATTTTGGGAAAATCCTAACTAGGAAAAAGCTCAACAACTTTTTCTTAGAGAAATTTTCCAATTCAACTAGAGATACAATCTGATTTCCTCGTCAAAAACAAAATCAAATTGACCACAAACATACCCAGGTCAAACTTGGTCAATCAGAGACAAATTTAGTCTCTGGAAAATTAGTCCTCCAACACTTTCCTAAGAAATTATGGTTTGCTGCCTCAAAATCGTGCTTCTAATTCCGCCTCAGATTCGTCCTTCTAGTCTGCCTCAGATTCTTTCTTATTCTGCCTCTGATGGTGATCCGAATTGGTGCAAATTGGTGCAAATTCAAATTTTCCTTCTCTTGAAGCCGACTCGATGTATAAGTTTGTATTTATCCTTTCTTTCATATGAAAACATACGATAGCGACAAAAATTCAACACTCCCTCTTAGCTAGGGAGGTATTCATAATGACTTTTCCAAATGTTCACTTGTTGAATAAAAAATTCTCTATCCCATGAAAAGGTTGAATGAGCTCAATTATGTTGATGAATCCATCCAGTACATGTGGATTCCACATGAGCATCAAATAGAGGAACTAGTCACCCACTAGTCCTAGGGCCACCAATCTACCAAGTCATCACTTGGAGTCATGTCAGGTACCCCACCTGACCCATGGTGAAACCTTTGGGTCACCAATCTACCAAGTCGTCACTTGAAGTCTTGTCAGGAACCCACCTAATCCATGGTGAAACCTGGGGCCCATTTACCATTCCCACATGTCGTCACATGTCATTGAATGGTAAAACTACTTGCCCGATGCTATAAGGCACTCTCTCAACCCACTAGCCAAACCCTATGGCAATATGGTCGGAACCCACTGACTAGGGGAGCACTTGGATGCCTCAATGCTAACTGTGTTAGTTTTTCTAGCATTGGATGTGTTCTAGCCGTGAAACTTGGTGGAGAGGCTAGAATACATGATAACTCCATAAACCAGAAATTGGTTTTGGAAATTTCACTTAGAAATGGGTTAATTAGATTATTAAATTTTTTTTAATGTTTCCCAAGTCTAAACTTAGGAAAATTTGTTAATTAATCAAAATTAATTAAGTCAAGGTGAGAATAGTCTAGAAACTCACATGAATTGACTTCAAGATGATCCTAGCCCTTTATTAAGATTTAATCTTGATCGTTGGAGCCCCAACAGAGGATTATAAGAAGTCGTCGATGGGCATTTGGAGAAAATACTAGAGCAGTTCGATTTCCTTGGCAGAGAGCCAGAGGTCATAGCAGAGACAGTGATGGGTAAGGATAGTGAGGCTAGAGGAAGTTTTCCAGATCCAATGAGTACATTTGCAGAGAGGCCGAGATTTCTCCACAAGGTTGCGCAGAGTCTCAAGAAGGCAGTTCGATTTGTTGAAGAAGGCAGACGTTTTTAGTTCCAGAGGCCCGACAGAGGTTCCAGAGTGTTAGAGAGACGTTTTCCCAGCCAACAACATGTAGGACAACTACATTTGTAGTCGATTCAGGCAACACATGTGCTTGGCAGCTCCACTGTGACGTAGAGCCAGTGCAGGCCCAGTTGGACTACTTGCTCTTTTAGGAGTATTCCAGTGTCGGAATTGCCCGAAGGGAGGGTAATTTTCCCTCTAGTATTTTTGCTAGTATTTTCTCTGCAAGATAGCTAGATTTCGGCATCCAGATTGTTGAACTCAATTTCTCACTGCTGCTTAATATTAAAAACCTCAGCTGCTGCACCTATTTTCCCAAGTTGGGTTTTTCCTGGGACATTTGTCCAAAAATAACTATGTAAATTTTATTGTGTGTGTGCTAGATTTTCTCAGTTTCCAATGCTATTTTTCTTCCGCAGTTTATTTGTGAAAACCACAGTGTGAATTATTTGGTATTTTCCGTAGCAAACTGCAAATAAATTGTTAAATAAATTAAAAATTAGGAAAATAATTTCCAGTTATTGTGATAGATGAAATTATCACAAAGTGGGCCAATATCCCCAACCGTATTACATGGTTTCCTTGTCAATATAGGAGATTAATCGTCTCCTAATGCTATAACTTCAACACTCCTTTCAACCAAGGGAAGCATTCTCAATCTCTCCAAGCTCCCAGAAGTATGCCAAATTCATCCAGAGACAAAGGCTTTGTGAGAATGTCAACAACCAACTCAATTATAGAAATACATAGGAGCCTCACTACTCCTTTTGTACCACATGCTTTGACCTGTCATCACGATTGTCTCCCACACTTTATCAAACAATTCTGCAAGTAGCTACTGAAGCAACATTGCGTCACGAATCGCCAATCAAACTGTAATATACTTTGCTTCAATAGAGCTGTCAACTTCTTGTTCATCATAGCAAACCCCAAGCTAAATCAAATTCTACTGAGACAATCTAGGCTACTCCCTCTGCCACTCAACTTCATAAGTTTGAATACCATGGGAATGGACATGGACTTGCTAACCATCATCCCAAATCTCTGAAGGATCGTAATAATACACTTCCTTTTGACCAAGGAAAATCTCACCTGACTTCTGCCACACTTCTAGTCCCAAGAAGTAATATATCCAACCAAGATCCTTCATCTCGATCCTAGAGATCAATTCCCTTTGTCATGACTTCTCCTTCTGTGATGGAAGAAAATCTTATTGCAACAAGTCTAAGGTTCATACAAATCTTTCTTCATGAGATCCCCTCTAATGTACCTCAAAGTCCAGAGTTTTTTCCTTGTACACTTCTTCTTGAAAACTAGAGCAAATGTCTCCTCATAGTCTGTTGAGTTTTTGTGTAGTTGGGGTAGCATTAGTTGTGCTCTAGCTCCCAAATTTTGTAGAGGGACTAGAGTACACTTGATCTACAAGACCCATAAATTTATTTGGGAATTTTCATTTGGTTTAGGAGAGATTAAATTAATTAATTATTTTAATGTATTTCCTAAGTTAAAACTTAGGGAACTTAAATAATTAAAGTGAATTTAATTAAACATGTGATGAAATTGTCTTAAGTCACACGAACCAAGCTTTCTTTTAATCTTATCCATTGATTCAATATTTGATCATGGCTGTTGATTTGTCGATGAGAAAGGTATAAAGGAAAGGCTTGGGGTCATTTGTAAAGACACACAGAGGTAGAGCACTGAAACTAAGCTGAGATTCTAGGGCAGGGTTTGCTAAGAATATTAAGAAGTGTTTCAGCTACAGAGAGGGGAATTTAGGCCAAGGGGATGATCTGATCCCAGGGTCTAGAATACACAAGAGGCAGAGATCAACTCAAGGACTGCGCAAAAGAGAAGGGAAGCTGCAGCAGCAAGGACAGTGCAGTTCCTCCAAGGACAACGTGATTTTCAGCAGGAAACCCTCAGAGGGTTACGCAGAGACCCTAAGGGGTAGCGTAGAGACTGCATCACCCAGTCCGGGGTAACACAGTCCCTTCCGGAATAACGCTGAGGGTCAGAGAGGCTTCAGAGGCTGATGCAGAGGCTTTCAAGGGCAGCGCTGGGGTTTCTAGGCCCTAATCTTGGTTGAGTTCTATAAATCTCGTTTGAGGGTGTGGATTAGTCATTATTTTGGCCCAAGATCAGCCAGTGAGTTGTAGATCTAGTATATTCTCTGTCGGGTTTTCCAAATCTGGAACCTAGGCTTGTTGTTTTCAGAAAATTCTTAATAATAAAACCCTCTAGTAGCCAGAGACCGGTTTTCCCGCATTGGGTTTTTCCGGGGACTATTTGTCCAGAAATAACTGTGTCACTTTGTCAATGTGTGCATGACCTTGTTCTAGATCTCGATTGGTGGAGATCTGTTATGTGTTTTTCTTCGATTTTAAATTGAATTTATTCATTTAATAACTTGTCTAAGGAGGAGGAGCATAACCAGATTAACAGTAATAATTTCTGCATAAAGTGTAAAGATTCAGAAATTTCCACATGGTGTCAGAGCAATTGCAGATCTAGGAGGGTCACCAACAAGAGACAGAAGGTTCTAGCTGCAGGAAGCAGCAAAAATGCAGATATGAAGGGACAATGCAGTTTTTAGAGGCAGATTCACGCAGAGGGAAGGATGACACCGTCTAACACTGTGTCCTAGCAAGCCCACGCAATTACTATGCAGAGGCAGCTCAGAAACAACGTTGGATTGGTCTGAAGCCAACCAATGTGATTCAGATCTGAATCTGTCAGATCCAGAAAAGACTGCAGAAATTCAGAAGGTGTTGGTAGGGTTAATTTTCTGAAGTTTTTAAATTTTTTAGCCTTAGCACAAGTTAAAAAGAGCGGGAGGAGATCAGCTTCTCAGAGAGTTTCTAGCTAAAGGAAACCTGCAATTTGATCATAGGATCAAAGAAGAAGGTGAATCATAGTTGATTTGGTAGATTTCCAAGGAGGGAAATCAACTATCAGAGGGAGCAAAAGGGGCCTGTTTTACGAAGGGCCTTAGATCCATTTCTCTAGCAAAGAGAAAAGGAAGTTCCGACACATTCTGAGTAGATGGATCCTCATGGACTACGTGATTAGGATAGGCTGGATGGCCTCTTAAACTTTTCAGTTTGGAAGGAAAGGATCCTGATAGTCCTAGAGGCATACAATCTTAGAGACCACGGAGAGCAAACTCTGGCCACACCGACAAATCCAGATCTCCTTCGGAAGCATAAGGAGGTTGCTGGGCATGCCAAGCGGCTAATTATGGATGGAATCAAGGACCATATTGTACCACACGTAGCTGAGAAGAAGACAACTAACGAGATGTGGAAGGCCTTGACCTCCCTGTATGAGGGAAAATCTATCCAAAGAAGGATGTTGTTGGAGACTTAGATGAGGTCATTCTTGATGGCCAAGGGAGAAGACATGGGGCATTTTCTCTTCAGATTGCAGTCAATCATAGATCAACTAACTGCAACGGGTGCAGCGGTGGATGATGATGTGATAGTCAGGACTGCCCTCAATGCAGTCATAGATGAGTGGGGAACCTTTGTCCAAAATATCTTGGGCAGAGCGGACCTCCCAGATTGGGACAACTTGTGGTTAATTCTGCATCAAGAAGAAGAACTGCGCAGATTCACCAAGAAGTAGCACAACTCTGGATTGAGAAAAGTGAAGAAAGAAGATGAGGAAGATGCAGCCTTGGCATCGAAGAAGCAGCCAAAGAAGAAGAAGGATCTTTCAAAGATCAAGTGCTTCCAGTGTGGTGAAATGGGACATTTTGCCAGCAATTGTCCTGAGAAGAAAAAGGACAAGGAAGCATCTTCTTCCAAAGCAACTGTGGCAGATGATGGGTCAGGAGATGATGCAACCATGAGTGCTCATGAACCACGGAGGTGGGGTGACATGGATATGTAAAGGAGCTACATAGAAGAAGGCAGGATCCTTGAGCAGCTCATCTGTTGGATCACAAGCAAGCTACAGCAGCCTTATGACAATAGCGGGACAAGAGGAGTAGTGGGTGCATAGATCACAGATGAAGCAGGCAGAGGCAGATCTAAAGACTGGGAGTAGCGCAGAGCAAACCAGCAACATCGTAGAAGCAACAGTAGCGCAAAGGCTGATATGACTTCAACAGCATAGAGCAGGGCTGCTTACGTAGTGTAGAGCTGCAGCAGCGCAGAAAGCTTCAGAGGGACAACGCAGTGTAGCAGCAACGTGATAGATTTCAACACAAGGGGTTGATGTGACTTCATTAGTGCAGAGGGAGTCTGATTACGCAGACAGAGTTGTAGTTGTGCATCGTTCTTTAGATGCCAGCACATATCTGTAGCCTATGGAGCTTCAGTGATGAGGATGCATCCTGTTGACCACACTTTGTCAACGACCCCATAGCAGTACACCCCCATTTTTTCAAATGGGATTCGTCATGTTCGATGTTGTTGCGCCATTCAGATTCCATCATCAGTCGACGTTTTTTTATAATGATGTAAACCCATTCTGCGTGTAATGATGTAAATGATCTAAGTAAGACCGTCCATGTATGTAACAACCTAGGTAAGCCTAGTATGTTGTTGATGACTTCCATCCTAGGAGGTTTTTTGTCTCACCGATTCACGAAAGTCGCAGTTCTTTCCCTCCTACCCTCACCCCAAAGCTAGGGTTTGAATTCACACGTGATGCTAAATCTTGAATTACTTTCTATCGAGTCCTTGTAAAAGTAGTTTGAGCTACTTGGTCTACTGGATCATTTTTTGAGTCGCAGAACTGGGTATTTATTTGAGGGTCTATACGAATGGGTTTTCCCCCTTCATGTATGTAAATGTATTATCTCATGTAAAAGAGGGTTGGAAAAATAATTATAATCCCTTCTTAGTCAATTAATTAAATTTTCTGGTCAATTAATTAATAAAATCCTAAACCAGAAATTTAATTAATTTAGGGTCCTAAATTAGGATTAAATCTTTAAAGGCAAAATTTGTGGGTCCTTGGAAAATGATTTTGAAAGCCCCAAGCCAAGGGAATATTGCGAATTTTAAGAAATATTGGACCCTTGGGCCTTGGTGGTTAAGTCAAGGTCAAAATTTTGGGGTAATTAACTCAAAAAATAATACTTTTGAGTTAATTAAAATTGAATTAAATGATAAATTCGTTTTTTCCCCAAAATTTTAATTTCAACGCTCTGGATTAAAAGATAATTAAATCTTTTGGACGGTTGAGATTATTTTGACGAGGATCATCCAAACTAGCCGTTAGAGATTTTGTCCTATAAATTTAGAGGTCTTTGTCATTCTTAAATCATCCGATCTCAGGATCGTGCACTTGCTCTTAGAAGCTCTTGTAAACTTTTGAGGAATAAAGCATAAAGACTTTGGGGTTACAAATTGGGATGTTCCTTCTCAGATCTATGTGGTGAATTGTCTCTAAACTTTGCTACTTTGTTTCTTGTATTTTATGGTTGATGGCCTACATGGATTAATCTGCATACAGGTATCTTATGCAGTTTTCTGGGTTTATAAAATAACATTCTGATTTTTCTGCAAAGGTCTCATGTTGTTTTCTTAAATCTCTATCGATCTAAGATCCGGATCTAAGTGTGCAGGGAAATTTTTCTTAAGATTGGGCGTCTGGGGAAGTCTTCGGTTGGACCAACCGACTCCCAATAAACATAAATCTGATAAGCTCTTTATTTGTTAAATTTCCAGGTCTATCTTACGATATTTGTGATTTTGCAGGGTTTCAAAGGCTTGTGCCTCTCCCAAAAAAATTTAAATCTTTGAAAATTGTGCTAAAATGGATTTTGATCTGACCATGAGGGTTTTAAATCTGTAAACTAGTTGTAAATTTGTAAATTTTATTTTTCTAGGATTGTAAGGGTTTGATAGTTTATTGACGTGTATCTTCAAATCTGATTGATTGTTGCAGGTTACAGGTCCAAATCAGAATTTTTTTTTTTAGATCTAAGGCAGATCTGGCCTCAGAACCCCCACTGTGGGCAAATCCGGGCGTTATTGGTTTCAAGAAGCTTTGAAAATCTGAATTTTGGAACAATTTGAAGTTGCTGGGCGTTTTTTTTATTGTACTGGGTTCATATCTTCCTTGCTGCTGTCAGATCCATCTGTATGCTTGCCATCCTTCCTTTCTGCATCTTCAAATCGAACTTCTGCCCATCATTTCATCATCGACCTGCGTCCATCTTTCTGCCCGGATTATTGAAGTCCCTGCCATCGTTTTCATTAACCCTGTCCAACCTCAGCATCCTCCGCTCAGGATCTTTCTGCCCATCGACTCATCTATCTCTGCATTTTTCATCCCCTCTGTCCATCAACCTGCATAAAAATAATAAAAAAATAACTACTGCATCCAAGCCGTCAGCTCCTTTCCCTTTGCTGTCCATCTCTGCACCTATCCCTCTGTTGTTCGAACCCGTCTCCTCTCCACGCCGTCCAGACTCCTCGCCCGTCGACCTGCAACATCAAACGAAACACAAAAAATTTGCGTTGATTTTTCAAAGTGTTAATACGATTTCTTTTGGTTAGTCGTAGGTTAGATTTTAATGTTAGTGATAGATGTAATTTTTTGGTAATGCGTTAGTATGGATTAACTTTAGTGGTAGTGATAGCATTGCGTTATAATTTTTTTTTTTTAGTGATATCGTAGGTCTAGTTAGATCATAGGTTCATTTCGATTTTGTTACTTGCGTTTAGTTTTAGATTTTATTTTTATTTTTAGATTTTAGTTTCATATGGTTTAGTTTTAATCAGATTTTAGAACTTTGTCGTTTTGTTTATTTTTAATTAGATTTTGATTTGTTTTATTTTAGACGTTAGTTAGTTTAGCTTTTAGATTTTAATTTTTTAACTTAGTTTTAATTTTTATTTAGTTAGCTTTAGAGTTAAATTTTAATCTTAGCTTTTAGTTTTAGAATTAGATTTAGATTTAGATTATATTTGTTCAGTTTTAGATTTAGGATCTTCGATTTAGATTTTAATTTTGATTTTTGTTTTTTTTAGATTTAAAAAAAAATAAAAAAATCCTAAAAATTTAGAAAATACAAAAATATAAAAAAAAAAATTCAAATTTTCCATAGTCAAATGTGCATTTGAAATTTTTATCTAAAGATTTGAGTATAGAAACATTTTCTGGATCGAATTTAATTGAAGCATCATAAATCTGGAAATATTGCAAATCTCAGGCATTTTCATCTTGTGATATTATTGTTGTGGGTTTAAGATATTTTAAATGCATGGTTGTGGTGTTTTTCAATTGAATATCATTGTGATCAAATCCTGTTTTAATAAGCAGCAGTTAATCGTCACTTACTTGTTTATAATCGCATAACGGGATTTTGTTTGACTCCATAAGGCACTGGTCTCAAACGTGAAATCTAATTTAGATCTGTGGAATCTCGTTCATTTTATCAAGTATTTGATGTTTTAGCTGTCTCCTGGATTTGTCATCCTCATTTATAATAGGGTCTACCTCCCTTAACTTGCAAGGAGACAGTTTAAATAGAGAGATTGGGAATAAAGGTGACAACCCCCAATCTGAGCCGTTGTCGCGGTGCCTGGACAATCTGTGCGACAACATTTTTTGGCGCCGTTGCTGGGGATAGAGTTTTTTTGTCCTTGGTCTTAACGACATTTTCTAATCTTCTAATCTTTCATCGCCATTCATTAGCCTGTCACAAGGGATCACATTTTCTGGCGACTTTTCATCTCTTCATATTTTCATCGTCTTATCTTTTCATCATCGTATCTTTAGCACCTGGACATTTCGGTTGGCTTCTTGTTTGGGTGGCGACTCCACTTATTCGTCTTTTTATTCCCAGACAAGAATCCCCCCCTTGTATCCATCTGCTATCTCTCGATTATTTCTCCTGTTTTAAAATTAGTTTCATGTTCAAGTGGCGACTCCAATTATTTCATTTCTTTCAAGAGTTCCTGCTAAGAAGTTCGCTTCTTGAGGACCTTTTGACTATTCTTGAACACGGATCTGTTTCTAAAATCTTAAAAACGATATCATGGATATTTTTGCCCCGTGTAATTTTGCTAATATTCAGGGTTATCCCCATGATCTCCCTCAAATGGATAAATTACCTATCTTTCAAGGAAATGATGCAGTTAGTGTTAAATCTCATTTGTTTACTTTCACTAACTGGTGGAATAGATTTGCAGTTGCAAAAAATAATTTCGATGATGTAAAGATGAAAACTTTTGTTCTTACTTTTGGCGAGGATGTTGCTGAATGGTTTATGGAAAAGCCTGATAATTCATTCAATACTTTTGAATCCATTGTAACTTCTTTTAAGGAAAAATATGGTGATAAAAGGGAAGATAGGCATTTGGTAAGAGAAATCAGTACCATAAAAAAGAAAGAAAATGAAACGACTGAAGAATTTAACAAGAGATTTAATGGTATTCTTAGAGAAATATCTCAAACTCATAAACCTCCTGATGGATCTCTTCTGAATTTTTACATTGATGCTTTTGATTCTGATACTTCATATGAGTTAAGGCGGGCTAAAACTGCAAATTACAAAGCTTGTCAATCTTTGGCTGAGGAGATTGAAAAGGATAAGAAAGCATCTGGAATGTCCAAAACTCCAGATTTTGATAGGTCTTTGACAGATTATAAGGGAAAAGAAATTGAAGAAGATGATGATGACCCTATGAAAAAGTTAATGCAAAAACTTGAAATCATGGAGCTAAATCATGCTAAGAAACTTGAAGGCATGGAGCTTAATCATGCTAAGGAAATAAGTGTCTTACAGGCTAGGTTGGTTCAAATGGAAAGGGCTCAAACACAGAATTCCCAACCTAGAAATAATAATGCTTTGCAGAAAAGAGGCCTATCTTATGAGCAGAGACCGACAAATGAACTTGAGTTTGCAAATCTTGTGGATGAAGCTCTGCCTTATTGTAGAGCCTGTAATGATCTTCATGAAGAGACTACTTGTCCCATTGTCAAAAGGATCATAGCTAGTAGAATGGCAAGGTCAAATCATCAAATTAATGTTGTTGGTAAGGACTATCACATGCATATAGAAGATCATGAAAGTCAGGTTAAGGAGCCAGCTCAGATGATTAAGGATGTGCAACCCAATCATACGCAAATAATTCAATACAAGGAATCTAACCAAATCAGTCTTCAAAATAAGATAATTTCCATGGAAGAAAGTCATGCACAGGAAATAAATGTCACGGAAAACAGGTTAAAGATAATGATTAATCATATGTCCATTATACAGAATCATATGATTGCAATGGAAGTAAGACACACCCAGGAAATGATTGCCATAAAGGAAAATCACTTGTTGGAAATAAAAAATATGGAGGCAAATCAGACGAAATTAATAGTAAGGCATGCCAGGGAGATGAGTTCCATACAAAAGAAATTGGAAAAAATGGAAGAATTACAAAAATTCCAACCGAAATTTGATTATGAAGATTCAACAACAGATCATAAGACTTCTTGTCTACTAAAGCCATTCCCATCTCATCACATGGAGGATTCAACTATGATTTCAAAGGATGTTGAGAAAGACCAAGCTCATGTATCACCATTGACACAGTATATCCAGAATAACATTGGTCATGCTCCAGGTTCTTCAGATATATTGTACAAACATCTTCAAGATGAGGACAGGAAATATACAGTGATCTCATTGCTGACATCACAACCCACTCAGAAGAAGAGAAAGAAGAAAAGAAGAAGTAAGTGGTTTGATTCGTCTGATGGTCGAGAGCAGTTTGACATTTGCATAAGACAGAGTCCTACAATTAGCAAGATTGGACATGGCACATCTGAAAAGCAGCCTACAGACTTTCCTGAAAGTAGGTAAATGCTCAGCATACACTATATTGAGCACATCTGATGCCACAGGGCATCCTCTGTATCGTATTTCTAACCCTACTCCTCGTTATTTCAGCATTTCATTTTGCAGTTAGAGTAGATTTATTTTTCATGTTAAATAGAATAATAAATAAAAGAAGAGCTTCTATTTTTCATGAGCTTAATGTTATATGATGATATTTGGATGGACGCTACTTATGTAATCTTGTGTGTTGCTTGGATGCAGATTCTGGATTCTCACATTCCTTCAATAAAGCAACGTGTCCCCAAGTAGAGCCAGATGTTGACCACACTTTGTCAACGACCCCATAGCAGTACACCCCCATTTTTTCAAATGGGATTCGTCATGTTCGACGTGGTTGCGCCATTCAGACTCCATCATTAGTCGACGTTTTTTTATAATGATGTAAACCCATTCTGCGTGTAATGATGTAAATGATCTAAGTAAGACCGTCCATGTATGTAACAACCTAGGTAAGCCTAGTATGTTGTTGATGACTTCCATCCTAGGAGGTTTTTTGTCTCACTGATTCACGAAAGTGATCGGCAGAGTTTTTCCCTCCAGCCTCACCCCAAAGCTAGGGTGAAATTTGTCATCAGCATGCTAAGTGAATCCTAATGTTTTTTATCAAGTCCTTGTAAAAGTAGTTTCAACTACTTGGTCTACTAGATCATGTTTTGAGTCGCAGAATTGGGTATTTATTTGAGGGTCTATACGAATGGGTATTCCCCCTTCATGTATGTAAATGTATTATCTCATGTAAAAGAGGGTTGAAAAAATAATTATAATCCCCTCTTAGTCAATTAATTAAATTTTCTGGTCAATTAATTAATAAAATCCTAAACCAGAAATTTAATTAATTTAGGGTCCTAAATTAGGATTAAATATTTAAAGGCAAAATTTGTGGGTCCTTGGAAAATGATTTTGAAAGCCCCAGGCCAAGGGAATATTGCGAATTTTAATAAATATTGGACCCTTGGGCCTTGGTGGTTAAGTCAAGGTCAAAATTTTGGGGTAATTAACTCAAAAATAATACTTTTGAGTTAATTAAAATTGAATTAAATGATAAATTCGTTTTTTCCCCAAAATTTTAATTTCAACACTCCGGATTAAAAGATGATTAAATCTTTTGGACGGTTGAGATTATTTTGACGAGGATCATCCAAACTAGCTGTTAGAGATCTTGTGCTATAAATTTAGAGGTATTTGTCATTCTTAAATCATCCGATCTCAGGATCGTGCACTTGCTCTTAGAAGCTCTTGTAAACTTTTGAGGAATAAAGCATAAAGACTTTGGGTTACAAATCTGGATGTTTCTTCTCAGATCTATGTGGTGAATTGTCTCTAAAGTCTGCTACTTTGTTTCTTGTATTTTATGGTTGATTGCCTTCATGGATTAATCTGCATATAGGTATCTTATGCAGTTTTCTAGGTTTATAAAATAACATTCTGATTTTTCTGCAAAGGTCTCATGTTGTTTTCTTAAATCTCTATCGATCTAAGATCCGGATCTAAGTGTGTAGGGAAATTTTTCTTAAGATTGGGCGTCTGGGGAAGTCTTCGGTTGGACCAGCCGACTCCCAATAAACATAAATCTGATAAGCTCTTTATTTGTTAAATTTCCAGGTCTATCTTACGATATTTGTGATTTTGCAGGGTTTCAAAGGCTTGTGCCTCTCCCAAAAAATTTTAAATCTTTGAAAATTGTGCTAAAATGGATTTTGATCTTACCATGAGGGTTTTAAATCTGTAAACTAGTTGTAAATTTGTAAATTTTATTTTTCTAGGATTGTAAGGGTTTGATAGTTTCTTGACGTGTATCTTCAGATCTGACTGATTGTTGCAGGTTACAGGTCCAAATCGGAATTTTTTTTTAAGATCTAAGGCAGATCTGGCCTCCAAAGGCCAGATCTGGCCTCAGAACACCCACTGTGGGCAAATCCGGGCGTTATTGGTTTCAAGAAGCTTTGAAAATCTGAATTTTGGAACAATTTGAAGTTGCTGGGCGTTTTTTTTATTGTACTGGGTTCATATCTTCCTTGCTGCTGTCAGATCCATCTGTATGCTTGCCATCCTTCCTTTCTGCATCTTCAAATCGAACTTCTGCCCATCATTTCATCATCGACCTGCGTCCATCTTTCTGCCCGGATTATTGAAGTCCCTGCCATCGTTTTCATTAACCCTGTCCAACCTCAGCATCCTCCGCTCAGGATCTTTCTGCCCATCGACTCATCTATCTCTGCATTTTTCATGCCCTTTGTCCATCAACCTGCATAAAAATAATAAAAAAATAACTACTGCATCCAAGCCGTCAGCTCCTTTCCCTTTGCTGTCCATCTCTGCACCTATCCCTCTGCTGTTCGAACCTGTCTCCTCTCCACGCCGTCCAGACTCCTCGCCCGTTGACCTACAACATCAAACGAAACACAAAAAATTTGCGTTGATTTTTCAAAGTGTTAATACGATTTCTTTTGGTTAGTCGTAGGTTAGATTTTAATGTTAGTGATAGCTGTAATTTTTTGGTAATGCGTTAGTATGGATTAACTTTAGTGGTAGTGATAGCATTGCGTTATAATTTCTTTTTTTTTTTAGTGATATCATAGGTCTAGTTAGATCATAGGTTCATTTCGATTTTGTTACTTGCGTTTAGTTTTAGATTTTATTTTTATTTTTAGATTTTAGTTTCATATGGTTTAGTTTTAATCAGATTTTAGAACTTTGTCGTTTTGTTTATTTTTAATTAGATTTTGATTTGTTTTATTTTAGACGTTAGTTAGTTTAGCTTTTAGATTTTAATTTTTTAACTTAGTTTTAATTTTTATTTAGTTAGCTTTAGAGTTAAATTTTAATCTTAGCTTTTAGTTTTAGAATTAGATTTAGATTTAGATTATTTTTGTTCAGTTTTAGATTTAGGATCTTCGATTTAGATTTTAATTTAGATTTTTGTTTTTTTTAGATTTAAAATAAATAATAAAAAAATAAAAAATATTAAAAAATCCTAAAAATTTAGAAAATACAAAAATATAAAAAAAAATTTCAAATTTTCCATAGTCAAATGTGCATTTGAAATTTTTATCTAAAGATTTGACTATAGAAACATTTTCTGGATCGAATTTAATTGAAGCATCATAAATCTGGAAATATTGCAAATCTCAGGCATTTTCATCTTGTGATATTATTGTTGTCTCTTTAAGATATTTTAAATGCATGGTTGTGGTGTTTTTCAATTGAATATCATTGTGATCAAATCGTGTTTTAATAAGCAGCAGTTAATCGTCACTTGTTTATAATCGCATAACGGGATTTTGTTTGACTCCATAAGGCACTGGTCTTAAACGTGAAATCTAATTTAGATCTGTGGAATCTCGTTCATTCTATCAAGTATTTGATGTTTTAGCTGTCTCCTGGATTTGTCATCCTCATTTATAATAGGGTCTACCTCCCTTAACTTGCAAGGAGACAGTTTAAATAGAGAGATTGGGAATAGAGGTGACAACCCCCAATCTGAGCCGTTGTCGCGGTGCCTGGACAATCTGTGCGACAACACAGCCCATCTGACTTGTCTGTCAAAGATTGGGCAGGAGATTCAATTGTTTCTCTCAACAACTAAAGTTGCAGTGCAGTAGACTAACAGTGGCAGTGCTATGAGTAGCACAGATGCAGCATATTGAGAGGGAGCTGCAGTACAGAGGTTGCAGTGGCAGAGTCATGGGTAGTAGTACAGAATGGCAACTACAGTGCAGAGTGCCCAAAATCATGTAATGCATAAGTGTGATGTATTGCTAGAGCACACCCTTGATGCTAAGAGCTAGTGTTGAGATTTTGTGTAGTTGGGGTAGCATCAGTTGTGCTCTAGCTCCCAAATTTTGTACAGGGACTAGAGTATTCTTGATCTACAAGACCCAGAAATTGATTTGGGAATTTTCATCTGGTTTAGGAGATATTAAATTAATTATATATTTTAATGTATTTCCTAAGTTAAAACTCAAGGAACTTAAATAATTAAAGTGAATTTAATTAAACATGTGATGAAATTGTCTTAGGTCACCCGGATCACGCTTTCTTTTAATCTTAGCCATTGATTCAAGATTTGATCATGGCCGTTGATTTGTCAACGAAAAAAGTATAAAGGAAAGGCTCGGGGTCATTTGTAAAGACACACAGAGGCAAAGCACTGAAACTAAGCTAAGATTCTAGGGCAGGGTTTGCTAAGAATACTCAGAAGTGTTTCAGCTGCAGAGAAGGGAATTTAGGCCAAGGGGATGATCTGATCTCGGGCTCTAGAATACACAAGAGGTAGAGATCAACTCAAGGACAACGCAAAAGAGAAGGGAAGCTGCAGCAGCAAGGACAACGTGATTTTCAGTAGGAAACCCTCATAGGGTTATGCAGAGACCCTAAGGGGCAGCGTAGAGACTACGTCACCCAGTCTGGAGTAACGCAGTCCCTTCCGGAACAACACTGAGGATCAGAGGAACTTCAAAGGCTAATGCAGAGGCTTTCAAAGGCAGCGCTGGGGTTTCTAGGCCCTAATCTTGGCTGATTTCTGTAAATCCCGTTTGAGGGTGTGGATCAGTCATTATTTTGGCCCTAGATTAGCCAATGAGCTGTAGATCTAGTATATTCTCTGTCGGGTTTTCCAGATCTGGAACCCAGGCTTGTTGTATTCAAAAAATTCTTAATAATAAAACCCTCCAGCAGCCAGAGACCGGTTTTCTTGCATTGGGTTTTTCCAGGGACTATTTGTCCAGAAATAACTGTGTCACTTTGTCAATGTGTGCATGAACTTGTTCTAGATCTGGATTGGTGGAGATTTGTTATGTGTTTTGCTTCGATTTTAACTTGAATTTATTAAGTTAATAACTTGTCTAAGTAGGAGGAGCATAACCAGATTAACAGTAATAATTTCTGCATAAAGTGTAAAGATTCAGAAATTTCCACATAGTCCTCTCCCTCTTCTTGGGAGAATCCTCACTTTGTACTTCTCTATGCTTCCATTCAGAAGGTTGATCTTGTAAATCCACCTTGAAGTCATCACTGACTTTCCATAGCACTCGGCACAATGATATCCTTCAAACTTATAAGCTTTCTTGCTCCCTTTGAACTAGGAGCCCTTCCGGTCATCAGGTACGATTATAGATGTCAGTACAATTTCTCCCTCCGCAAATCACTCATAGAAAATTTTAGGGGTGAATCTTTTAGCCCAGAGGAAAAATTTAAGAGGTTTCATATTTTGGAGAGGCGAATTTTTTAAATTACACACCTTTTCAATAGTTAGCCCAAAAAGTGTTTTAAAAATAAATAAACATTATATTTTAGCCCATAAAAAAATAGGGCGGATAAACATTCCAAACCCGATTCGCTTGATTTGGAGGCAGAATTTTCTTCTGATCACCTCAATTTCCAGGTATGGGACTGGTTAGGGGCTATTTTGCCCTCTACCATCCTTGAAAAATCGAAGATTGGTTGAATTCACCCTCAATTTTATGGCCCAAGGGTTTGCAGTTTGATTCACATAGGTTTCTTGGTTGAATTCGCCCTGCATTTCAGGGGTTCACACTATGCAATTTGAATCTTGATTTGTGCAAGATATGAGTTTGATAGTTTGTTTTGAAAGTTGTGAGTATAGGGTGGGGTTCAAGTGGTATCTAATGGGTTAACTTTTAATGGGCCAGGTCCATGATTTCAGGCTGCGCATGGCATCCTGCCCTGTGAATAATTAGATAGAGAGATCAATGGCCAAATCCCGTAACCACAAACAGATGGAAGACAGTCTCAGAGACTTGGTTTGGCCCGGTAAAGGGCCATCTGAATTTTAAAGAACAAACTATGCATATAATGCCTCCAATGTTCTATTAGATTCATGTATGCACATAGCAGCTCAATGTTTGAAAATGATTTTTTTTTTTCATTAAATACTCTCTGGTCCAGACATTTTTCTAATTAGTTTAAGGGTTTGGTAACATTTTCAGGTAAATATTGCCATTTTCTCTTTGCAATGTTGGTCAACTTTGTCGTGTTTTCTGCTGTTTAAAGCTCTAATGAATTTTTGGCTTCGAGGTGCTCCATCTTTGGTCTTGAAGATGAATTTGGATGTTTCTAAATTTGTTTTTTGGTGAGTCTATAAGGTATTAGGCGTTAAATTTGATAATCCACTTGGTTGAAATAAATTGTTTTCCATTTAAGATCTTTAACTGTAAGTAAGTTGTTTTATACTGAATGAATTATTATTTTGGATATTACAAATCTGGACACTTCGGAGTATTTGTCGGGGTTTTAAGCATTTTAACCTTCCGAAGCTTTTGTACTTTAACACCGTTGAGGGTTTTATGATTTATCTTGTTAATCGATGCATGATGATGCTAGAATTTTTATAAAAAAAGGTTAGTTTACAGATTTTGTGTTGGTCTTAAAAGTTTTGAGGTTCAGTACATGTAGCTTGACTTGTCAAATATTGTTGTACCATCAAATATTTTGCTGGTAAGAAATCTGTCTTGTATTGATGAAATTGCAGGGCTTTGTTTGACAATAGAAAAACTTGACTTCGGATTAACCATGAATAATAGGTGTTCTAGAAGCATAAGCTGCATTACATTCCTCTCTTTGTCATAAAATGTAAGGGCTCAATCTGTCTAAGCTTACATCCCAAGCTGCAGTAAAGTACACCAAAAGCTTGGAGATGTCTGAATTTCAATGCATGGCTGTCAGTTAAACCTTTAGCTATTTGTTTTCAGTCTTCACATCCATGCTTTTGTGTCAAACAGCCCTTGATGTCAACACAAATATGCCACAGTAGATAAACTTCTCTGCTTTCTGTTAGGAAGAAACAAAATGGATAAATCATAATATAGTTCCCTTCTCAGAAACCTGAAGATTAAAGCATTGGATGACCACAACGATGAGATTTTGGGAGGTCTCTCATTTATCTTCTGGATATGCATGGTTGTTCCTCTTCGCAAATATATATTTGTCGTCTTGATTGCAGATGACAACAGTGAAGGTATGGTTTGTTCCTGTCTGTACCCTTGGGCAATGGTTCGAATCTCGTAGTGCTCTGACTTTGTTTCTCTTTTTTCTTGC
This sequence comes from Pinus albicaulis, assembly GCA_034641835.2. Lineage (NCBI taxonomy): Eukaryota > Viridiplantae > Streptophyta > Pinopsida > Pinales > Pinaceae > Pinus > Pinus albicaulis. Next base: position 769,585,428 of record CM076582.1, on the reverse strand, counting down.
AATGGCATGTGGGACATTTGCTCTCTATTCATTTTTGTGTAGACATGTAAACTTGAGCCTTTTTCCCAACCAGCAACCTTTAGATGCATAGTTGTCCATGTATAAGGTTACCAAACCTCACGAAACTAGCCTAAGTTGTGCAATAAAGTCCTTTGAAAAGCATCAGAGGCAACTTATTTGGCTTCTGCTAGTTGTGTGCTGTTGGGAACCTGGTTGGTGATTGGGGATGGAGTGCTCACTCCAACAATCTCTAGTTGGAATTTTGTTTTTCATGATTGAACTACAGTTTCGAAAAAAATTGGCTTGTAATTAGCAATTTAAATATATGAAAATAGAAAAAAATAACGCATTTTATGTGAAAATTTGGAGCTACAGTGGCCATTTGTGTATGAAATCGCTTTAATTCTAAGTGGACATTTTAGGGCTAGGTTCATATCAGAGCTCTAGAGTTTTTTTTATCTTCTTCTATTTTGGGAAGTTCTGTCAGTAGTTCAGCGCATAAAAGTTAAGGTTGCTCATCTCGATGATAGTGAGCACAATAATACCCTAAAAACCCTATCAATCTTCAATTGTTTGTTATTGAATTTGAGGATTTTGTTTTATTGACTTGATATTTGGCATGGTACATTGTGCTTGTTGCCTGTGTCATCCTGGTGGGACCCTTTGCACTTCAACACTTAGGCACTCAAAATGTTGGTTTTCTATTTGCACCCATCATCATAACTTGGCTTCTATGCATCAGTAGAATTGGTATTTACAACATAATCCGGTTGAACCCCAAGGTTTTCAGAGCCATCTCACCCTACTACATGTTTAATTTCCTTCAGAAGACAAAAGTAGATGGCTGGGAGTCCCTCAGAGAAAATGTTAGTTCTATCAACAAGTAAATAAAATTACGAAGGCTGATCAGGGCTACATTTCTTAAGTAAATATGAAGCCCAATGAACATATGTGGTGTCTTTATCAGCAACTACTCTCCAATCATTTTCATGTATGATCTTTTGGAGAATAGATGGTGGGGATTGCCGCACTGTCCTCTTTACAATCGCTTGTGTAAGCCAAGCTGGTTTTGCCTTGCATTGGAGCCCCGCCTTGAGGCGATGGTATAATGTAGGTATCTTGGTTAACCTATTCCCGATAATGCAATCTCGTAAATTGCATTCAAAATATGGCCTTTCTTACCTTCATTTGTGTCTCTCTGTAATTATGTGACAAAGATAGGGACAGTTAACAGACATACTGACGTCTGAAGTGTAAGGGTTAGGTTGTGATATTCTGTATTCTAGCTGTGATAACCATTTAGTATTCGCTAGTGTGGGAAACTACTTCCTGCCATTGGTCATGGAGTCAAATAGAAACAAGAGCCCATGTCCATGTGGTGATGGGGAATTCCAATGAGTGATCTGCAAATGAACAGTCTCACTGGAGCAATGTGACTTGAGTCCTATTATCGACTCTGAAAACACAACCCTATCCTGGTTGCCCAAAACGTGATTGGGGGGAAACACACTTTACAAGCACCTGGGTTCAAGAACAACTGCTCAAATTTGCAACAGCTTCATTAGAACCAGGGGTGGAATACACACAAAATCTCCACTAAAGCTAACTTAATCACACAGAATGAGAATGCAGCAAGCATCAATCAACAGAATTCAATACACAGGAAACAAGGAGAAAATATGTGAACCAAGTGCCCAAGTTTTTATTCATTATCAAGATTTCTGGCAATTACAAGATTAGATGCAATCTCAAGAGGTCCAACCCTTAATACAATCGGTTCTCAACCATTAAATAGCCCTCTGTCCTCCTAGAGGCTGGACCTTCATATTGCCAGGTCTAAAGATTCCTCTGCTCTGCTTGTTGCCAACCAGCAAAAGTGTCATGATTCCCATGTCTATGCCCTCAGGAATTTTTAGGGATAGCCTAAAGACTGCAGAACACTGATGTGTGAACACATGCACTGAACGAGCTTCGTCAAGTATTCATGCTGGCCCAGTACAGATGAAACTGTCTCTCAACTGCCTTTATCACTTGCTGTTTGCTTAAAGTTTGCATGAATCTGGAAATGAGTTAAGGGTGTGCCTTGACTTGCATGAGATCACCCCCCATTGATGCATCCTTCTCCTTGCCGGAATTGAAAAACTAATTGGAAATGTATACATGAATGCATTATGATTGACAAGAGGAGACTCTCTAAATGCCATGTACTCACAACTGCTGTAAAATTAATTGATTAATAGAGATCTAAGGCATTTTGTGCTTTGCATGTTGGCAAATAAAGGAAAAGGAACTGCTGGTTTATTCTGGAAACACCACTGCCACCGTGGCAGTATTATCTTCTTTCCCAAATAAAGCTGTACTTGCCATTGACAAACTGCCATAAAATTGAAAGTTTAAATGCTGTCAGCTATAGGTTGAAAGCAGGTCCAAAAGAGATGCTAAGGAGTGTGCCCTCCAGCTGGATGCAACCTCTGTGAATTGGTATTTGTAACTCTTTAGTGATACACCCTCATGCATTGTCTGAGTAGAATGTAGCTGCTCCTATGAACTGCTTTCATACCTGTGCCCTCAATGGGTCTAAAAGAGGTACAGAGCAGCACCCTTCTCATTGTTTCTAAAACTGCCCCTCTGTTGATACGCTCATACATCTTCGCAATAGAATATAACTGCTCCTATAAATTGCTGTCAACCCTCTGTCCTTAATGGTTGCAAATGAGATGCAGAGCAGTATCCTTCTTGCTGTTAATAAAACTGCCCTATGCTGTTATTTCGTCTCTCAGAATAGGTCCAGAATAAGCCAAAGTAGAGTGCCCTCATCATTTAAACATTTAGTAATCCATGCTGTGAAATCAAGTAATTAGTTTGCTACATTTATAGTCGTCTTATTTGGTTGAAAATGCAGGGTTCTCATAGTATTTATGGTCCAAACTTCAAAGATATGCTGCCACAACCCTTCATTAGATTTGCACCATACTTGTCAATATCTGCTATTAAAGATGCTGTTGCAGTCTGAAGTATTTCTGTTGATAATGATGCTGTTAGAAACCTCTTCGAATGTAATAAAAAGGCTACCAAACTAGGACATAGCCCATTTCCATAAATGTGTCTTGCATGTAAGCCATTGAGATTGACAAATCACTGTTCCTGGTGCAAGTTTCTGTAAGCAACTGTTGCTAGGATTAGCTCTCAGTTAAGCAATATAGTCCTTCTAACATGGATGCCCAGCTCAGCCCTCAAATCTCAGGCCAGAAATTATTTTAAAATTCAAAGGTCACCACTTATAAATACTTGTTCAGAACTGGGTGATGTTGTTATTATTCTAGGTTTGATTAATGGACCAGCCTAGGCTGATGTCAGATGCTCTGATTTGAAGTTTGGCTGCTGACTTATTACATAAGTCACATAAGGCACCTGCCCCATGCTACTTTTAGTCTTGATCAAGAAACTTGCTAAAACCATCCTCATTATAGTCTATCCTTCATAAAATCAATGATAATGCCTTGACCCTTTGATCCAAATAGTTCAGTCCATTGATGCATAGATAATGACCTTAAAGGCATTAGAGGTTATATCCAAACTGAACAGTGACAGCAACTATTCATTGCTTTTGAGGTCGATACCAGTGTTCCCATTATATCTCTGCTGGCAATTCTAACTCCGAAGATACCCCTGCTTCAATATTTCATCAGTGAACATGCCTGGGACAAGTATGTGTGTTAGTACCATGTTAGCACGTGTTTAATCCAACAAACCCTTGAATGTACACATTGTAAATATTAAATATACCTCTATATTCTTATATTTGGTTGATTGAGAAATAATCTACTATAAATCCATATATGAACAGATTGAGGTTCCTTTCCCTTGTACTGCTGAGTACTAAAACGTGGTCATGATTTGAGAATACAACACATGAGGTGAATTGCTGTGTTTATGTACTGAATTATCTTTTACATCCACAAATCCTTCCTATCTGTGATTCATGGTGGCTTAAAATTGCATGTGCTATTGCAGCCTGTGATGAGTACCATGGATTAAAGTCATATGCAAATGCCAACAGGTGAATATAAATTTAGTTTTGTGAGAGTGCAATTTATTCTATTCTTGTCCCTGTTAATGTCTTTATTCTGGTGATCTTTGTCATAGTGCACAATGGCGTGAGTCATCTACCAAGGTTATGGCATATTGTGTTAGCAGAGCAGTTGAACGTTCAAATTTATTTAATTTAGTGGGTAATGATAGTATAAAATTACATCAGAAATAGGTAATAACATGAAGGAACTATGTAACTGCAATGAAGGTTATGAACATATTTCAACTATCGATCGCCTCTATTATTTGAAGACATAAATGCAATGTCCCTCTTTTCAGTTTTGGTGCTTAACATGTTTTTCAACATGGTATTAGAGTAGATTGTGGGGCCTCTGCACAAGCCATGACTCTGTATTTGGAGTCTAGACAGAGAAGGAAGCCTCTTCTGTTCTTTCTTACCTAAATTAGAATTCCCGTTTAAGAGTTGACAATTTGTATGTTTTTGCCTCATCAATAGTGTTGAGATTTTGTATTTGGGGTAGCATCAGTTGTGCTCTAGGTCCCAAATTTTAAGGACTAGAGTTCACTTGATCTACAAGACCCAGAAATGGATTTGGGAAATTTCATCTGGTTTAGGAGATATTAAATCAATTAATTATTTTAATGTATTTCCTAAGTTAAAACTTAGGAAAATAAAATAATTGAAGTGAATTTAATTAAACATGTGATGAAATTGTCTTAAGTCACACGGATCAAGTTTTCTTTTAATCTTAGCCATTGATTAAAAATTTAATCTTGGCCGTTGATTTGTCAACGAGAAAAGTATAAAGGAAAGGCTTGGGGTTCTTTGTAAGACACACAGAGGCAGAGCACTGAAGCTAAGCTGAGATTCTAGGGTGGGGTTGCTAAGAATTCTCAAGTGTTTCAGTTGCAGAGAGGGGAATTTAGACCAAGGGGATGATCTGATCTCGGGGTCTAGAATACACAAGAAGCGTTAAAAGAGATCAGAAAGATAGCGTTGTAGGAAGAATAGTGTGAAGAAGGACAACGTGATTTTCGGGAAACCCTTCAGGGGTTACGGAGAGACCCTTAGGGGTAGCGTAGTGACTGCGTCACCCAGTCTGGGGTAACGCAGTCCCTTCCAGTGACAACGCTGAGCATTTGGAGGCCTTCGCAGGGTCGTACAGTAAGTTCGTGCGTATCTAGGGTTTCTAGGCCTAGATCTGGCTGAGTTTTGTAAATCCCATTTGAGGGTGTCGATCAGTCTGTATTGTTGGTCTTAGATCAGCCAGGTGCTGCAGATCTTGAGTTTTCTCTGTAGGGTTTTCCAGATTTGGAACCCAGAGTTGTGTATTCAGAAATATTCTTAATAATAGAGCCCTCCAGCAGCCAGAGACTGGTTTTCCCACATTGGGTTTTTCCGGGTACAGTTTGTCCAGAAATAACTGTGTCATTTTGTCTATGTGTGCATGTGCTTATTCTAGATCTGAATTGGTAGAGATTTGTTATGTGTTTTGCTTTGATGTTAACTTGAATTTATTCAGTTGATAACTTGTATAAGTAGGAGAAGCTTAACCGGATTAACATAAATAATTTCTGCATAAGAATTAAGATTCAGAAATGTCTACATGGTATCAGAGCAATTGCAGATCTAGAAGGGTCACCAGCTGAAGCATCTGAAGGATCTAGCTGCAAAAAGCAGCTGGAAAGGCATCAGAGAAGCATATCTGAAGGGATAGAAAAGTTTTCAGGAGGATATTCACGCAGAGGGAAGGATGATGTTGTCTAGTGCTGTGTCCTAGCAAGCCCACGCAATTACTGCGCAGAGGCAGCTCAGAAACATCGTTGGTTAGGTCTGAAGCCAGCCAGTGTGATTCAGATCTGAATCTGTCAGATCCATAAAAAGTCTGCAGAACAGTTGCAGAAATTCAAAAGAGCTGGTGGGGTTAAACTTCTGAATTTTTCAAATTTTTAACCTTAGCAGAAGTGACAAAGTTTGGAAAGAGAGCAGCTTCTTGCCATAGGAAACTTGCAGTTTGATCAAAGGATCAAAGAAGAAGCTGGATCATAGTTGATTTGGTAGATTTCCAAGGAGGGAAATCAAGTGTCAGAGGGAGCAGAGGGTTCCCAGTTCGAAAAGGACCCTAGATCCAAGATCTCTAGCATAGAGAAGAGGAGCTCCAACACATTCTGAGTAGATGGCTCCTCATGGACTACATGATCGGGATAGGCTAGAGGGCCTCTCAAACTTTTCGGTGTGGAAAGCTAGGATCTTGATTGTCTTAGAGGCATATGGTCTAAGAGATCATGCAGAGCAGACCCTGGCCACACCGACAGATGCGGATCTCCTACGGAAGCACAGAGAAGCTGCTGGGCATGCCAAGTGGCTGATAATGGACAGTATCAGGGATCATATTGTGCCACACATAGCTGAGAAGAGGACATCGAATGAGATGTGGAAGGCCTTGACTTCCCTATATGAGGGAAAATCAATCCAAAGAAAGATGTTGTTGGAGGCCCAAATGAGGTCATTCATGATGACCAAGGGAGAAGACATCGAGCATTTCCTCTTCAGATTGCAGTCAATCAGGGATTAGCTGACTGCAACGGGTGCAACCGTAGATGATGCAGTGATAGTCAAGACTACCCTCAATGCAGTCATGGATGAGTGGGAAACCTTTGTCCAAAGTATCTTGGGCAGAGTGGACCTCCCAGATTGGGACAACTTGTGGTCGATCTTGCGGCAAGAAGAACTACGCAGATTCACCAAGAAGCAGCACAGCTCTGGGATGAGCAAAGTAAAGAAGGAAGAGGAGGAAGATGCAGCCTTGGCATCGAAAAAGCAGCCGAAAAAGAAGAAGGATCTTTCTAAGATCAAGTGCTTCCAGTGTGGCGAAATGGGACATTTTGCTAGCCATTGTCCAGAAAAGAAGGACAAGGAAGCATCTTCTTCCAAAGTAGCGGTGGCAGATGATGGGTCCGGAGATGATGTAGCCATGAGTGCTCATGAACCACGGAGGTGGACATGGACATATAGAGGAGCTACATGGAGGTAAGGCGAAATCCTTGAGCAGCTCATCTCTTGGATCACAAGCGAGCTACGACAGCCTTAAGACAATAGTGGGACAAGTGGAGCAGTGGGTGCATAGATCACAGATGAGGCATAAGCAGAGGCAGATCTGGAGGCTAGGAGGAGCAGCACAGAGCATAGTAGCAATAGCATAGAAGCAGTAGCAGCGCAAAGGCTGATGTGACTTCAGTAGCGCAATGCAGTGTTGTTTACGCAGTGCAGAGCTGCAGCAGCGCAGAGAGCTTCAGAGGGACAACGTAGTGCAGCAGCAGCATGATAGATTCCAACACAAGGAGTTGATGTGACTTCAGTAGTGCAGAGGGAGTCTGATTACACAGGTACAGATGTAGCTATGCATCGTTCTTTAGATGTCAGCACAGATCTGTAGCTTATGGAGCTTCAGTGATGAGGATGCATCCCATCTGACTTGTTTGTCAAAGATTGGGCAAGAGATTCAGTTGCTTCTCTCAACGACTGAAGTTGCAGTGCAGCAAATCAGAAGTGGTAGTGCTATGAGTAGCACAAATGCAGCATATTGAGAGGGAGCTGCAGTACAGTGGTTGTAGTGGCAGTGGCAGAGTCATGGGCAACAGTACTGCAGAGTTGAGTGGCAAGAGGCCAAGCTTCAGCAGCACAGAACTAGTGCCCAAAATCTTGTAATGCATAAGTGTGATGTATTGTTAGAGCACACCGTTGATGCTAAGAGGGAGTGTTGAGATTTTGTGTATTTGGGGTAGCATCAGTTCTGCTCTAGGTCCCAAATTTTGAGGAAGAACTAGAGTTCACCTATCTACAAGACCCAGAAATGGATTTGGGAAATTTCATCTGGTTTAGGAGATATTAAATCAATTAATTATTTTAATGTATTTCCTAAGTTAAAACTTAGGAAAATAAAATAATTAAAGTGAATTTAATTGAACATGTGATGAAATTATTCTGAGCTCACTTTATCAGCTTCTTTGACTCATGATTAAAGATTTAATCTTGGCCGTTGATTTGTCAACGGCAGGCATAGGCATGGTGTTATTGGTCAGGGGTCATTTGTAAGACACACGAGGTACAAGACTGGTTGCCGAGATTCTAGGGCGGGGTTGCTAAGAATTCTCAAGTGTTTCAAATTAAGTAGAGGTCTTTGAGACCAAGGGGATGATCCGATCCCGAGGTCTAGAAGGCAAGAAGTGAGAAGAGATCGCAAAGATGAACATTACAGATGAAGGCACAGAAGAACGCGCCAGATTAAATAGGGGCCGACAGAAGAGACGGGCAGGCTGGCAACAACAAGGACAACGTGATTTTCAAGAAAACCTTCAAGGGTTACGCAGAGACCCTTAGGGGCAGCGTAGTGACTGCGTCACCCAGTCTGGGGTAACGCAATCCCTTCCAGTGACAATGCTGAGCATTTGGAGGCTCGCAGGTCAACACGTGCTGTCTTCGTGTGCATCCGGGGGTTTCAGGCCCAGATCTAGCCGAGTTCAGAACCTGCTGAGGGTGTGTATCAACAAGATTGTTGGTCTTAGACTAGCTAGGTGCTGTAGATCTAGAGTTTTCTCTGTAGGGTTTTCCAGATCTAGAACCCAGAGTTGTGTATTCAGAAATATTCTTAATAATAGAGCCCTCCAGTAGCCAGAGACCGGTTTTCCCACATTGGGTTTTTCCGGGGATAGTTTGTCCAGAAATAACTGTGTCACTTTGTCTGTGTGTGCATGTGCTTATTCTAGATCTGAATTGGTAGAGATTTGTTATGTGTTTTTCTTTGATGTTAACTTGAATTTATTCAGTTGATAACTTGTATAAGTAGGAGAAGCTTAACCGGATTAACAGAAATAATTTCTGCATAAGAATTAAGATTCAAAAATTTCTACAAATTGCTGATCTGATCCATTGTTTCTCTCACTTGAGCATGAGCCTTTTCACAGGTTATCATGTATTTTCTTATTGCATGACACACAATTTTATGATACATTTTCATGCTTCTTTTGAGCATGTTCCACTTTGGAAAACATTTCATGAAGAACCATAAAGATCATGGAAGATTTCCATTGAAGGTAAACAAACTATTACCATTTGGTTGCTGTTTCCCCAATTCTAGGAAAAGCAAGTAAATTGAAATGTTGAAAGGAAATAAGTGGACTCTTTGAGCTGAGTATGTAGTCTCTATGTATGAAATGTATTCTTGCAGAAATTTATTCTAGCCAAGTTGTGGATCATTAGTGCTATTCCATGATAATGTGAGCATCCATGCACAGAGAGTGTAGCGTAATTATGCATGGAGGTTTGATTAACCTCAAGCCTTGGCAGCATTTGATTAATAAGCAGACTAGTCACAAGAAATAAGAGGTCTGACATGGATGTTACTGTGATGTTCAGTAGTGACATTTGGCTCACTTAAATGTCGAAGAATGGGTATGATCAGACTGCTGGAGTTTGCAAACATGCTTGAACCTGGCTATAAAACAGTTGGCCTTAAAGAAAAAGAAAAGAGAATTAATACTTACATGTTCCAAGGGATCAGCATTCTAATTTTATATGTAGGTGTGAAGGAATGCAACTGAGTCAAGCAACAAGTTGAAGGAAATAAATATGTTGTGAGTGCATATACTATGGAAAGCAAGGACACATTACCTAGAATTGCTTTAGTGTTGCAAACCCTATTCAACAAAAATGCTTCAAATGAAGGAAATTGGATTGCTTGTGCCAATTGGCAATAGTTGTGTTGTTTTATGGAGCAGCTGCAAATGTGTGGATGGAATTAACAGGCATAGATAACAAGGTAACTATGAATCTTTGGTAGCCTCCAAGTATTAATAGGCAATCATGAATGTTGCTCAAAGAAGATTGTGCTTAGGTGAGTTCGTGGCCTTGACCAAGCTGCAATTTTCTGAGTTTACAAAGCACAATAATAAGTGTTTGGTAGCAACAAAAGTAGGTTTCTTGATCGTTCCAGTGCTTAGTTCCAAAGTGTCTAGAGTTCCTTAATCAAATGCTTGGTAGATTTAATCGTAGGGGGGACTGCCAACAAATAGTGAAATGTTTACCAAGGGGAATTGTTAGAAGAATACTTGCACATTCACATTGATTAGAATGAATGTCTTAATAGTTAGAAGTTAGAACTGTATCTGATTTTGTACATGTAATTGTGAGATAAAGAAATATTTTTCTAGATAATTATGTAATGAAATGATGATATAATTGCCATGACAACCAACACATGAATTTCTGATCACTGTATACTTTATGATTGGATAAATGAAATACATTTCTTTTTTCTTATGATGCATGCTATCTATGTCAACATATTATGGCTGACAGTGGTTTAAAATATGTACTGGTTTTGAAATCCATTTGCATAGTTGAGGTAATATCATGGATGTGGTTTTGAGTTGACTAGCTGGAATTTTTATATAGAATTTGCTTATTCCTCACCAATGATGTTGAATTGAGTTGATTAGCTGGAATTTTTTTATATTATTTGTGTATTGCTCACTAATGATGTAGAAAGTGGTTCTTGGGAGCATGGTTCATGTCAAGGAACAAACTATCCAAGACGTGCTTGGTATACATTGGAAAAAAGACAAAATGTCTTAGAAATGTTGGAAGTGATTCTTTGGAGCATGGGTCTTGCCGAGGAAGAAAATATTCAAGATGTACTTGGTATACATTGGAAAAGGCAATGTTTTATAAACTACCAAGGTTTGGGATTGTTGGTTTCATTGATTTATCCATGGGAATAACATTTTGTTAGGTATATTTATTAGTGTGGAAAAATTCGGCAAAAAGTCCAGACTTTTTGAAAAAATCCCGAATTTTTCCCTGAGCCGACTTTGTCGGCCGACTTTTTGCCGACTTTTTCATCCCTGAAAAAGTTGCGATTTTATCCTCGAAGTCCCGACTTTTTGCCGAATTTTTCCAAAAAATCGTGAGTGAGGTAGTTTCTTTAATAATTTTTTTTTTTTTTTGAAAAAATCGGGATTTTTTCCAAAAATTCGGGATTTTTTCCAAAAAATCGGGATTTTTTCCAATAAGTCTGGATTTTTTCAAAATATGAATATTTTTGTATTTTTTTAGTTTTGCCAACTTTTTGCCGATTTTTTCAAAAATCTCCCGACTTTGTCGAGTTTTTCAACTTTTGGACCCTTGCCGATTTAATCCCGACTTCGACTTTTTCCACATTGATATTTATATCATGAGATGCCTTCATGTTGCTCGAATGTCACTTTGGGTGCAAATTTAGATCTAATAATGCTATGACATCTGTTAAAGTGGCATTTACATCCATTAGGAATAGATGATATTCTTGTTGATGTATTTTTAGATCACTTGAAATGAACATGCAAGTTTGTCCAATGCATGTTGTGAATCCCCATGTTGAACATGTGGATTTGATTGGACACACCTACTGATTTTTTGACATCCTTGTGGTGAACGCATATCCTACATGTATAAGAGACTGAAGCCCATATGTCCCAGTGTGTACAAGATTAGGATACTAAATTTACAATTTTTTCAAAAAATTGTGAAGGGGTGCCCGAACATGAATGTGTTGCGACATGTGTTTGATGTAGTTCTGTTCTCTAAATGTTCAAAATATTTACGTCTTCATGTCAAGTGTGGCTTGCTTTGTTGTTCAAAGTGGGTAGCTATTATAGCCTAACAGGGTTCAAGTCTCTTGAGTGGCATGGTAGTGCTCGTGGATGCACACTAGTGCATGCAACAATGATTTGGGGTATGTGTGAGCCTTAGGTGACTTTGGTGGACTATATATATCCCCCTTTAATGATTTTTTAGTTGAAGTGTCCTAGAATTGAATTGTGCTATTTGATGCCCTATAATGCTAAATCTTGGTATTTTAGGTTCAATTGTGATAAAAGGAAGCTAAAGTTTTATGTTGATTGACTATTTTTATCAAAATTTCGACAATCTCAGTCTTTATCCAACACACTCAGGCCATGTTTGACATGCAGCCCTGGCACACCAATAATGTTCTTTCTTTGCATATTTTGCACCACTTTTACCTTCAGAATTTCCTCAGACTTTCAGTGTTAGTTAGGGCACATGAACAATAAATTTTCAGCTAATTTTCTGAGTTGATTTTCAACAAGAAGGGGATTATGTTCAACTGAAACATTTGGGAATCATATTTTTCAGAGCTAGGGAAACATTTTTCGTAGAATTTCTGAGTATTCTCCCAAATTATTTAAGTAGAAACAGTGATTTTTCTAAGCACTTTTCTAGATTTTTGTTAGTTGCTTTTACTTGCAAAATGCCAATTGAAAGGGATTTTTCTCGGAGCTATTGCACACCAATCAAATGGGTCAAATGAAATTGATCTTTGTAAAAAAGAAACTAACATGCCCATCAACATCTTCAAGCTTCAAATGTCATATCGCCCAAGCCCCTAAAGGTGAAGTGGGAAACTGTATAGAGTTGATTCATGGTGTTCAAGATCAATCTATTCTAGCCTAGAAGCCATTAAGGTGGAAGAAAATTAGAGGCAAAAAGTCTCATTAGTGGGTCAAACAATATAGTGAATGGCTCTGTGCCCATAGTGTTTTCTAAAGAGCATTCTTTCATATTTTTAAAACATAATCAGAATTATGCTTTCATCATAGATGGTTCTATAGTCGTGTTTGTGATTGAAGCCTAAGAATCCAAGTGGGGAAAAACAATGTAGTGTGTAGCACTGCGATAATGCTTTCTGATCTTGATGAGAATCAGAATTATGCTTTCATCATTGAAGGTTCTATGTTTGTGTCTGTGAGAGAAAGTTCTTTAACCCTTAAAATCCAAGTGGGTAAAAACAATATGTAAGTGGCATTCTGCCCATAATGTTTTCTAAAGAGCATGCTTTCATCATTCTTAAAACAGAATCAGGATTATGCTAGTATTGCAGTTGCTTTATTGTATATTCCTGATTCCAGTTATGTTTGAATCCATTATACCTAATTAAGAGCTTTTTTAAATTACACTAGAATTTGGTCAGGTGATGTGTGAAGTTTTTAAAACTAATGAGTTCTATACAAGCCAACTTTGCTATGCTTTGGAATTAATTTATATTTTAACTACTTCAAGAGAAATCACGGTGGTTGCTTCAGTTGATCTGCAAAGTCATTTCCTTCCAATTATTTTCATCTCCTTTTTGAAATTGGGAAAAATTTAATTGGAGATGAAGGTTATGAAAGCTTATAAAACTGATGTGGTCTCAAAGCAGGATTCCAGGAGGTTCTGTTCTGTTAGGGGCCTGGAACAAAATTCAGCACAAAAAAAGCGTCCTTTTAGTGGGTGGTCTCACTTAGGTCAGTTTTACTGTTTACGTAATGAACTGCTATTCTGTCATTCATTTGACATTTTTGTAGCATTTCATGATACCGTTGAACAATTTTTTTCTTGTATATTCATGAGTTATCCACCTTGTTAGCTTTCCTTTTCCAAAATCTTGTTTATATAGTCACTTTCTCCATTTCGTGTTTTAATATGGTTGTTTCCTTCATTTTGATAGAACAGTGTTTTAATATGGTTAATTCATTCATTTTGATAGAAAGTTTACTGTTCAATTCTCATTCCCCAATTGCTCATTGTCCATCTTATTTTTTTATCTTCTGTATCTTTACAAAAGATTTTCAAACATTCAAGGCATCTTGTAGACAGGCATGGTATATGGTTGGCATAGGTATCGTGTTGTCATGAATGATTGATTAGCAGTTTGGAGGCTTTGAGTCTATCTTTTGGATTTTCTGTAAAGGATAGTCAAGTGGATTCCACCTTCATGTTGTCTCTGTCCTGTCATATAAGTTAGCCCATTTAAATTGAGTTGAAACAATTGGCTACTGTAGATGTATCTGGAACAATGCTTGAGTAGTGTTCTGTATTAAAAACTGCTCAAACTGGATGTGAGGAAATGGGAGGCTTCAATATTATTTTTGTACTTTGTGTCAGTATAGCCAAGTGGATGCCACCTTATTTCGTGAATGCCTGTCTAAATTGAGTTGAAACAGTTGGCAATGTTTGGTATTACAAACTTCTCAAATAGGATGTAAGAAATTGGGTTTAATGAAGTTATTGTATATCTTACATTGCATCTTTCATCTTTTGTGTTGATTCCTGACATTTACTCTTACATCTATTAGGTTTCATTAGATCCTTTGGATCCAATCATCAACCTTCAGGATTAGTGTCAACTTTATAGGTTACCCAACACATGAAAATTGTATAGTCTTGTGTAGGAAGTTATGTGATATGAGCTAGATTGGAGATCCTCTTGCACAGGAAGGTAGGTGATATGAGCTAGAGTGGATTGTTGTTTGTCATTGTAAAATATTTTCAATACATGATGTTCCTATCAACCCACAAGTCAAATTTGTGAGAGTTTCCTTGTGTGGAAATTAGATAGAGCAAAGAAAAAGGTTTCAGTGTGAAACAACTTTTTTAGAAGGATCTCACAAAAACTGTATGTTCAGTGCAGTGAGCTACTTAGGCTGATTCTATTATTAATGATTTTTGTGCGGTTCCCCAAATGACTTATGATTAGGACTCTGGTCTACACCTCTCTGAATGTATTCATTTCAAGGTCCCTGTTCAGCCCATATTATAATAATTAACTATAAAGGTAATCATGAGAAGTTTAGTGAGTAACATACATTAGTCTTTCGTTTAGGCCTATTGTAATTTTACAAATTGCTGAGAAAATCAAGCCTGAGTTATACCATTCGAAACTGGTTTTACACATTTTGGTTTATAGGGTAAAAATCTCTTTTGTGATGGTGTGAATGCTTCAGTTATTCCTCTGTATGCTTGTGACAATTCTGGTTTAATCTGTTATTATGATTTAATTAATCTCTAGCTGTGATAACCATTTAGTATAAGTTAGTGTGGATTATAAGAGTTAAACTACATTATCAATATAATCTTTGTTTGTGGAGTGCTGGTGTGGGTTTTGAAGACAATTGCCAGTGAGTTGGATCGTTGAACTCGAGAATTTTTGTGTGTGGTGTCATTTACATATGGCGGCTTTCAATTTCACTTTATCCATTCACAATTCAATTAACCACAGCTCGTTACCTTTCTCTTTGAGTTGTGGATTCACTGGATGGATGGTTGTTGAGTGCAGCGTTGGGTTTCCCACTGTGTCCATAGACTGTCTCACAAAACGATTGCTCTTTCACTAGATTGTGGGCTTAGTAATGATGTTTATTCTTCATTGACAGAGATCTTTATTCGTTGGTTAATTATAATGCTTTACCACAATCCCAGGCTGCTTTATTGATGACAATTACCTTCTTTCTGCTGTTCTTGTTGATCTCAGTTCGAACATATTTGTCAGAGATGCATTTGCTGGGTTTGATCCCACCATTTTAGCAACCTTCAATGAGAGGAAAATTGCATCAATCAGTGCACAGCATGATATCATGGATGTAGCAAAAAATCAGAGGGATTGTTGAGAATGCCAAACACATTCTTGAGGTAACTCTTACCTCTAGCTCAAGATTGTTTCCTTCTTTTGAAAACAGAGAAGTCGGTATTGTAGGACTATTAAGGTATTGAAATTAGAAACGTATGTCCATATTATAAAGCTCTGAAAGCTATGATGGTTTCTTACATATTTTTGGGACTGTCATTAGACATCCTCTTAGCATTGTTGAACTTATTTTCCTATAAACTTCCATCTGCATTAGCCTTCCATGATTTTTTATATCTTTTCAGAACTCGCATTTAGATATCCCCTTTATGTTGTTTGCCTTTGTTTCCATAAAAACTTTCATTTTTCTCTCCCTCAAAGAGTTTGCATACAAAAATATATTTTCCTCTTCTTATTGATTTTGTTTTGTTTCTTAAAAAATGTTTCCTAAGGTCCAGTTTTCTCTGAGTTCTGCAGTTTGACATGTCTTCTTTTGGCTCTGTTCAGGTTGAACAAGAATTCGGCTCATTTGACAGATACACATGGGACTTCATGAATTTCAAGCCATTGTGAAAAAAGACAAGTATGCAAGGACCATTCCTGTGAAGTCATCCAAAGCAGAAACTATTAGCAAGGGTCTGGTGAAGCGAAATTTCTGATTTATTGGCCCGACAATCATGTACTCCTTCATGCAAGCTGCAGGCCTGACTAATGATCATCTTGTAAATTGCTTCAGACATGAAGAATGCCTTAGGCTATCCCAGCAAGGGAGCTGCAACTAGAGTGAATTCCAGTAAGCAATGTTACAAATTCAGCTAACTGTAACGTTTTTAACTAGGCTATTGTGATGCTTATGACAAAGGCTGCTCTTAGTGAAGATCCATCTCCATATTTGAACAAATGTGAGTGGAAACCCAGTGACAGAAGCAGTAGTTGGTGTGCATTCTTTTATTGAATTCTCTGTATATATTAAGTCTTGTACTCTATACAAAAGTAAAAACAGATATCCATATAGATTGCAGTAGAAGCTCTGAAGAAATACAACAGTTTTAGCTGTGTTTCTTTTTGTTATATTAATATTTTTACAGCTTGTTCTCTTTAAACCACCATATGTTGGGAGAGGATCTTGAGTTTCTCCCGTGTGTCATAATGGTGGTGATGTAGTAGTGCTCTTTACTGCTAAGGAAATGGCCTTGTACTTTGTTGATGACAGAATTGGTTAATCTTATTTCTATGAATGGTTTTTGGCATAATGAATATGGCTTTATTTTCTTTTCATGTGTCTTCTGTTCCATAATTGCTTTGTTTTCCTTTCAAAAGTTTTGTTTAGAGCTTTATCACTGTTAAATTGATTTTTAGCTCACAAAGCTGAGATCTGAAACATATATTCTTAGTTCACAAAGCTCTGAGCTCAAATTTAAGGCCATTTCCATGATAGATCTTCACTATACCAACTACATAATTCTTCATCACTATTAACTAAATTTTAGCTCACAAACCTCTGAGCTCAAACATAAGGCCATATTCGTGTATTAGGTATTGAAAGATCTTCATTATACGAACAGTACAAATCTATCAATGAAATACATAACGAATTTTTATTTTTTAATATTCTTTTCTTCATGCAAACATAAAGCCATGCTCTTGGAAGTCTTCAAAGTACCAACTATACAACTCTGTCAATGTACCAAACATACAAATCTGGCAATGCAAAAGATAGCAGATTTCTAATATGTTTTATTAGATACTAACTTGCTGCCAATGTACCAACTGTACAAAAATGCCAATGCAAAAAGGAAAATTTCTGATATGTTTTATTAAACACTAAAATTTCTGATATGTTCTATTAGCCTTGAATTTGTGAGGTATCTGTCAAAGTCCCAAGTACCACCTTCAGTTGTACCTGTAATACCAATTGAACTCTCCTTCCCCATAAACACCAAATGATTTAATCATCACTGCTATAATTGCATAAAGAGGCTTTATTATCATATATTGAACAGTGCCAAATTTAACAAAATGGAAGAACCACTGCCAAAGCCTCCTTGGATTAAAGAACTAATTCAGAGGGAAGGGTTGCTTTACAAGTACTTTTTCACAAAAAGGTTCCAATAGGGGTGTTGTGGAATTTGAATGCCCCTACCCCTTCATGATTTTGAAATTTAAGCATGGAAACCCCGAAGTACTTCCCCACATTTCGTGGATGGTAAACCAGACAAACCTTGGCCCTGATCACGGGGTCTCAGCGCAAGGGAATTGAAGAGAGTTGAATCAACAACAAATAGCAACAATAGTAAAGAACTTCACGTGACACGTCTCTGTTGATTTATGGTAGCATCGGATGTGCTCCAAGTCTCAAAATTTACAGGGAGGCTTAGAAACATGTAATCCAAAGAACCCATAAAGCATTTTGGGAAATTCCACCCGAATTGTGTTTTATTAAAATAATTAATTATTTTTAATGGGAGCCTAAGTCTAAACTTAGGGAATTAAAATAATTAAAGGGTATTAATAAAAAAGGGTGTGAATCTTCTAGAAAAATACAGAGATCAAGTCAAGTTAATCTTAGCCATTGATTAGCGATTTAATCTCGGTCGTTGAAGTCTCAACGAGAAGTTTATAAGAAAGACATGATGGGCATTTGGAAAAGAACACCGAGAGAGTCTAGAGATCCAATTTCTCAAGTGAGCAGTACTCAACAGCGGAGAAGATCGATCAAGTTGATTCTTGCAGAGAGAGGCAGAGATAATTTTTTGGTTGAAGATTTTCCTAATTCAGAGAGTGCAAGGCAGAGAGGCCAGATTGTAGTCCAGAGAGATAGCACAGTGCCATGCAGAGCTTTAGAGGGAATTCATATTTTTACTGGGGAACAGTCAGGATCTAGTGCCAGAGCCGGGGTGTGAGACTGGAATGCCAGAGGGCTGAAATTTCCAGCTAGCAGAGAGATCAGAGGAGGTGCAATATAGTCCCAGCTGTAGTGACGCACTAACTACGTAGGAGTGTCGTAGTATTGCGTAGAGACAACCTAGAGGCTCATCTCCAGCGCAGAACAGTGCCAGATCTTCCAGTGACGGGGTGAGATCATCTCACTAAATTTTTGTTCAATTAGATCTCTGTATAGGGTTGCCAGCCAGGGCATCCAAAGAATTGTACTTAGAAAATACTGCTTAAATATATCAAACCCTTAGCTACTACACCGGTTTTTCCGCATTGGGTTTTTCTGAGGATTTAGTCCAAAAATAACAGTGCCATGTGTGTTATTTATTTTCTTGCTCATATCTTGTTTCTACATTTAATTTCCGCAAAATTTGTATATAAGTGAAGGTTGCAGTGTGATGTATTCAGTGTTTTCCATAGATAACTGCAAATAAATTGTTAAGTAAAATTTAACAATTAGGTGAATATTTTCTAGTTGTTGCAATAGGATTTCGGTATAGGAATTTTCACATGGTATCAGAACTTGTATATAAGTGCAAGAGAAGCAAGAGA
The DNA here is from genome assembly GCA_034641835.2 of Pinus albicaulis. Taxonomy (NCBI): domain Eukaryota; kingdom Viridiplantae; phylum Streptophyta; class Pinopsida; order Pinales; family Pinaceae; genus Pinus; species Pinus albicaulis. The sequence goes on along the minus strand of CM076582.1, from coordinate 769,566,445 downwards.
GAAGATCAGAGGAACTAAGCGTTGAAGAATAAGTGGGAGGACGAATCGCTGCATAGGCAACAAATCGAATCCCTAAAGGTTTGCGTAGTCCAAGCTAGGAGGGCTAGATTCGCGAGGAAAATCTCTCTCTGAGTGAGTCGACAAAGAGGTAAGATTTCCAAATTCGTGATTTTTCAGTCGCAGAGGGAGCAACACATCAACAAATTTAGCGCGTAGCAGATCTCTGTGGGACGCAGTTTTTCTGTAGCATTTTTGCTAGGCAGAAAAACGCCAGAAAGAAGAAGACATAGTTGAGGGAATTTTCTTCCTCAGTGAATTCCTAGCCAAGGGATTCTAATTCTCAGTTGCTGAGCAACAGTGTTGAGGAGCAGATCTACTAACTCCAGCAGGGAGTGCGTAGGCCAGCCTAGCAACTGTGCAGAGGAGAGAGAGGGAGCGGTTCGAAATTTTTAAGTTGGCAGAGATGGCAGCAAATGAGCTGGGAGATCAAGATCAGTTGGAGGGAATCTCTAACTATGTGATCTAGCAGGCAAGGATCAGATGCATGTTAGATGAGCATGATCTCAAAGCTTTCATTGATGGCGTGGTAGCTGTCGTTATGGATGCAGATCCGTTGAAAGCATATAAGAAAAATATGGCGAAGGTGAAGCGTTTGATCCTCGACTGAGTGAGGGATCATGTTGTATGCCACATCAAAAGCAAAGGAATCAAGGAATCACAAAGGATATGTGGGATACCTTAGCAACGCTATGTCAAGGATCTTCTAAGCAGCGGAAGATGTTCTTGCAGGAAAAGATGCGATCAACACGGATGCAGAAGGGAGAGTGCATTGATCCATTCCTCTCTAAGCTTCAGGAAGTTCGAGATCAGCTAGCAGTTGTGGGAGCTGTGCCTCAGGCCACCAAGATGGTCAGATTAGCCCTGAACTCCGTTTAAGATGAATGGCAGGTCTTCGCCCAGAGCATCCTAGGCAGAGAAAGACTGTCTGATTGGGAGACAATGTGGGCTTCTCTTCAGCGGGAAGAGATGAGGTGAGACATGATGAAGTGTAATCTTGATGGCAGCAACAACAATGGGACGAAGCCTAAGGAGGAGGAGAATGCAGCGCTTGCATCAAAGGGATAGCAGGAGCAGCGAAGACGGAAAAAGGGCATTTCAAAGATCAAGTGTTTCCAGTGTGGGGAGTTTGGTCATTACGCCACACAGTGTCCTCTCAAGAAGAAGGACAAAGATGAGAAGCATGATCCGCAGGCTGGAATCGCAAGGATCGAGGAGGAGGAGTTTGCTATGATTTCCCACATATCTCCTAGGGAGAATTGGGGTGATCTAGAATTGTAGTTCAACAGAGCTACAATTGGGTAGGATCCTTGAGGAGTCCACCTCATGGATCATCACCTTGCTACGGGAGCGCAAATCAGAAGTAGCAGGATGGACAAGTGTCAGTTGGTGCAGAGGAGTGCAGAAGTGACTACGCAATGGCTAGAGAGTGCCAGAGTCTGAGCAGTGCATAACAGAGTTGGCAGCAATGCAGGAAGACACAATGCAGAGTCAACAACAATGCAACAAATTCAGAGGGTCAATGCAGAGACTAGCAACAATCAGAGCTTGAGTATTAGATGCATCAATCTGAACACTTAGTGCAAAACTTGGATGTTTTTTTGTTGCATCAGGTAATAGAGTTGCAGTGCAGTAGCAGTTGGCAGCAGTACGCAGGGTCAACAACAACATAAATGCAACATTGCATTGTTGGTGGGCAGTAGTGTCAGAAATCAACAACATAGAGAAGAGATGTTGCAGAATCAGTGTAGTGCTTCAACAGGATGCATTATTAGAGCACATTCCTCGCTAAAAGGGAGTGTTGATTTTTGGTAGCATTAGATGTGCTCTAAGTCTCAAAATTTGCAAGGAGGCTTAGGCACATGTATTCCAAAGAACCTAGAAAGCGTTTTGGGAAATTCCACCCGAATTGTGTTTATTAAAATAATTAATTATTTTTAATGGGAGCCTAAGTCTAAACTTAGGGAATTAAAATAATTAAAGGGTATTAATAAAACAGGGTGTGAATATTCTAGAAAAAGATGAAGATCAAGTCAAGGTAATCTTAGTTGTTGATTAACGATTTAATCTCGGTCGTTGAAGTCTCGACGAGAAGATTATAAGAAGGACTTGATGGGCATTTGGAGAATAACATTTCGAGTCTAGAGATCGAATTTCTCAAGTGAGAAGTGCTCAACAACAGAGAAGATCGATCGAGTTGATTCTTGCATAGAGGGGCAAAGATAATTTTATAGTTGGAGATTTTCCTGATCCGGAGAGTGCAAGGCAGAAAAGGCAGAAAGTAGTCCGGAGAGGCAGCGCAGAGCTTCAGAGGGAATTCGTATTTCTGCTATGGAACAATCAGGATCTAGTGATGGAGCTAGGGTGTGCGACTGGGAGGCCAAAGGGCTGAATTTTCCAGCTAGCAGAGAGATTGGAGGAGGTGAAGTGCAGTCCCAACTGTAGTGACGCAGTAACTGCGTAGGAGTGACACAGTACTGTGCAAAGACAACGCAAAGGCTCATCTCAAACACTGATCAGTGCCAAATCTTCCAGTGACGGGGTGAGATCATCTCACCAGCTTTTTGTTCTGTTAGATATCTGTATAGGATTTCCAGTCAAGGCATCCGAAGAATTGTACTCAGAAATTACTGCTTAATAATATCAAACCCTCAGCTGCTGCACCGGTTTTCCCACCTTGGGTTTTTTCGGGGACTTAGTCTAAAAATAACGATGCCATGTGTGTTATTTCTTTTCTTGCTCACATCTTGTTTCTGCATTTAATTTCCGCAGAATTTTTATTTAAGTGAAGGTTGCAGTGTGATGTTTTCAATGTTTGTCGTAGATAACCGCAAATAAATTGTTAAGTAAAAGTTAACAATTAGGTGAATATTTCCCAGTTGCTGCAATAAGGTTCCGGTGTAGGAATTTTCACAGTCTCGCTCTACTCTAGACCATCGAGCTAACCCTTGGGGTTAACATTTTGGAGATATATCTATAAATAAATCATTTCCATTACCTTACATGTTGTACCCTTTAATTATGGCAGTCCATGATGTCACATCTATGTGTAACTATTTGTTAAACAATTATCGGTGTACAAATTTCATATTCCCATATTTAACATTTATGTTAGTGAGTGTATTCTCGGCGAAAACATTCAGATTGATTCTATTCTTCAAGCTTATCTGAGAGGCCACATGCCCTTGTAATATGGTAAACCCCATGCAAGGTAGTTGATAGCTTGCCTGTATTTGAAGATGTTGTGTCGTATATTTGTTGAATCCTGTCCCTTTTATTGTGGGGTAGGAGGGCATTGAAGTATTCTTTTCAAGCAAGTTGTGCTCAGGAAGATACATGTGAAATTTTCAAGACTGAAAATTATTAGTGCAGCACTTGGTTTATTTCTCCTACTTATGAGATAAGTTATTTACATATGCTTCAGTATGTTTTGAAATAAACACATTTTCATATCTTCACTTCAATCAAGAGCATAAGAACATAAAGAAACTTTACACAAGTAGCACAATAGAAATAACTACATGAACACAGTTATTTTTGGACAATTGTCCCTGGAAAAACCCCATGCGGGAAAATCAGTGCAACAGATGAGGGTTTTGTATTTATCTTCAGAAGTGGAAAGTACATTTACAAGAGTCCGATGACCAGAGAAAAATTAGCATACACCTAGTTGAATTTTCTGGAACCTCTAGAAGAATTTCGGACCCTCGGGGTGACCTCCTTCACCCTCTGCATCATCCAGCGTGAGAGCTCTGTGCAGTCTCTCCCTAGACTGCGTAACTCTGCGTGGAGGGGGTCTTGTTGCAAATCAGCTCACCCTTCCCTTCATCCTCTTGACTTCTGCTGAATCCTCCCTCTCCCTTTTGCTTCTGCAACCCTGCCTCTACAATCTCACCCACTGAAATCGAATTCTCTTGCTTAAGAATTGATTTCCTTCGGGTATTGAGAGTGTCCCTAGCTTGATTTCCAAATAACCCTCAAGTCTCTTCTTATAGTCTTCTCGCTGATGAATTAACGCCCAAGATTATATCGTTAATCAATGGCTTAGATTAAAATATGACTTGATCTTCATTTTCTAGAAGATTCACACTCTTCTCTATTAATACCCTTTAATTATTTAATTTCCCTAAGTTTAAACTTAGGGTCTGCATTAAAATAATTAATTATTTTAATAAAGTCATATCCGAGTGGAATTTCCACAAACGATTTCTAGGTTCTCTGGATTTGTCCAGGCCTCTCTACCAAAAATGAGACTTAGAACACTTCCCGATGCTATAGATATCAACACTCCCTCTTAGCGAGGAAAGTGTTCAAGCAAGATACCACTACACTACTCTGACTCTATAATACCTGCTGCGCTGATGTTGTCTTGGTTGTTACCCCTCATCTCTGTGCTGTTGCATCCTGTACTGCCTCTGCCACTCCCTCATATGTACTGCAGCTCCCTCTTTTTCTGAAGACCACCCTTTCCTCTAATGAAAAGGGTTCTCGACCATCCCCATCTTCTCTTTGAAGTAAGTGAATTTGATCTTACTTAGAGCCTTTGTGAGGACATCTGCCACCTGTTCTCCTGTAAGAGTGTATCGTAATTATACTGCTCCTCTTTGGACATAGTCCCTGATGAAGTGTCACTGAATGTCAATGTGTTTCGACTGGTCATGAAACACAGGATTTTCAGAGAGCTTAATGCAACTTTGATTATCGCACATAATCCCGATCGGTTCTATCTGCTTCTTGAGTAGGTTCAAGAGTAACTTGCAGAGACACATGGCCTCTCACGAAGCTATGCTTGCTGCCATGTACTCTGCCTCGGGTGAAATTAGTGCTACGGATTTCTGTTTCCTGCTGCACCAGGAGGTCATTCCTGATTCAAGACTAAAACAGTACCCACTGGTACTTTTCCAATCCACTATGCTTCCATCCCAATCTGCGTCTCTGAACCCACTCAACTGGACTTCATTTCCCTTTGGTGTACTTCAACCCATACTTGAGTATCCCTCTCAGATATCTGAGAACATGTTTGGATGTTGCCCAGTGAGCCCTCCTTGGTTCCACTATGAACTGACTGAGGGTATTCACTACATAACAGATGTCTGGTCTAGTATTGACCAGATACATCAGTGATCCGATGAGTTGTCTGTACAAGGTGGGATCAGCCTCATCATCCTCCATTGTGTCTATCTTCTTCCAGTTAGTAATCATTGGCATGACCATGGGTCTACAGTCTTCCATCTGAAACCTTTTCAGGATTTCTGTCGTGTATCTTCCTTGCCCTAGGAATATTTCCCCTTTCTGCTACCAGACTTCTAATCCAAGAAAATAGTGCATATGCCCCAGGTCCTTCATGTTGAATTCTGTAGCCATATTCTCCTTGCAGTCCTTGATGAGCTTGGATGATTCGGTGAAAAACAAATCATCCACATAAAGTACCAGAATAAGCGGCTCATCTCCTACTCTCAAGTAGTAGAGGTTGGGGTCTGCGTCACTTTTGACGAACCCCATCTTCTGCAAGTAGCTATCAAATCGTCCATACCATGCCCTAAGGGCTTGTTTTAAACCATACAAGGCTTTCTTAAGCCTGCAAACATGAGTCTTCTGCTCATGTGTCTTGAAGCCCTTTGGCTGTTCTATGTACACTTCCTCCTCTATCACCTCGTTCAAGAATGTTGTCTTGACATCCATCTCGTGAATCTCCCATCCAATCTATGCAGCCAGAGAGATGACAGATCTGATAGAAGTGTAGCGAGTTACTGGGGCGAAGGTTTCCTCATAATCAATGCCTTCCTCTGTGCATATCCCTTAGCTACAAATCTTGCCTTGAACTTCTCTATGTTGCCATTTGCAACATATTTGATCTTGTAGATTCACCTGGATCCTACAACTGATCTGTCCTATGGTCTAGGGATTACTTCCTAGACATCATTTGTCATGATGGAGCTATACTCCTCTACCATGGCATCCACCCACACTTGATGCTGAGCAACTTCCCGAAAGGTGGACGGTTCACCAACCTGAGCTACGAGTCACTGATATCTGTCTGGTTGCTTCCTTATCCTCTTTCCTTCTCTAGGGGCTCCAACAAATTCTTCTGCATCCTTAAGAATTTGTTGAAGTTCTCTGCTCGATCTCCAATCAGTGGTGGGCGGTCTTACCTGCTCTCCTTCATGTTCTTCGGAGGAGGAGCTCTCCTTAGAATCCTTGTGCCTTGGAGAGGCACTTGACTCATCCTCTGTAAGCTGTTGAGGCTGTACAAGTGGATCCTCCTCAATTTGCATATCTGTGGCCATTCCCCGAGATTTCCTGAAGGCTCTCGCATCCAGGAATTTTACACTCCTTCTTACCACGATTTTCTTGCTCTCTAGAATATAGATGCGATATGATTTTGCATTCTCACTATAGCCCATAAGGAAACCCTTTTCTGTAGTCTGATCCAACTTCTTCCTCTTTTCATCTGGAACGTGGCAGTACACCATGCTGCTGAATATCCTGATCTGGCTCGCTTCTGGCTTGCTGCTTGTGAACACACTCTCGAGAGATACCTTCCCCAAGGATCTATGGGGAACTCTGTTCTAGATATATACTTTTGTGCCCATAAGAATTTGGGCATATCTTGGCCGTACAACATTGCCCTTGCAGCTTCTATTATGGTCTGATTCTTCCATTCTGCAAATCCATTTTGCTCTGGATTGTATGGCTCTGTCCATTCTCTCTTGATGCCTTCCCTTGCACAGAAACTTGTGAAGTCCTTATCGATATATTCTCCACCGTTATTTGACCGCAACTTCTTGATCTTCTTTCTCGTAGAGTTTTCGACCAAGGATTTCAAATCTTTGAATCGATCAAAGACTTCATCTTTTGTTTTCAGAAAATAGATCCAAGTTTTTTTGGAATGATCATCAAAGAAGGTAGCAAAATACTTTGCACCACTAAGAGCAGTGGTGGACATTAGACCGCAAATATCTGAGTGTATTAGCTCCAATACACTCTTGGCTCTGTTGTTGCTTCTTGGAAACGTTGCCTTAGTGTACTTCCCTAGTACGCACCCCTTGCAAACTTCATATTTCTTCGTGCTGAGTTCAGGAGCCCCTATGACACTATTTTTGAGAATTCCCAAGGCTCCATGATGTAGATGCCCCATCCTTCTATGCCATAACTCATTCAGATCACTGACGTTTGTACTGTCAATCATGGGCACTGGAGATTCAAGCTGGAGTTTGTATAGCTTGTGACTCCTTACTCCAATTTGTGTTTTTTTGCTCCAGCTAGGGTGTTTGACATACACCTTATTTCTAATAAAGTATACATCATAGCCCTTGTTTTGTAGCTGAGACACTGAGAGTAAATTCATCCCCAACCCTGGTACATGCAGAACATTCGTGGCTCGAATTTTGTTTCCATATTCAGACTGAACTGTTATGGTACCTCTCCCAATGGGGGTACATTTTGTCTTGTTTCCCATAATTATTTGGAAATTCATCTATTCTTCTTGGTAGCTCGAAAAACATTCTCGAACCCCTGTCATGTGAGCAGATGCTCCACTGTCAATATACCAAACACTTGGAGGAGTTGTGCTCGACACACAAGCAAGATCCTCCTCTAGTCTGGATGCCAGCAATTTCATGTCTTGTTCCCTCTGCATTTCTGCGTGCTCTGGAGGACTACGTGAGTCCCTTTGACTGTGTGAACCCTTCTGGATGATGGATCTCTAGTCCATGGCAGATTCTCCCTTTCTGTCTTTAGCCCTTTGCTCTGATACCATGTGAAATTTTCAAGACTGAAAATTATTACTGCAATACTTGGTTTATTTCTCCTACTTATGAGATAAATTATTTACAGACACTTCAGTAAATTCTGAAATAAATAGATTTGCAGATCTTCACTTCAACCAAGAGCATAAGAACAAAAAGAAACTTTACACAAGTAGCACAATAGAAACAACCACATGAACACAGTTATTTTTGGACAATTGCCCTGGGAAAAACCCAAAGCATGAAAATTGGTGCAACAAATGAGGGTTTTGTATTTATCTTCAGAAATGGAAAATACATTTACAAGAGTCTAATGACCAGAGAAAAATTAGCATACACCTGGCTGAATTTTCTGGAACCTCCAGAAGAATTTCAGACCCTCGAGGTGACCTCCTTCGCCCTCTGCGTCATCCAGCGTGAGATCTTTGCTCAGTCTCTCCTTGGACTGCGTAACTCTGCGTGGAGGGGGTCTTGCTGCAGATCAGCTCACCCTTCCCTTCATCCTCCTGACTTATGTTGAATCATCCCTCTCCCTTCTATTTCTGCAACCCTGCCTCTACAGTCTCACACACTGAAATCGAATTCTCTTGCTTCAGAATCAATTTCCTTCGGGTACTGAGAGTGTCCCCGACTTGATTTCCAAATGGCCCTCAAGTCTCTTCTTATAGTCTTCTCGCTAATGAATCAACGACCAAGATTATATCATTAATCAATGGCTCAGATTAAAAGATGAGTTGATCTTCGTTTTCTAGAAGATTCACACTCTGCTCTATTAATACCCTTTAATTATTTAATTTCCCTAAGTTTAAACCTAGGGTCTGCATTTAAATAATTAATTATTTTAATAAAGTCATATTCGAGTGGAATTTCCACAAACGATTTCTGGGTTCTTTGTATAACTGTTGTCCAAGCCTCTGTACCAATAATGAGACTTAGAACACTTCCTGATGCTATATAAATCAACAATACAGAGGGTAAACCTTGAGATATGAGCAAGGACTAGTGGTATTAGCTAGGACAATGCAAATTATGTATTAATTACTTGCAACCTACAACAAGGCAACAACAATGCTTGGTACAAATTGTTCTTTCCAAGAAGTCTGAGTTCAGGAAGATATGAAAGGTAAACCATGAGATCCGATCTAGGACAAGTGGTACTAGGTAGGCCAATGAAAATTATGTATTAATTTCTTGCATGCTATAGCAAGGCAACAATAATGCTTGGCAAAAATTGTGGCTACATCTTAGAGGCCACATGCCCCTGTAATATGGCAGATCCCATGCAGGATAGTTGATATCTTTCCGGTATTTGAACCTGCTGTGTTGTATATATGTTGAACCCCGACCCTTGAATTGTGGTGGAGAGGAGGGAATTGAAGTAACCTTTCCAAGTAGTGTGAGTTCAGGAAGATATAAAGGGTAAACCTTGAGATCTGAAAAAGGTCTAATGGTATGGGGTAGGTCAATGAAGATTATGTATTAATTTCTTGCATGCTATATGAAGGCAACAACAATTCTTGGTACAAATTATTCTTTCCAAGTAGTTTTTCTTTAGGAAGATATGATAGGTGAACCCTAAGATCCGAGTAAGGACTAGTGGTACTAGGTAGGTCAATGCAAATTATGTATTAATTTCCTGCACTCTATAACAAGGCAACAATAATGCTAGGCACAAATTGTGGCTACATCTTAGAGGCCACATGCCCATGTAATATGGCAGACCCCATGCTAGGTGGTTGATAGCTTGACAATACTTGAACCTGATATGTTTATTGGATTGATAGTCTATATCCATAAAAACTTTTAGGGTTGAATCTTAGCCCATGGGCGAAATGACAAACACTCTAACTTGGAACTAAACCACCCATTTCCTTACCAAAATTATGTGTGTTGGTACCAAGTTGTAATAAACACACTAATTATAATATAAAAATCAAAACAATAAATGAATTGACACATATTAACTAAAGTACATGACTAACCTCTCAACCATTGTGACTAGTCAATGTTAAGTACACTATCACATGGCTTTGTAATTATATCATTCGTCTCATATCTTCATTTTTTTTTAAAACGTGAGAAATATCTTTATATTCCATATGAGGAATATACATATTTCAGTCCTTGAGGGATTACTTAGACAATAAAGCTCATAGCCATTACAAGAAATACTCATAATGAGTTCAACACACTGTCACATGTAGGATTTCTCCCTACCACCCATGCTAAACCTAATTGACTTTCCATGAGAAATATCTTTATATTCCATATAAGGAATATACTTGTGTTTTGGTTCTTGATGGATTGCTTAACAAGTCTTGAAGCCATTACAAGAAATACTCATTATGAACATTGTTAGCCCTTTACAAAGTTTTTATTATTCATTGAAAGATTTGCCAAGATCTTACAAGATTTTATAATCCAATGAAAGATTCGCCATGATTTTACAAGATAATACAATTTGGTGAGATACTCACCATGATTGTACAAGATACTATAATCTGGTGAGACATTTGCCCAAAAAATTATATATACATATTATATTATTCATAAAATCGCTTTTCATTTTTCCATGTATCATGGGGATTCACCTATTTATTATACATATAAACTTAAGGGCTTTCTTGAAATTTTCTCTGAAGTCACTGCCCCTGGGAGAATCCTCTTGCCACAAATTTTGCTTTGTTCTTCCAATACTTCCACTTGATGCCAACACCTTGGTAGCCTTCATGATGTACCTGCAATCCTCACTTGGATTCCCATGGAAGAACGATTCTTACCCAACAAAAGAAACAAAGACAAGAGACTAACTAATAGAAAATTTATAATAATCAAGGAAAAGCAATCCAAAATACTTATATTTTGAGGATTGTAGGGAATCCCCCCTTTATCCCTACCTTCTTACAGAAGTCATAGCAAGCTCATTATCCTCGTCCTCATCATCAACAAGATGCATTCTTTTCCTTCCTTGCAATGAGCTAGGGTTTCTTCTTGCAACAGAAATTTCGATCTATCCTCAAACCCTATGGCTATCACATCCAAGGCTTCACGTCCTGTAGGGTTTACAAACCCTAGATTTGAAAATTTTCACTTACACCTTTTGTAAGTCCAACAAACTTTTTCATATGCAAATTTTCTTTCCATATCCAAATTTTCTTTCCATATCCAAATTTTCAAAACCATAGAATCCCTATGCCTCAACATGTGATGAAATCCATCATGTTATCAAACCATCAAGGATTTTCCATCTTGATATCAGTCCGAGCAAATATATCAAGATTAAGGATCCATTATACATTTTGTAGGGCTTGTATTCTATCTCCATCTTCGGTCCTTCCAAACCAACTAAATCGACCTCCTCAAAACCATTGTAGCAACCACAATAATTTGTCCTTTACAAGGACAACTCCTGTCCTGAAGATGATTTGGTCTTTGCAAGAGAAATTTCAGTCTCTAAAAAAATTTTGATGAGGAATTCAACCTTTTTTTCATTGTGAATGCACTTTTTCAAAACTGAACTCTATCCTTGTGCCTGATTAACATAATAAAATGATAAACATTAAAGCATGAATTGTTTTTTCTTTCCAATTCGAACCATGAGGCTAGTAGTCCAAATTCAATCAACAATATGCCTCAACAGATCAAGACACTTGAGGCAAGTGTGTTTAAATTTCCATTTTACCTCAACAAGTGATCTCAAAAAGGATCTTCTTCAAATTTAATAACGTCTACAACCAATACTCATAGCTTCTCCTTCTTCAAACAATGGAAAGAGTCAATTTGAGAATTAGCTCACTTTAATCAAACAATCTTCCAATTCATTCTGACAGGATTTAAGTAATGATACCTTGGTATAACTTAATTTCAATGTATCAATAAAATGCTCTATTTTGTGACTTGTATACATGGAAAATTTGCAAAGTAAATAGGATTTACAAACCATGCTATTCATAACCTCCTTTTAGTAGACATAAAGATAACTTCACCAGTTTCTTCACAGATTTGAAATATTTGATTTTTATCTACCCTTCGATTTTAGGCTTCTTGGCCACCTTGATCTTGGATTGAGGCCCTCCGCCCCACCTACAACTAGGGTTGAGGCCATCAATAGAATCTCGACCAACACTTGGGCACAAACTTCAAAATTGCTCTTAAAAATTTTGAGGCCTTTTGATCTTGTTACCTACCACCATTGGGTGACCCCATAGGAGAATTTTTCTCTTATATTTGTCTTCAACCGACAACCAACAACCCTTGGCAGACACTAGTGTAGACGATGTTGTGCCAAATGTTTTTGCTCCCTGAACTAGTCATATTTCCCCTCGCTCATCTATCAAGATCATATGTTTGAAGGTGGGTCATCCAATCCTAAAGGTATGGTTTTCCATTATGCAATTGGGTGCTTATGCTTGTCTTGATGGGCACACTTGGGTATGGATTATTGGGTGACTTGGAAGAAGGAAGGGTTTTGACTGTAATATTGTTCCCTTACATTAACTAGGGGAGGTTAATCCTTAGCCCTAGTCCCGTGGTATCTCCCCTACTGGTTTACAAATTTAGGATGGGCACTACTTGGGAAACCCTGATTTTGGTAGCGTGGTCTTGTTTTCCTGTTCCACATTTTTCATTCCCCTCCACACATTACATGCCCTGTTTCATCATATTCCCCCTCCGGGTCCACAAGGCTTTGTTACTACCCTCCCTTTGCCCATATGTTTGGGTCGGACCTGGAAGATGCCCCGAAGGTTGATGCAGTTAAAGAAAAATATAAAAGCATAGCATGGCCACATACAAAAGTAAATAATACCATAAAATGCAAAATATGACTAGGACAATAAAATTTAACACATGGGAAAAAATCAAACATGAGCTCTACCTCTTATCATTATGGTCATCACCCTGATTCCTAGGGCCCCTATGAGTGCCCTTTGCATCATTAACGAACACATGTATGTCCCAACTCCTGGTCGGCGCTGAATTTCCCCACCTCAAGGGGGTAATCACAACAATATCATACACATCATGCTTTCATCCCTTGGAGCCCTGAGGAGTAAAATAAAAGTAAAATCAATAAAAAGAAAAATGCAAATGAAGAAGGGTGGAAAAACAAAAGCCATGGTAACTCATGTACCATGATTGCTCCCTTCTGCATTCATACAACCTAATATGTGGACATCCCTTAACATTACCACCCTTGAGCCCATGGCATTTGGCCTTGAGATCCCTATGTCCCCATCCACCTCATCATTACCTACATGACACCTAGCACTTGAAGGATGTACCCTGGATAGGTCCTTCCCTATAGGGGTTGGTCATACCTAATAGAGTTGTTTATTAACCACTCCTACCTAGGGAGGTAACCCCATTACATGCTCTAAGACCCAAATTTAGAATGAAAACCCACTATGAAGTAACAAGCTTATTCACTCAATTGTAGTAATGAGTTATTGTATCTGAATGTGAGGAGATACATTGGATATTATACAAGATTGGAAGGTGGTTTCATCATGGGTTGGGAAACCTAACTGGGGCCTAGCCCACCAGAGGATTATATTGACACTTGTAGGGGATGCGTCAAGAGCCATAGGTTTCCATCATGTGACAGAGCATTATCTCATGCCAGGGGAAGCCTCAACACCTTCATCATCTTGTTCATTTCCCCACATTATGTGCAAGAGGATGCACTTGGACCATCAGTGCCCTCGATTGACTTTACGATATATATAGGGTTTGGCAGCTAATTCAAGGGCTAGAGGAGTTTTGTCTCATCATTGAGACATGGGAGGGAAAACATCATCTTCGGTGCCATCATTTGGAATTGTCTACATGCTTAGTTTACAACAGGAGACCCATGAGACCACTACTTGTGCCCCAACGCCACTTTGGAGCACCACATGATGTTTTACTTGGAGATCAAGGGGCCACCCCTTTGACCATCATTCATGGAGCCCTTTTCTTCATCATGGCACCTAGAGGACTATATTAGGCATTCCGACAACTATCCTGTACTATTGTTTCATCATTTCGGCTTCATTTTTGATGGCTTATTATACACTTTATGAGCTATTTGGTGGGCTTGTCACCAAAGTTATGTTATTTTTCACATTAAAATAATTTTAGTGGAATATTAGGCTAATTTGAACTACTTAGAGGATCATATAAATAAAATCACTCTCATTTGTGAGAACATCATCATCACACTTGGATCTATCTCTCTTGAGAATTTCACACTTTTCTTTGGATGTCTATTGGAGCTCTTTTGATGCATTTCGATATATTTGGAAGCTGAAATATTGTTCTTTCTCAAAGCCGCTTTCTTGATCTTGGATTGGATATATATTTTGTTACCTCGTAAGTGATTTTGTTGAATATTTTTCATGAAAAATATCTGATGTGTGGAATTATTGCAACTAGCTAGTTCTTCTATGCCCTAATTTATTGAAAATCATTGTAAATATTGTTCGATTTTGGAATTGCACATCTTACTCATTGAATAACAAATAGATGAATTTTTCCAGTGGATTGTGTTATCACCAAATTGAGTCCTGTTGGGCTGCTTCAATGGTCCATTTGGAGTAACTATTTCAAACCACTTGTAACTGGAAATTAGCCTTTCCAGTCTGAGAGGGCTCTCTCAAAGGATAATGGATATTCATTGAACAACTTGAGAGTAGATGACTAACTCTGAATTGGATTGAATTTGTTTTCATATCGACTCCATAAGCCCAATGGTAATAAACCTTATACATCTTTCACCTACACAAAAACACATTCAATCCAATTCAGAGTTAGCCATCTACTTTCAAGTTGTTCATTGAATATTCGTTATCCTTTGAGAGAGCCCTCTTAGACTGGAAAGGCTAATTTCCAGTTATAAGTGGTTTTAAATAGTTACTCCAAGTTGACCATTGAAGCAATCCAACAGGACTCAATTTGGTGATAACAGTTTGAAACTTGTTTTTCTTCCATGAAAGTCCATAGATATTGAGTGGGTAAATATTAAAGAGTAGTTGCTCGAGCATCACTTTTCAGCCTCCATGAAGACAATTTCGGCAAAATTTCGAATTGCATAGACTCCATAGCCCGAGTCGTAAGGCACTAGTCCAAGAAAATTTGGTGGTCACCCTCCTCCTCTTTTTCTCCTTTTTCAAAATTTCGGCCCCTTCCCTAGATGGTTAGCTAGGACTTCATGTGAATAGCATTAGAATGGAGATCTTGCAAATTCGTTTGGATAGGCATCTACATTGGTGTATTTTCGAGTGGCCCCCCAATTTTGGAGTAATTTCCACTATTAGTTTGAGAAAAAATTCAAGCTCTAGCTCTGACTTTGGAAGTTTATCTTCAACGTCATAGGTCAATGGTCTTCTTAAGGGTCATTTGCAAAGAAGTCAATCATTCTTGACCCTTTATTTACCCTTGCTTTACCTAGTGATCACAATGGAGTACTTCCTCCCAAGACTACTAGAAAACCCTAGGTCTTGCTTGAATTGCTTTCTATGTCTCTTTAGTGGAGCAAAAACCCTATTTGAAGAAGAATCATCTTGAAAATCCCCTAGAGAGGTCATGCATCCTTATTATTGTTGAATATCTAACCCTAGGTCTAGCTCTTCCTCATAGGTATTTCTTGGAGAGCGCTTAACTTCTCCTAAAGCATTGAGCCCTAATTGAGCCTCTCCTTGAATGGAACTTGGAGATCATCTCATACCTTGTCGTCGACCCTAGCATTTCGGGTGATTTCATTCATATCGAGACTCCTCCCATAGGTGAAAGTCTGGAAGGAGTAGGGGACACTGACTGAGGTGACAATGGGTCTTGTTGGAAAATCACCGAGTTTATAGATTAATGTTGATTTTCCTAACTTGATATTTAATTGTGATATTAGTTGGAATTTTATTATATTGTTTTTATTCCTTCATCAAATAATTAAAAAAAATATGAAGATCACGAAACACAAGGAACACAAAATATAGGCTCTATGCCAGGGAAAAACCCCACAACTTGGGGAAAAACCTAACAATCCACTTCTTATAGAACCAGGTCAACATGATATTTCCAGTGACCAAGTCAAACCACCTTCTCGCTACAAGTACTCACAAGTCAACAAAATAATGCCACTTAAGAATTCCACTTACTTATTGCAACTTTCAGACCTATGGGATATAATTGTGCCTTTCACTGCAACTTTTCAGACCCCTGTCATATGACTGCAACTTTTCAGACCCCTGTCATATGTCTTCACTTTTTCTATGCAACTCTATGGACCCCTGAAGTGCCACTGTAATTTTGAACCTTTGATCCGAGCATAATTTGGCAAGTTTATCCTTTTCTTATGCTTCTTGCTTAGTTCTTGTCTGCTCCTTTCAAGTAATTGAACTGCATATGTGATCTATCCAAATGAATCTGATTAGGCTCCAATATATACTTGTTTTTGTATCTTTATGAGGTTGACATGAGCAAGTTTTAGGTCAAGACTCAACATGAATAGAGGTCTGGAGGTCGACTTTCTTGTGCTTTTATAGATCGACTTGTAATGCATCTTAAGGTTGACTTACAAAGCTTTTTGTAGTGCATTTTTGACTTGCAGCTAGAGGTCTTAATTGACTTATTGTAAATACGATATTGACATCCTTTTGACTCATAACAAATCCTAAAGGCTTGTAATGGATGTCTTGACCTATCAAGAATGAAACCCATGTTTCTTAAATAAATAAATAAATAAGTTTTCTTTCTTCTTTACATTTTATATTAGTACAAATACAATTTATGAAGATTGAACCTAGTTACTTTTCCAGCACCCCCTCTTAACTAAGGAGGTATTCATAATGACTCAACAAGTATACCTCAAGTTGAAATATTCTCATAATAAGGGATCCATATTGATAAGCATCAATCATCATAGCTAGAATTCTCACATTACCCAAGGGCTTAACTAGTACACTCTATCTCACAAGATCATAACATAATGTTGGGAGGCATTCCATAGGACACCATACCGCCTCATCATGGTACATACTCCACCTAGGATACCTGGAGTAATCCTACCACCAGACCATTCTTATCCAAGTCAATGTGACTTGGCATATTCATCTTAATCCATCACATTACATGACTCTAAGAATGTCTATCCAAGATGCTTATCCAATCCAAAATTCTCCTTATCCATGTTTATGTACTTGACTTAGGACATCAATCCTAATCCATCATAGTACCTAACACAAGGAGAACCAAACAAGTCATTATTCTCCCTATCCGTGATGCATGCACTAGACTTACTGTTGTTAGTCTTGGTCTTGTACATGACATAGGGAGAACCAAAGTCCAACCATACTCCCTCTCAATCAGGGAGGAAATTCCTATTCTCCTTTTAATTAGAGAATAGATCTTGCTCCTATTCAAGGAGACTCCTTTTACTCCCTCTCAAACCTAGAGGAGATTCTCAACTTCACAGCCACAATTCCTCTTCCTTGCCCTTGACAAAAGCACCAACTGTCATTTCTTTATAACTTGCATGACTCCCTCTTTCCTTTGCATCTCATTATACAAAGCATGCTTCCTTTCATGTATCACAGGGCCATCTTCTCATGACAAGTTCTAGGTCATCTGCCTTATTAGTCTCGACTTTATCAATGAAGGCATTCTATTGAACCTTCCCAAACTTCACGCTGACCATATATTCCTCACAAAAGTGATCTTCCTCCTAGACCTTCAGGTTATCTTCTCACACATCTACCTTCCAATCCCAAGATGAGCACATCTTGATCTTCATGGATGCTAGGTACTAGATGTTGAGATTTCCCTCAAAATCCATATAGTTGAACTTGTCTCAACTGTCATCATGTACCCTTGCAACATCTTTCTAGGTATCAAAATAATATGTCAACTAGATAATCAATAATATATATTAACATCGAACTTACCTCACCATAACGATATTTTTCAACAAAGCATAAACATCCTAATGGTCCATTTCATATGAGTCTACCTTTATGCATTAGAGTTCCCAAGGACCCAACTTGATTACCAAGTTACCATTTTTCTTTCAATGAAATTTGATAGCATTAGTTTCCTCAGGGTCTTTACAATGTAGTCCATTCATCATGCTCTTTTCATCCTTCTCATTTTGCTTCCTTCATTATGTACATGCATTGATCATCGACAAGTACCACCAATAAAAATATACAAGTAAAAGAGCATGATTATAACTTTGGTAATCTAGAGATTCCATGGCCTTTTAGCATTAGGGGAATTTTGAGGTCTAAAATGGGCATCCTAAGAAAATTATAAAATAGCAGTGAAAATAATAAAATAATATTAGATTGCATCATCAAATTTTAGAGGGAAAAAAGAAAAACTATTTTTTCAACTTGTATTTTCAACTTATCTCCCTATGGGTTTACTCAAATTTCAAGCGAAAACACTTGTTGGATGCATAATTTGATTCATAATCCAAGGAGTATCCATGTGGCATACTTTCAACATACCCTACAACATGAAAAATGAGAAATACATGAAAAACGTGATTTCAATCATTTTTTTTCATGTAGCAGGGTCCATCGAAAATATGCAACATGGGTACTCATTAGATGAGGACTTAAAATTTGCATCCAACAGGTACTCTCGCTTGAAATTTGAGTAAAAATTTAGGGAGATAATTTGAAAATACGAGTTGAAAAAGTATTTTTATTATTTTATTATTTTTTAATATTTTTATCTTTTTACTCCAAAAATGGTGAATCATTGCCCATGGTTGACATCATCCTTTTGAATCCTATAAAATTTATTTTGGTTGTACATTTTTCTTAGGAGGCCCATTTTAGACCTCAAAACTACCCTAATGAGAGGGAGAATTCCTAGGATTTTTAGATCCAAACTCCAAGTTTCTTGATATTTACCTATCAAACATCAACCCTATGGTTTGAACCCAAATTCTCATCCAATTGTTCCCTCACAAGGGTTTGCCATACACCCTAAAATACCTACAAAGCCTAGAATCCAAAAGATAGGGTTTCTATGAGGGAACAAACCGACTACAGTTAGGGTTTTTCGCTTGACAAGGATTTTCCTACTTCAAGCATTATCTAGGGTTTATACTCCCTATATTCCAAAGATGAAGTCTACAAGCCCTATGATCATAGAAAAAACTAACACATTCAACCATGCATAAAACAAATGCACATACCTTATGACTACATACCTTAGTTAACCATGATCGCTTGAAGCTACTGCAAAGCCTTCTCCTTGATTATACTATCCAAGGTATTTTTACTTCCATGGTTGAGTCAACCATGATCACTTGAAGCTGCTACAAAGCCTTCTCCTTGATTATATTGTATAAGGTATTTTTACTTCCACAACTACCATGCTCTTTCTACTATTTTCAAGTGTGAGGACTCCAAAGTTGCCATAGTTGAAGTCTGTCTTCCAATGAGGCCTTCCAAGGTACTTCTCTTTCTAAATAAAGACGTTCTACAACTATTTACATGTCATCACACAACCATGAAAGAACACAATCCTTAGCACTTCAAATCTGAACTTTTCATCCTTCTTTAGGGCTCCTGTAGCATGCCCTAACTGCGGCCCAATCACAGTTCTATAACGCCTTTTGTAACCTCCCTTCTAGCCCTTGTAATCCTTGTGTTGGTTCCTCAATATGTGCGTCCTAGCTCCACTAACTTGCTAGACTACTCAGTCTTCCAAAATTGGTGTTACGACCCTTGTGAACAAATCTTATAGGGGTTTCGACCCTGTTGTTGCAAAAAATAGCAGGCCTAGTTTGTAGGCTCTAGAGGGTACAACAACGCTATGGGACAAAGGCCCACTGTCACCACAATGTAAGTCCCCTTCTCTTCACGGGTTTTCATCGATGGGAGGAGTCCTAATATTCCTCACTTGTGATAGATGTCTTTATGATAGGCTTGAAGTAAGGTAAGATGGTTCATTCAATGGGAAGGTTCAATCAAAGTGCAAGCTTTGGGAGGAGCTAGTAATGCTTTCCACAAAACACCCCTTGTAATAAATGGCTACAAGAGACCTAGGGTTGAGATATATTCCAAATAATGGGTTCATCCAAGGTCAAGGTATTTAATAGAAAATGATTTGTATGATGTACTTCAACAAGTAGTTAAGCACAAATATTCAAGAAATCCCCAATTCAAGGCAACTTCAAGGGTTCCCACTTGGTGTAATAGCTAGGGCATCAATTTATTTGAAATTACACCGTTGGAATTAGTTCAAAACTGGAGGATGCCTAGAGGAGACAAGAATGAAGAAATTTGTTAGGACGGAATCCCAAAATTCCTCCTCCCTAAAATTTTGCACCAAGCCCTAGAAATTATCCTTATCCTTGAGGGACGAAGAAAAGAGGAAGAAAAGAGGTGAAAGAATGATATTTTGTTGAGTTAATGTGAGCGCCAAGGATCTAGTACCAGTGTCTATCTATTGGGAAAATTAGAGTCAAAACGATCTCGATTTAGGAAACTTTGCTCTTCAAGGAGGCATAAAGAAGCAACTTCACTAACTATGGATGCACCTACATGAGAACTTTAGACTTTTGTACTTCGATGACAAAGGTTATGGAGTTTCAAGTATGAAAATGCACATTATCCTCTAGGAATATTCATTCATTCTTTGTCCAATGAGCAACACATGCAAAAACTTCCAATAGTTTCAATGATTCCAATAATTTTCATCAATTAGGGCACATTATTTCACCATAAGAAAATAATTCCATGCATTAGACACTTGTTAAAACATAGATATACCATTATATTGCAGTCCCAAGACAAATAAGAGTATATCCATCCACAATATGGGCAAAGAGAAGCTACAGGAGAGATAACGAAAACTTTCCACACATCAAAATGCATTTAATCATCCAAATCATTCCACAATTTAGAACACGATGGGACCATAAAAACTGCACTAAGCCATTTTATTAATGTAAGGAAGTGTACAAAATTAGGTGTTGGAATGAATGCACCTGGGCTTGCTCAAGGAAAGCTAGAGAAGCCCTCAAAAGTAATGTCAGACACCCTCAAGCTCTGTGTTATGTGTGGATGTAGCTCTACGTTGGAAACTACCCAGAAATGCCGTTGCTGCCTCCAAAGATACGCTTCTAGGGCGTGTTAAGCTGCTTAGAAAATTTTGAGAAATTAATCTCAGCCTCTACTCAATAAACCCAAAATAACCCATGAAGGGTTTTCCCGAAGCTTGACCATGAAAATTGGCCCTCTTGGGCTTGGATGCTTCTGCTATTGGGAAAATCGGTCCTCCTGATAATTTTGCTACTGGATGCCACTAAAATTCTTGAAAACCCCGTTAGAAGGATTCCCAAGCCTTCCCACCAAATTCCCTACAAAATCTCCCTTCACTCCTCAACTCTCGGAGTGACTCCCTCAAGGAACTGTGTAGCCTCTGTGCTGCTAGAGAAATCTCTGCGCTATAGGATGTTCTCTCTACTACTGGATTGAATCGTGCTAGGATGGGACAACTTCCTTGGGCTGACACTCAAATTCCACCGAAGCAAAAGCTAGGATCTCCGCTCGAAGACACTCGTGTGCTAAACAACACATGCAAACTTGGCTCACTGCTCAAGCATGCTCTGTCAAAAGAAAAATTCTGAATAGATTATTGAATGAAAAAAATGAGCCTCAAGCTTCCTTTTTGTCCAAGCCTCCCCAACGTTCCCTTGGGCCCCACCTCGTGCCTCTAGCCTTAAATCCGCTCCAATGACCGCGATGCCTCCATGTGGGCCGCAATTTCCTTTCATTGGGCCCCATTCTCCACTGGATCTACAATATTTGGCCTCAATCTAATGTTTTGCGGCCTATAGCCACCTAAGTCTAATTGTCAGCCCCTAAGCCCACATCTCCTAAGTCAAAACTGTAATAATATAAAAATTGGAAAAAAATAATATTCCACTTAGCAGAATTGCTAAGTAGGAATATTACAGTCTTCCCCGCCAAGATGTTGCTTATCCTCAAGTAACTGCAGTGATGGATGATGGAGGATCTTCTCCCCTTCCCAAGTTACATCCTCATTAGGTAGATTCCTCCATCTGATCAAGAATTCCTTGATCACCTTGTGCCTCAAGTGCCTCTCTCTAGAATCCAAATTGGCCTCCGGATTTAGCACCAAGTGCCCCTCATCATCCATAGGGGGTAACTCAGCAGTTGTTGTTACTTGTTTTCCCAAGGCCTTTTTCAGGCATGGTATATGGAAAATTTTGTTCACCCGACTCCTCGGGGGTAGCTCCAACTCGTAAGCCACCTCCCCCACCTTTCGAGTGACTCGGTACAACCCATAGAAGTGAGGTTTGAGATTCTCGGCCCCCTTTTGATTGAGTGTAGACTGCCTGTAAGTTTGAAGTATGAGGAAAACCAAGCCCCCAACTTCAAATTGTCTCTCAACTCGGCCCCTTTCTGCATAAATATTCTGCTGGTTTTGGGTCGTCCTCATGTTATCCTTGAAAGTCCTCAAGATGTCATGACTCTTATGGATTCAATCTTTAGCCCTTGGGGCCTTGCTGTCTCCAAACATGGCATAAAAAAAAAATAAAGCATCATATCCATACAATGCACGAAAAGGAGACATACCTATGGAAATGTGGTATGTGGTGTTGTAGCAGTACTCCCCCATGTGAAACCACCATATCCACGCTCGATGTTGCCCTGTCACATAACTATTGAAGTAGCCCACCGACCTTTTGTTAACTATCTCGATCTGCCCATCCATCTAAGGATTGTAGCTCGTGCTAGGGGTGAGCTCCGTGCCCACCAGCCAAAATAAATCTTGCCATAATCCTCCCATAAAGCAGTTTTCCCGATCACTAACAATGGTCTTGGGAAGACCATGCAGCCGAAAAACCTCCCTGACGAACAATTCGACCAACCATGAGGCTGTGTACTGGGCTGAGATGGTGAAGAAGTGTGCAAACTTTGTCAAGCAATCCACAAATAGATAAATGCAGTCATTCCCCTGTATTGTGGGAAACCTGGTAATGAATTCCATCAATATACTCTCCCACTTCCCCTTAAGATAATAAGAGGCTGCAATAAACCTGTTGGGTGTGACTGCTCACCCTTGTTTTGCTAGCATGTCTCACACTCCTTGATATGCCACAGAACATCATCCTTGAGGCCCTTCCACACAAACCTCTCCTAGATGGCCGTGTAGGTCTTGGTGTATCCATGATGTCCTACTAAAGGTGAGTTATGGGCAGCCTGTAGTATATTCTCCTGCAGCTGGGAGTTAGCCACCAAGTAGATCTGGTCCTTGTAATATATCACCTCATTCATCACCCAGTATTTGCCATCGGTCACCATCCCATAAAGGATCTCACATGCAAACCGACCCTTAGAATACTCCATCAATAGTTGGGCCCTCCAATCTGGAGAAATACTCATGAATGAAAGGGAAGTTGGAATCCTAGACAACGCATCTGCCACCACGTTGTGCTCCCCCTTGACATACTCTATGTCAAATCCATATGCTTGGAGCTTTCTCACCCATTTTTGTTACCTCTCCTGTAGCTGCTTCTAATTCAAAAATACTTTGAGGTTGTTGCGATAAGTCCTCACCCGAAACCTGTTCCCCAATAAGTATTGCCTAAACTTGGCTAGTGCATGCATGATGGCCAACATCTCTTTGTCGTATATGGGGTACAACCTCTCGTGAGGCAATAGATTCCGACTCTCGAAAGATATGGAGTGCCCTCTCTGCATCAATACGACCCCCACTCCTTCTCCTAAAGCATCACACTCCAATATGAAAGGCTGAGTAAAGTCAGGAAGTGCTAGCACAGTGCAACTTCTCATCACTCATTTGAGGTGCTCAAAATCCTTCTGTATTGTAGCTATCCATGCATATTACCCTTTCTTTGTCATATCTGTAAGGGTTGTTGCCAACTGTGAAAACCCCTTCACAAACTTCTGATAGTAAGTGAAAATGCCCATGAACCCCCTCAGCTCTGTCATGTTCTTGGGCTCTAGCCAATCCCTGATGGCCTGAATCTTCTAATCATGCACACACACTCCATCAACCCCGATGATGTGCCCCAAATAAAGCATCTTAGTCAGCCCAAACTCGCACTTAGTTTGGCATAGAACTGTTGCTCCTCTAGGATACACAATACTACCTCAAAATGTTGTAAGTGCTCCTCCCAAGTCCGGCTATAGATGAGAATGTCATCAAATAACACTAGCAAAAACTTCCTCAATTGTCCATTAAATACATGGTTCATGCATGATTGAAAAGTGATCGTTGAATTGGTTAGCCCAAAGGGCATAACCAGGAACTCAATGTGCCCATAGTGGCACCAAAAATTTGTCTTAGGGGCATCCTTGTCCCTCACCTGAATCTGGCAGTATCCTGACTGTAGATCAATCTTTTAGAAGAACTTGGCTCCCCTCAACTCATCCATTAGCTCATCAATGCGTGGGACACGACAAAGTTTCTTCATGGTCTTCTTGTTGAGGGCTTTGTAATCAATGCACATACACAGGGACCTGTCCTTCTTCTTCACCATAACAAATGAAGAGGCAAATGGGCTAGAGTTGGGCCTGATGTGCCCCAATGCCAAGAGCTCATGAATGGCTCTCTCTATCTCATCTAGGTAGGCCTTAGGATTCCTATTGGGAGTAGTGAACACCTCGTGTACTTCGGGCTCAAACTCTATGGTATGCTCAAATCCTTGGTTAGGTGGCTGGCTGGGTGGTGTATCTCCAAATACTATAGGGTTCATGTCAAGGATGTCCTCAATCTCTGGATGTGGTGGCTTGGTCATGACCTAGCCTCATAAATACTAAAATCTATAGCCCACTCAACATCTCCATGCCTCAAGTCAACCTCCATCCTATGGGGGTAGGAGTGCACACCCCTCAGCAATACTGGCTTGCTGGCTAGATCCAAAAACTCCATCTCCAACTTTCGCCAGTTAGTGGTGACTCTGCCAAGTGAATAGATCCACTGGACTCTCAACACTATGTTGGTGTCCGAAATATCAACCAAAAAGAAATGGTCTGTCATGGAGTAGTTCCCCATGGTCACAGTTAAGGCCGGGACATAGCATGTGCACTACATAGTCCTGCCACTCGACACAAGAACTGAAAACCCCTCAAACTCCTTTGTGGTAATGCCTCTCTTCTAGACCATCTGGGCATCAATAAAGTTGTGAGTGACCCCACTGTCTGCTAACACTGATACACACTGCCCCTGAACTGTCCCCCTGATCCTCATGGTCAGAAACTTGGGTACTCCACACAGTGATGCGAGGACCCCTCCAGAAGGTGCAAATGTATCTCCCCCTGTTGTTGGTGGGGGTGGTGGTGGTGGCCCTCTCCGTTGAGTTGTTTCACTACCATCTCCTCCCATCTCAAAATATGATTCCTCCTCTTCATCACTGTCTAAGAAGACCTCTATGTAACAGGTCTTTCCTACTGCACACCTATGTCCTGGTTCCAATGGCTCCTAACAAGTGAAGCATAACTTCTTCCTTCGAAGGTCTCTTCGAGTGTCATCATCCAACTTCCCCCATCCCTGGTTGGCTCTCTGTGGTTGGACTCTCTTGTCTTCCCCCCCTCTTCTAGAAACCATGTTTGTTTGGAATATGTTGTAATATCTCGTTTCGGGAATATCTCTAAAACACAAGCAAACTCCAACCAGAGATGGACTAAGAGGGATTTTACCAGATATTTCACCTCTGAAAAGAGGGTGAGATCTGGAGGCTACCTGGCCCTTTCCAGACTCTGTCTAAGAGTATGGGGAAAACACACCAAGTGGTATAGTAACTGGAATGCTCAGAGAAAGAGAAATAACAGTAGTGCAAGCATACAATAGCATATATAGAACATGTAACAAATACTCTAGAAATGTAGAGAGAATGCTAAGCCATTTTATTATGTTGAGAAATATAAGTGAGTAAAATAGGTGATCAGAGTGATGGCACCTAGAATTTCTTAAGGAAAGTGAAGAGATACTCTCAGAATGGCAGGGAAATGGTTTCTCTCTGATCTGCATCCAAGCTGCTAGAAAATTGCCGTGTAGCTGCTATTGCTGGAAAAAAATGAGGATTTACGGCTGCTCCCCTCCTTGGAATGAGCTGAAACTCTGGAATCCGCCTCTACTCACCAAACCCAGAAAAACCCAGAAAGCTTTTCGAAAATAGCTGACCCCTGAAAATCACCCCCTTGAGGATCTACGATATCCCTCAAGGCTCTGCGCTGCCATTGAAGAGAATACTCCAAAACTCCACCCAAAACTCTGCCAAAATCCTCTAATATGCAAGGGCTAGTCCCTTGCTCAACCTCCAAGCTCAAATCCTCCAAACAATCCCGATCCGGAGCTCCCACCAAAAGAGACTGCGTCCTCCCTCTCAAGACTGCGCAGTCACCAAATGCACTGCTCCTCCACAACTCCACAAATCGATCCTTCTACAAAAGACTGATGGAACTACCTCACCCGAGCAGGCACTCAAAGTCCCCCGAGGCTGAGGGTGAGATTTCTGAACGGAGACACTCGATGCACTAAACAGTGCTACAAACAGGCTAAACAACCAGCATGCTCAAGAAGTCGAAGTGACTAGCTCAAATGCATAATAATCGAATGACCAAAATGAGGAGGCTCTCCTCTCTCTCATAGCGTTGGCCTCTCTCAAACCCTAAGGCCCACCTCCTCCAATGTAGCCTCCCTTTGCCACATGCTCAACCCAACCAGTGGAGTCCCTCCATGTGTCTACGTGGGTCCCCTCTCTACGTGGTCTCTTGGCCCCACCTTGGCTCACTTAAGTTACAACGTTGTGTCTACTAGGGAGTGCATTTTATTTTTAGAGTGAGTTATGTCCCCCCTCTACTCACTTTTATTTATAATTTAATTATGTAAGGAAAAATTGATCAAAATTAATATTTCTAATTAGCTGCTACTAATTGGGAATATTACATATGTGCCCTAGCTCTGCGTAGGGCATCTTGTAAGTCCCTATCCCTCCCCACTGCATCCTACAACGTAGTGGGCTTGTTGGACCTCACTAGCCCCCATAATGGCATTGCCAGTCCCTCTATGAACATTTAAATCCTCCTGGACTTAGACAGGTCTGGTACCATCACAAACATTATCAAAAACTCAGATTTGTACACCTCTACATTCCCGGACTTCTTGAGCCCAATCAACTCCCCAAAATATTCCTTTGGGTCCTTCCTCTCAAACCACTCTATGACCCTCATGGTAAACTCATCATATGTTGTGACCCATGTGTGCCCCTGTAATATTCCTTTTCAGGAATACTCTTTTAAAACACAACAATTGGTATAGAGATCTAGATGCAAAGAGAAGAAACAAGTAGATTTGCAATTAAACAATAGCATGTATAGAAATCATGCACAGATACTCAAGAAATCCGAGAACGCTGAGTCATTTTATTAATCTGATAATTTCAGAGGAATACAATTGGTGATCAAATGACAACAACCGATTTCTGCATAAGGCAGGTCGGGACCTATTCCCAGATTGCTGCGTGATATGACTGCTGGGTAGATCTACGTGCGTAGGACTGCTGTTTCTCGGATCGGCGCTCCTGCTAACGGGAGTGGCTATGCTATTGCCCATGCATAATCCCTCGCGAATCTGGCTTTCCTCCGATCTCTCTCGCCCCCTCTATCCGCGATCCACAATGATGCGATCTCCCGCTAATCAGATATTCTCCAAAGACGCGCAGCTATCTCTGCAAGTAATCACCTAGCCGCGATCCTCCAGGATTCGATCGAACTTCACCAATTCGACTGCGTTCCACTGATTAAATGCGCTAGATTATTCGGCTGTGTTCCACTGTGCAGCGATTAAATGCGCTGGATCCCTTTACCGGTGTTGTGTCGTTAATACGCACTGCTCCTCCTCCAACACAGCGGATCGATAATCTATCTAAGATACTGACAAGATTACCTCACCCGAGCAGGCACTCGAAGTCCCCTGGGCTGAGGGCGAGATCTCTGATCGGAGACACTCAACGCGCTAAACAGTGCTACAGACTAGCTAAACAGCCAGCGTGCTCAAGTCGCAATGACCAACTTCTAATTCATAAACTTCCATGATCCCAAATGAAGAAGTGCTCCTCCCTTTTATACGGCGTCGGCCGCTCCCGAATCCTACGGCCGCCTCAACCCACCATACCATGGTAATGTGATACCAGGGTAGCGCTCTTATGCCGCGCGCCCCATTCGGCCCTCCTCAATTACCATGTGCGTTTATATCGCGTGACCCATTCGGCCCTCCAAAATTACCATATTCATCTATTTTTAGAGTGAGTCGTGGTCCTTTGACTCACGTTGATTCATAAGCTAACTATATAAAGCAGAATTAACAAAAATTAATATTTCCAATTGCTATCGCTAATTGGGAATATTACAGTCCCCCCCCCCCGCAGAGTTTTGCTTGACCCCAAGCAACTGTAGTGATGGGTGCTGCAAGATTTTCTCATTCTCCCAAGTCGCATCCTCATTCGGCAAATTCTTCTACCTCACTAAGAACTCCCAGATGGTTCTGTTTCGTAGTTTCCTGTCCCTGACATCAATAATCGCCTCGGGTTGTAATACCAAATGTCCTTCATCATCTGCCGGTGGCAGCTCCTTCGTTACGGTCACCTGCTGCCCCAATGCTTTCTTCAGACATGATACGTGGAAAATATTATGAATCTTGTTGCCTTGGGGCAGCTCCAACTCATACGCAACCTGTCCAACTCTGCGTATCACCCGGTATGGCCCATAAAAATGAGGCTTAAGCTTCTCAGCTCCCTTCTGTTTTAGTGATGACTGTCGGTATGGTTGCAAACCTAGGTAGACCAAGTCTCCTACCTCAAACTGTCTTACAGTCCGTCCCTTATCGGCATACCGCTTCTGTTGGTTCTGCGTTGTAGCCATGTTATCCTTGAGAGCGCGGAGAATGTCTTGACTCTCCTGGATCCAGTCTTTGGCTCTCGGAGCCTTGCTAGCACCCAACATCATATCAACAAAAGACAAAGAATGGTACCCATACAAAGCATATAATGGTGTCATTCCGATGGACATGTGATATGTGTTGTTGTAACAATACTCCCCTCGATGCAGCCACTTTAGCCATGCTTTCTGCTGCCCACTCACATAGTTACGCAAGTAGCCCTCCAGCCATTTGTTCACTATTTCAGTTTGCCCATCTGTTTGTGGGTGATAGCTGGTGCCTGGTGTCAGCTCTGTCCCTACCAGTCGAAAGAGCTCCTGCCAGAATCCGCCCATAAAGCGACTGTCCCTGTCGCTGATGATGGTCTTGGGAAGACCATGCAACCTGAAAATTTCCTTAAAGAACAGTTCCGCCACCTGTGCTACAGTGTAATGTGCGGATATGGCGAAGAAGTGAGCATACTTTGTCAGCCGATCAATGACGACGTATATGCAGTCTTTGCCCTACACCGTGGGCAACCCGGTGATGAAATCCATCGAGATGCTCTCCCATTTCCCCTCCGAAATGGGAAGAGGCTGCAACAAGCCTGCGGGATGGTTCATCTCCCCCTTGTTCCTCTGGCAAACTTTGCATTCCTTGATATGCCGGAGCACGTCCTCCTTGAGGCCTTTCCATGAGAACCTATCCCGGATGGCCCGGTAGGTTTTGTTAAACCCCTGATGTCCGGATAATGGTGAGTCATGAGACCCCTGAAGTATCTTATCCTTGCGTTGGGAGCCCTCTGTTAAGAAAATCCTATCTCTATAGTAGATGATTTCATCCATCACCCTATATCTGTTGTCGGTCACTTGACCATCCAGAACCTCACATGCAAATCTATCCTTGGAGTATTCCACCAAGAGTCGATCCCTCCAATCTATATCCAGGCTCATTAGAGACAACGTAGCCATTCTATGCGAAAGTGCATCGGCTACCACGTTATTCTTCCCTTTGAGATATTCAATGTCAAAGTCATAGGCCTGGATCTTGCTGATCCACTTCTGCTGCTTTTCCTGTAGCTGTTTCTGCTACAAGAAGAACCTGAGGCTGTTGTGATCAGTCCTTACTCGGAACCTATTGCCCACTAAGTACTGCCAAAATTTGGCCAATGCATGCATAATGGCCAACATTTCCTTGTCATATATAGGATACAACCGCTCATGGGGAAGGAGCTTTCTGCTCTCGAAGGCTATAGGGTGGCCTCCCTGCATCAAGACTGCACCGATCCCTTCTCCTGACACATCACACTCCAAAATAAAAGGCTGTGTAAAATCTGGCAATGCAAGCACTGGACAACTGCTCATAACCTCCTTGAGCCTGTCAAAAGCCTGCTGTGTTGTATCTGACCAACTGAATGCCCCTTTCTTTGCCAGATCTGTAAGGGGTACCGTAAGCTGAGAGAAATTCTTGACGAACTTCCTATAATAGGTGCAGATGCCAATAAATCCTCGAAGCTCCGTCACGTTTTTGGGCTCTGGCCAGTCTCTGATGGCCCTGATCTTCTCCTCGTGGACCCTCACTCCATCCACTCCTATGATGTGCCCCAAATACAACATCTCAGTCATCCAAAACTCACACTTGGAGAGCTTAGCATAGAACTGTTGCTCCTCCAAGATATGAAATACTGCTTCTATGTGCTGGAGATGCTCCTCCCAAGTCCGGCTATATATCAATATATCGTCGAAAAAGACCAACACGAACTTCCTCAAATGACTGCGGAAGATATGGTTCATGCATGATTGGAAAGTAGCTGGGGCATTAGTTAGCCCGAAAGGCATGACCAAAAATTCAAAGTGACCGTAATGGCACCTGAAAGCGGTCTTCGGGATGTCCTGTTCCCTTACGGGAATCTGGTGGTACCCGGATCTCAAATCGATTTTTGAGAAGAACTGAGTTCCTCTTAGCTCATCCATCAGCTTGTCAACCCGCAGTATGGGGTACCTGTTCTTCAAGGTCTTCTTATGTAGGGCCCTATAGTCAATGCACATCCTCAATGTGTTGTCCTTTTTCTTCACCAACACCACCGAGGAAGCAAAAGGACTGGTGCTAGGCCGAATATGCCCAAGAGCTAGCAACTCCTGGATGGCCCACTCAATATCATCCCGGTAAGCCTTGGGGTGCCTATAGGGTGTGGTAATAATAGCCTGGACACCTTGTTATAACTCAATAGTGTGCTCAAACCCCCTATGTGGTGGTTGTCCCGGTAGTATCTCCCCAAATATTGCTTCATACTTGTCGAGGATGGCTTGTATATCGGGATGAACTTTCTTCCTAGCAGACTCTGTCATTGATGCTCGTAACTCAACTGCCCACTCTATGTCTCCCTTCCGGAAGTCTGCCTCCATCCGGTGAGCTGAAACAGTCTGAGGTGGGTAAGTGTGCATTCCACGTATCTTCTCATGCTTCCCAGTCTTCTTGTCATCCCATTCCATCTCCAAGGCCTCCCAATCTGTGGTGACTTTTCCCAAAGTAATCATCCACTGTACACCCAACACCACATTGGTGTCTGGTATGTTAACCACGAAAAAGTGGTCGGTCACTGTGTAGGTTCCCATTGTTACAGCCAGTTCTGGAACATACCTGGCACACTGCATCGTCTGATCGCCTGGGACCAATACTGAAAATCTGTCGAAGCTCTCTGTCGGTATGCCTCTCCTTTCAACCATTTGTGCATCGATGAAGTTGTGGGTTGCCCCACTGTCTACTAGGATTGACACTCGCTGCCCACGTACTGTCCCTCGAACTCGTAGTGTCAGATACTTGGGTACTCCTCGTAATGCTGCAAGGGTCCCCCCTGTGGGTGCAAAGGTTGTACCTCCTACCCCTGAAGGTGGGGGTGGCAAATGATCTTGATCCGTCGGGCTATCTCCTGCCTCCCCATCCTCATACTCATCCTCTTCCGCGCTACTCTTGGAGAAGACCTCAATAAAATGTGCCTTGCCGGCTGCACATCGGTGTCCTGGTGCCCATGGTTCCTGACAGGTAAAGCACAACCTCTTTTTCTTCAATTCCCTTCGGGCATCATCATCGAGTTGTACCCTTCCCTGATTCCATTTTGGGGGAAGAATCCTTACATCTTTCCCCTTTGGCTGGAAAGCCGGTTTCTGGGGTTAGGATGTCCTGGCCCGAGGTAAGGCATCCTGCAAATCCCTAGTCCTGCCGATGGAATCCTGGAGAGTGGCTGGTCTAGTGGATCTGACTAGTCCTCGTAGTGGCTCTGTTAACCCTTCCACAAACATATAGATCATCCGTGTTGCGGATAGATCTGGCACCATCACTGAAATTCGTAGGAAATCTGCAATATACTTCTTAGGACTCCCGGTCTGTTTGAGCCTCGTTAGTTCAACAAAGTGCTCCTCTGGTTCCTTTCGGTCGAACCTCTCAATCGGTCTCCGAGTGAACTCGGCATAGGTAGCCACAGAGGAATGCCCAAGTGTCACCCTTCCATGGAACCACCAGTCCTGAGCCTCACCCTCCAAATGCAGCGTGGCCACCTTGATGGCTTCTGTCTCTGCCATCTGGTTGAGCTGGAAATATACATCCAGCTTCTCTACCCAAGACTTTGCCGAACTGTTTGAACCATCAAACGTAGGCAAATGGAATCGGCTTACTGTACGCTGGGTATCCCCGTCATGATAATGTCTGTGTCCTTTATGATGGTCGCGGGGTCTGCTGTCCCGCTTGATCTGAACAAAGTCTTTAAATAAAATGGCATCCCTGAATTCTTGCCCAGCTGCTTGGTACTCAGTAAAATACTCACTTATACGGTCTGGTTCTTCTTGTGCTCCTGACCCCGTATCTGTACTCAGGAAAGTGGGCATGGTAGCATGAACGAGGGCATGTGATGCTGGAGCGACAAACTTCTCCTGCAAATGGTGGGATGTGTCCGAACCCTCATCAGAATGGTAACCCTTTGGGATTTCACGCTGTCTAGCTTCCACAGCCGTGAATCTCTGTCCCATCGCTTCTATCTGTCTTGCCAGGTCATGCACTGATTTGAGGAGTGCTTCCCCAAACTGTTTTGCATCGCTATCATCTGCCATTGTCTCTTTCTGTTCTGCTTCAACCGCAGGCTCCCGCCGTTCTGTGTCAATTACCCTGACGCAATCTCCCTCTTCGTAGGTGTTCTTCAACTTGTGCTCAATATCTCTGTACTTCCTACCTCTGTGGCAGATGTGGGGTTTTTCTTCCAATGACATAGACTACCAACTCCACAGGCTGAGCCAGATCTATGCTCTGATACCACTGTAATATTCCTTTTTAGGAATACTCTTTTAAAACACAACAATTGGTATAGAGATCTAGATGCAAAGAGAAGAAACAAGTAGATTTGCAATTAAACAATAGCGTGTATAGAAATCATGCACAGATACTCAAGAAATCCGAGAACGCTGAGTCATTTTATTAATCTGATAATTTCAAAGGAATACAATTGGTGATCAAATGACAACATCCGATTTCTGCACAAGGCAGGTCGGGACCTATTCCCAGATTGCTATGTGATATGACTGCTGGGTAGATCTGCGTGCGTGGGACTGTTGTTTCTTGGATCGGCGCTCCTGCTAACGGGAGCGGCTATGCTATTGCCCAGGCATAATCCCTCGTGGATCTGGCTTTCCTCTGATCGCTCTTGCCCCCTCTATCCGCGATCCACAATGATGCGATCTCCCGCTGATCAAAGATTCTCCAAAGATGCGCAACTATCTCTGCAAGTAATCACCTAGCCGTGATCCTCCAGGATTCGATCGGACTTCACCAATTCGGTTGTGTTCCACTGATTAAATGCGCTGGATTATTCGGCTGCGTTCCACTGTGCAGTGATTAAATGCGCTGGATCCCTTTACCGATGTTGTGCCGTTAATACGCACTGCTCCTCCTCCAACACAGCGGATCGATAATCTATCTAAGATACTGACAAGATTACCTCACCCGAGCAGGCACTCGAAGTCCCCTGGGGCTGAGGGCGAGATCTCCGATCGGAGACACTCAATGCGCTAAACAGCGCTGCAGACTAGCTAAACAGCCAGCGTGCTCAAGTCGCAATGACCAACTTCTAATTCATAAACTTCCATGATCCTGAATGAAGAAGTGCTCCTCCATTTTATACGGCGTCGGCCGCTCCCGAATCCTACGGCTGCCTCAACCCACCATACCATGGTAATGTGATACCAGGGTAGCACTCTTATGCCGCGCGCCCCATTCGGCCCTCCTCAATTACCATGTGCATTTATATCGCGTGACCCATTCGGCCCTCCACAATTACCATATGCGTCTATTTTTAGAGTGAGTCGTGGTCCTTTGACTCACGTTTATTCATAAGCTAACTATATAAAGCAGAATTAACAAAAATTAATTTTTCCAATTAGCTATCGCTAATTGGGAATATTACAGCCCCAACGTGGTCAACACTTGGAACCACCAATCATGAGCTTCCCCTTCCAAGTGCAACGTGGAAATCTTGATTTCCTCTCCCTCGGTCACTTGGTTCAACTGGAAGTAAACATCTAGCTTCTTGCCCCTTCCCTTGGTCGAGCTCTTAGAGGAGCCATCAAAAGTAGGGAGAAACAACCTCCCCATGGTATGATGTTAATCATTCCCTTGCATGTAGCCTCTGCCACTTTGTCCTCTGGTTTTTTGCTGCCCTTCATTTGGTAGAAATATTTAAAAGTAATGGCCCTCCCAAACTCCAGGCCATAGGAATGGTACTCCAGGAAGTACTCTCCATAGTGTCCTTCCTCCTGCTCCTGTTTTCCTCCCGCTCTTGAAGCTAGGAACATAGGAATGGTAGAACATGGGGGTGTGTATGATACATTAGTCATATTGGCGTTAAGTGATGCCTGGTGCTATGAGGTGCCATATCCTTCTCCCACCTAGAAATCCCCTTGGATTCCCTTATCTTTTTTACCATTATTGTTCCAATGACCCATATCCTCAATGTTCTTGGAGAGGTCCTACACTGCCTTTAGTAGAAGGTGAGAAAAATCCTCCTCCTTGCACTTCTTCTCCCCTTCTATGTCCCCCATTCTTGTCTCCACAACCTCTGGTTCACTGGTTAGAGGATCTGGAGTGATTTATAACTCTCTTTCCCTGCTCCTGTACCTCCTCCTCCAGTTTTTCACATTTTTCTTGTCTTTCGATGTCATAGACTGCGCTGCTCCCACAGGCTGAGTGAAGTCTATGAGCTTTGATACAACTGTAATATCCCTAGAGATACTTTACAACAGTAAAAAAGCATGAAAATAAATAAACATGCACAATAAAATAAACACGCAATTTATAACACCATGTGACCATAAAAACTACACTGAGCCATTTTATTAATGTGAGGAAGTGTACAAAATTAGGTGTTGGAATGAATGCACCTGGGCTTGCTCAAGGC
This sequence comes from Pinus albicaulis, assembly GCA_034641835.2. Taxonomy (NCBI): domain Eukaryota; kingdom Viridiplantae; phylum Streptophyta; class Pinopsida; order Pinales; family Pinaceae; genus Pinus; species Pinus albicaulis. The sequence goes on along the minus strand of CM076582.1, from coordinate 769,531,300 downwards.
AAGCTAGAGAAGCCATCAAAAGTAATGCTAGACACCCTGAAGCTTTGTGCTCTGCGTGGTTGTAGCTCTGCACTGGAAACTTCCCAGAAATGTTGTTGCTAGCTCTAAAGATCTACTTCTATGTCTTGTTACACTACCTAGAATATTCTGAGAAATTAATCTCAGCCTCTACTTAACAAACCCAAAATAACCCACGAAGGGTTTGCCCAAATCTTGACCCTGGAAATTGGCCCTCTTGGGCTTGGATGCTTCTAGTGCTGGGAAAATCAGTCCTCTTGATAATTATGCTATTGGATGTCACTAAAATTCCTAAAAACCCTGGTAGAAGGCTTCCCAAGCCTTCCCACCAAATTCCCTGCAAAATATCCCTTCACTCCTCAACTCCCAAAGTGACTCCCTTAAGGAATTGTGCAACCTCTGCGCTTCTGGAGAAATATCTACACTGTAGAATGTGATCTCTGCTGCTGGACTGGATCATACTAGGATGAGACACCTTCCTTGGGTTGGCACTGGTAGTCCACTGAAGCAAAGGCTGGGATATCCACTTGAAGACACCCGTGTGCTGGAAAACACAAGCAGGTTTAGCTCACTGCTCAAGCGTGCTTTTTCAAAAGAAAAAATATGAATAGATGATTGAATGACCAAAATGAGCCTCAAGCTTCCTTTTTTTGCAAGCCTCCCCTTGGGCCCCACCTTGTGCCTCTAGCCTCAAATCTGTTCCAATTACTACACTGCCTCTATGTGGGCTGCAATTTCCTCTCATTGTGTCCCATTCTCCACTACAACCACAATATTTGGCCTTAGTATAATGTTTTAGGGCCTATAGCTACCTAAGTCTAATTTTGTGCCCCCAAACCCACATCTCTTAAGTCAAAACTGTAACAATATCAAAATTGGCAAAAAATAATATTCCATTTAGCAGAATCGCTAAGCAGGAATATTACATTGCAGGTCTAAATTTTTTAGAGAGAGACATCCCAAATAAAAGTGATGATTTTCAACAAATTAAGCTCATTTCTAACTTATATGAGCCTCTAATAGTTCAGATGGGTCTAATTATCCTAATGAGCCCCTAAAAATGACTCTAATGTGCACAATAACAATAAAATTGGTGACAAGCCCACCAAATAACTCCAAAAATAAAATATAAGCCATCCTAATGAGTTTGAAATGATATAATCATGGTTTAAAGGCCGTTGTAAGGGAAATATATGTCCCCCATGCACTGAAATGAAGAAGAGGGCTCTCAAAATCATGACCAAGGTGCTGGCCCCTTGGTTTCTAAGCGAAGCATCTATTGTTCTCCCAAGTGGCTGTGGGGCACAATGAATGGTCCGATGGGTCTCCAACTATATCAAACATGTCGATACTCCATCCATAAGGGCAAGAATGATGATACACGCCCTCCCATGTCTCCCTAGTTATGACAAAACCCCATCTGGGCCTTGGATCACATGCCAAGTGTATGGTGCAAATATGCAGTTGGTTGGGCAATGTCGTCCAAGTGCATCATCATCTCTGCATGAGTGGGGCATGAGCAGACCAAATGTGGCACTGAAGTATCCCGTGGTGTATCAATTAATTCTATGCTGTGGAGGAGACCCATGGCTCTCAACTCTCACCATACAAATGCCATCATGACTTTCTAAAGGGCTTGGATCCTATATAGGGAGACCAAACCCAAGGCGAAGACCCACCAAAAATATTGTATAAGATCTAATTCGTCTCCTCACCTTCCATTACAACAATTCATTAGTGTAATTGAATAAATAAGCTTAAAAATAAGGGGCCCAAGTGGAAACTTCATAATGGCATGCCCTTCCAAATTGGCTTTAGAATGTACAAGTGTCCCCAGGCTCAAGAGGGAGGTTAATAAAGGACCCTATTAGGTGGTTTCGATCTCTAAGGGAGTGACAGGTCCATATCACATTCGTCAAATGGCAGGTTCCATGTAAAATAATGGTGAAACAAGTGGGGTAGCAGGGAAAGCCCACAGATGGGTGTATAGATGTACGAGGGAGAAATTTTGGTACATGAGTTACTTCGGCTTGTGTTTTTCCACCCTTCTTCATATGCCTTTTTCCTTTTATTTATTTTTCTTTCTTACAATTTCTTAGGGATCCGGGGAATGAGAGAATGATGTGTATGATATAGCAGTTATTTCCCCCTTAAGGTTGGGTGTTTCTTATCTCACTAGTGGTTGGGACAATCATGGGTTCCTTAATGATGTAGTGGAATCATATAGGGGCCTTAGGAATTGTTAGTTTTTGTAGCATCATATGTGTTATAGTCTTGAAATTTTGCGGAGAGGTTAGAATACATGAGATTTCCAAAACCCAGAAACCATTTATGGAAATCCCCCCAAGAGACGATTTAATTAGATTATTAGTCAATTTTTAATTATTTCCTGAGGCTAAACTTAGGGAATATGATTAATTAATCAGAATTACTTAAGTCATGGTGTGAATGTTCTAGAAAGTCACATGGATCAATTTCTAGTTAATACCAACCATAGATTAAGATCTAATCTTGGTCGTTGAAGTCTCAATGAAGGATTATAAGAAGAAGTCGATGGGGCTTGGGGAAATCATTCGAGACACTCGAGGCTGTTTGATTTTGCTGGGAAATAAATTTCCAGAGTAGCAGTGTTTTGTTGCCGAAAGTGATTCAGTGAGATCGAAGCAAAGTGAGGCAGGGGAAAAGATAGTGTAGTTGGAGTAGGAATTTTAGATCCTACGAGTACATTTGCAGAGAGAGGCAGAAGTGCCACAGTGAGGCAACACTTAGGCAATATAGTTCCCTCTAGAGGAAATTCTGTTTTGCTGGGGAGAAGTAGAGATTCAGTGCCGGAATATGGGAAGAGGTTCTAGAGGTTGGGAGAATAAGTTTCCCAGACAACAACTGATGATATTGCTTGATATGATACAGTTCCAAGATGTAGTGATGCTGTGACTGCATAGGGTAACACAGAGATTGCACAAAGGAATTTGGGACGACTCAATTTCGAGCTGAGGTCAATGTCAGATAGCCTGTGGAGTGAGGAATATTCCTCACTAGAAAAATTTTCCAGTTTTTCTCTATTTGGATTGTCATTTAGGGCATCCATAGTTTGTACTGAGATTTCACAACTGCATAATAATAAAACTCTCAGGTGTTGCACCAGTTTTCCTGAGTTGGGTTTTTTTTCTGGGGACATTGGTGCAAAAATAACGATGTTGTTTGTATGTGTGCATATATTTATTCCTGCGTTTATTTTTTCTTCCACAGTTTATTTGTGTAGGTTACAGTGTGATTGATTCAATGTTTGCCATAGAAAACTGCAAACAAATTTTTAAGAGTTAATTTAACAATTAGGAGAATTATTTGAGGCAAGATCTTATGAAGAGCACTATCAGTGGCAAAAGTAAAAACGATGGATCGAAGGAGGCAAAGAAAGAGGATAATGTGGCCCTTGCATCAAAGGGTCCCAGTCAGGGATAGGGGGCGTAGGAAGGATCTGCCGAAGGTCAAGTGATTTAGGTGTGGAAATATAGACAACTACAGTTCTATGTGTCCTCTTAGGAAGAAAGACAAGGAGGAGAAGGAGGAACAACATGCAGCTTCTACCAAAATTGATAGGTTGTCCTCCAGGGTGGAGGAAGATTTCACCATGTTTGCAAACATCCCTCCAGGAGTGAGGTGGGGTGACTTGGTTTTGTAGCCCTAGAGGTCCACCTCTTGAATCAATACCTGGCTACGGGGTCCCACAACATGCAATAGCAGAATGGACCAATGGCAGTTGATGCAGTCAGATGCCAGAGTGATAGTGCAATGACTAGTAGCAGTCAGATGTTGGGGAGCATAGTGAAGAGTCGAAAGCAATGTCGTTGGAACAATGCAGAGTCAATTACAAGACAAAGGCTTCAGTGTCAACGCAGAGGCTAGTAGTAGTCAAGACTCGGGTGACAGATGCATCATATTGAACACAGTTGGTTCAGTATTTTGGATGTTTTTTTTCTTCTGTTGTAGATGTTGTAGTTGCAGCAACAATAGATGAGAAGGAGTTATAGTGTAGATGTAGTGTTGGGAGCAATTAAGGAGGGTCAGAAGTACCACATATGCAACACATATTAGAGTCATGAAGTGGTTGGTGGGCAACAATAGCCAGACATGAGTAGCGTGACAAGAGATGATGCTGAAACAGAGTATTGCTCCAGAGGTGCAGTTGTACTAGAACACATTCCTCACTAAGAGGGAGTGTTAGTTTTTGTAGCATTAAATGTGTTATAACCTTGATTTTTTGTGGAGAGGCTAGAATACATGAGATCTCCAAAACCGATAAATTGTTTCTAGAAATTCCACCTAGAGACGACTTAATTAGATTATTAGTCAGTTTTTAATTATTTCCTAAGTCTAAACTTAGGAAATATGATTAATTAATTAGAATTAATTAAGTCATGGTGTGAATGTTATAGAAAGTCACATGGATCGATTTCTAGTTAATCCTACCCATTGATTAAGATCTAATCTTGGTTGTTGAAGTCTCAACGAAGGATTATAAGAAGAAGTCGACGGGACTTGGAGAAATCATTCGAGACACTTGAGTAGTTTGATTTTCCTGGGAAATCGATTTCCAGAGTAGAAGTGTTTTGTTACTGGAAGTGATTCAGTGAGATCAAAGCAGTGAGACATGGTCAGAGATAGTGAAGTCAGAGGAGGCATTCTAGATTTGTCGAGTACATTTGCAGAGAGAGGTAGAAGTTCCACTGTGGGGCAGTGCAATGCCCTCTAGAGGAAATTCCATTTTTCTTGGGCAAAGTCAAGATTCAGTGCCAACATCTGGGAAGAGGTTCCAGAGGCCGAGATAATCAGTTTCCCAGACAACAAATGATGAGATTGTTTGAGGTGATGTAATTCTGAGCTGTAGTGACACAGTGACTGCGTAGGGTGATGTAGGGACTGCGCAGAGGCAGTTGGGATGACTCAATTTCGAGTTAAGGTTAGTGTCAGATAGCCTGTGGAGTGAGGAATTTTCATCACTAGATATTTTTGCTAGTTTTCTCCATTTGGATTTCTAGTTTTGGCATCCATAGTTTGTACTCAGATTTCACTACTGCATAATAATAAAACCCTTAGTTGCTGCACTGGTTTTCTCGAGTTTGGTTTTTTTCCGGGTAAATTGGTTCAAAAATAACAATGTTATTTATGTGTGTTCATATATTTCTTCCCGCGTTTATTTTTTCTTCCGCAGTTTATTTGTGTAGGTTGCAGTGTGATTGATTCAATGTTTGCCATATAAAACTACAAAGAAATTGTTAGGAGTTAATTTAATAACTAGGAGAATTATTTCCTGTTGCTGCAATAGGATTCAGGGTAAGCCAAATTTTTATAGGAACCAGGGTGATGGCCATAATGATAAGGGGCAGAGCTCATGTTTGGAATTTTCCCACACACAAAATTTTTTCATCCCGACCATCTTTTCCCATTTATGGTACATTTCCTGTTGAGAGTGGCCAAATTATTCTTTTAACTTTCTTTCTAGTTGCATCAACCTTCGGGGCATGATATCAGGCCCGACCGAGGGTGTGGGAAAGGGGAGGGGGAGGCTAACAGCTTATGGATCTAATGGAAAAATGTGGACCTAGATGGGAAATATGTGAAAAAGCGTTATAATGATTGGAGGGGAGTGATATGTATGGTGTTGGTAAGCAGGACCATGCAACCAAAATCATGGTTTCCCATGTAGTGCCACTCCTAAAGCTAGTAGCTAATAAAGGGGATCCCACGAGACTAGGATACAAGAATAACCACCAAGTCGAACAAGGGGACAAGAGTACATACTAAGCCCATTCTTTGCACTGAATCCTCCCCACTAATCCATGTTCAGATGTGTCCATGATAAGTAAGAAAAAATAATTACACAATGAAAATCCATACGTTTGGGGTTGGAAGGCCCACCTTCAAGAATACGATCATAACAGATGGGTGAGGGAACATAATGGCTGGCTCAGGTGGTGGATAATGGTGGCACATCGAGGTATCTGGTTGCTGCCGGCTGAAGACTAATGTAGGAGAAAATTTCTCCTATGGTTGTCACCCACCGGTGGTGGGTAACATCTGGCTTCAACTGGGACATGAGCTCTTAGTAGAGTGCACAAACCATGTACTCGAACGGGGAGTTCATGAGAGCACCAAAAATCTCTTGGAATCGTAGAACTGTTACCTGCACATCAAAGACTAAGCACACAAGCCAACATGTTTTTATGGCATCCTTTGATCGATCATGCTTTTTTTAGTCCTAAAAATCAACAAAAAATAAAATCTACTTCTAGATGAAATATTAATATAAATGTGTATGATCTAGCATGATAACAAATATGATGTTAGTTCTAATGAAAAATTCGATATGTAATGCATTATAATCTAATATGCATATTACATCATATAAGTACTAAGTGTAATCATATACCTGATGCAACCAACATATCATCTCGTCAATATGAGAACAACTGCCCCTCTGCCTACTCATGCAAAAAATCCAAAGGAAAGGCAAGAATAGTTATATGGAAGGTCACAAGGGTGGGAATTTCGAAAAAAAAATGTCCACACATGAAGGATTACAGGAGAATATGGAGCAAAGGGATGCAATCTACTCCACAGGATCCTCCCTCTCAACCAAAAGATAGTGATATCAACAATCAAGCTCATAAATCTCCGATGAATGGAAACCTCAAGTATATAATCTTCATTATGGTCTATACCATTTATATCGGACTTTGTGTCCACCTTAAGGTCATGATTAGAAGGAAAGGGAGACTGATGACATAGAGAGACACAATAAGTAGGTTTCCCATGATGATCACACTTAAGAGAGAGAAAGGATTCCTCATTATTAGTGATAGTGTAAGAAGGGTTGAGGAAAGGGTCGACATGAGATTCAACTACATTCCTAGGGTCGCGAGGTAAAACAAGGGTCCTATTGATATCATCATCATCAATGTCATAGATAGGGTCCTTGTCAAAATGATGCTCATGAAATTCCCATTTCTCCTCTTCAATATGCAAGTAATCATTGATATCAAAGTTCAAAGGGGGAGAAGGATCATCTTTCCCAAGATCTTCATGATGTTCAATGAAGGATTCCTTTTGAATATCTAATGGTTGGGACGCCTGAAAGTGTTCAAGAAAGCCATAAAATAACACTTCAATAGATGATATACTCTTAGGTTTGCAATTATGTAACCATGAATTATGACCATGAAGGGATTTCATAAATGGCATCATGAGGACATCGTGGTGAACCAATTCAGATTTTGAGACATATGTGGCAAATATTGCCACATGATCAACTGTAGATAGTGGATCACCATCAAACTTGGGCACCCCACGTATGATAGTACATGTGATATGCTTAGGGTGTCCATGAATGCGAACGATGTCCAAGGGAGGGAAATCATCGAAGAAAGACATCCTATTAAGTTAGGCATATCGGTCATGTTGGAGTCTCCAAGGTGAATTCAAAGGTGCCTAAAGAGATCCTTGCTTAACCCTACAAGAATTAACTTTGGGAGTTCAATGAAGAACTAGGGCTTTGTTCTTCCAATGGAGTCACCAAAAAGATATGTCAATAATGTCATAAGGGAACAAGACACACATCTCGTGTCCTTGGAAATGACACCAAAAATGTCGTTGCAGAAACTAGCAGGCCTAGTTTGTAGGATAAAACTAGAGGGAACAAAAACACTATGGGACAAAGGCCCACTATCACCACAACGTAAGTCCCCTTTTCATCTTAGGTTTTCATTGGTGGGAGGAGTCCCAATATTCCTCACCTGTGATAGATGTATTTATGATAGGCTTAAAGTGAGGCAAGGTGGCTCATTCAATGGGAAGGCTCAATCAAAGTGCAAGCTTTGGGAGGAGCTATTAATGCATTCCAGGAAAAAATGCTTGTAATATATTGATCCAGGTGGCTCTAGACACCCTCAAGAGACCAAGAGGGTTGATGATAGGTAAAAATTCAAAGTGGTCGGATGACTCTCGAACCATGTTCATACTGAAATACTTGTCACCCTAATTCCAACAGTGCAAACAGATCTCCAATCCAAACCCGTATGGAGAAATTAGAGTGAGTCAAAGTTTCGGTCAAAGTTGGGCAGAGGCTAGGTTTAACTGTCCCACAAATTCACCATCCACTGGCAAGGAACCTAGCTCCCAAAAACAGGTGAAATTGTGGCCTCGTTAATTTTCCCAATGACCCTTATTTTCGTTAAAGTAAGAAACACACAATTGTTTTTAAAAAGATAATGAAAAAAATATAAAAATGGGGGTGGTGGGCCACCACCCCTGCCACCCCACCGCATGACAGTCATATTACAAAAAAATATTAATGTTATGGTTTGATGGGACATGACCCCCACCGAACCCCATGAACCCGAACTATATAAACAATATATTTAATACATATTTGCATCGGCACACACACACACACACACACACACACACAGATATATATATTCGACATTACAAAACCATATGTCGACCGTTAACCAACGGTTCCAGCAGGTGTCGAACCTACCCGGCTTAATAGCCGGTCGGTCCACCAACGGAATCACAACTCTGACCTTGTTACAAACTAAGCAAATTAAAAAATGCCATACATATATCACAACAGTTGACATAACCGCGCCCCATATAAAACATGCTAACCAACATTTAAATTCAATTATACGCCAAACTAAATACTATGTATATGGTATGTTCCATATCCAGCAATTATACATTAAAAAATAATTGTGCGATATTCATTCAACGATGTGCTAAGTATGGAGCGGGGAGGGTTTGATCCCAACCCACCTCCATGTCAACCGCCCAACTTAGCTACTAGGCCGACAACCACGACTTTGTAAACTTCACCCTCCACATAATATATAAACACGAATTCACAGAGCACCGGGGCAGAACGGAATGAGATGGAGGATCTCGAGAACGGAATGGAGAATGGGGTTCCATACAGTGGAACCATGACACAGTTCCAGGAGGCAGAATGATGGCACAAATTTCGAGACAGAGAATATTCCTTTGATGCCCAAAGATTCCTAAGGAGGTAAAATTTCTCTTCGTCAAAATGCATTCAAGTTTATAGTCATTTTTCTCAAATTTTCACAGGGAATGTAATGGCAAGGTCAGATTTTCCTTTTAACCAGTGGATTTGCAGATTCCCAACGGAAGAGAATCTTCGAGAATCTTGAAGGAATCTTCCAAATTCCTTAGAGGTCGAAATTTTTGGAATCGGAATGAGGTCAACTCTGTACTCATTCTTCTCAGAATTTCGCAAGGATCTGAACGATGAGGTCAAATTCCTATTTTGAGTTGCAGATTTCCAGTCAGCCATGGAGCAACATATTTGAGGAATCTGGGGGAATATAAAAGATTCCCTACGACTTAGATTTTGAAAGTGTCAGAATTCAGAAAATTGACAATTGATCCTACACCTCTCGACGACAAAAATCCAATGGCATAGTCAGATTTTCCATATGAGCCATATATTTTTCGGTCATTTTCCAAATTGGAGTAACGATGTTGGATTTTAGAGTGTGGACAGTCGATTTCATGCCATTCGATGCCACAAATTCGATGGTGCATTCAGTTCCAGCAGCTGAGTAGCCTATTCTTCATCCAACATCAAAGTTGAGGTATATGAAATATTTTTGCCATGTACTTCATTGATTATTGTTGTGAGATGTTTTGTGTCATGTCGATTCCTACTTGATGTATGATGTGGAATATTGATGTTTATGTCATGTGATATGTATTCATCATGGATGGTCATTTATGTTCTGAGATCCCTTTGTTGCCTCGATGGCAGGATACTCTTTGTCACCATGTGTGAGGTTTTTGCGCTGATAGGAGGTTTGTTAAGAGTGAGAGTTCCTTGTAGCAGAACGTCTCGTGGAGAGACTTTGCCACTCATGTCGAGGGAAAATGTAATATTCCCAATTAGCGATAGCTAATTGGAAATATTAATTTTGCCTTGTATAGTTAAAATATAAATAAAGTGGGTAAAAGGAGAATGTGACTCACTTAGGATAAAACGCACTCCCTAAAGTCACCTAGGAGACATAACGTTGTGGCCAAGGTGGGGCCAAGGGGGCCAAGTGACAACGAAGGGGGGTGACACACTTAGACAGCGTGGGCCCAGCCAGCGCAGATGAATTGGCAGCGTGGGCCAAAGAGAGGCAGTGTAAGCATGGTGGGGCCAAGGAGAGAGGGAGGCTCACCAAAGATAAATAGAGGGGAGGCTACCTCATTTCCCTCATTGATGATTATGAATTTTGGAGATTGTCTCTAGACATTGAGCACGCTTGCTGTTTAGCTAGTCTGCACGTATTGTTCAGTACACCGAGTGTCTCCGTGCGGAGATCCCAACCTCAGCCCCGGGAGACTTTGAGTGCTTGCTTGGGTGAGGAGTCCTACCATATTTTGCAGGGGGAGATCAGAGCTTCAGTCATTGAGGAGCATTCCTTGGAGGGATAGCGCAATCTTGCAGAGGGAGGACGCAGTTCCAGTTGGGGGAGGTTCCAGATTGAGGTTATTTGGGTGGATTCAGACCGAAGGATTAGGGTAGGGATCAACCCTTACCTATTGGAGACATTTTGCAGAGGGAGAGGCCATATTTTGCAGTTTTGCCTTCAGGGTCAGCGTTTTCCATTGAGGGATAGCGTAGTGCCTCAAAGGAGGTATTTTCCGGGGTCAACCATTCTTGAAAAGCTCTCTGGGATTTTCTGGGTATTGGGAGAGGAGGCCATTCCCAAAGTTTCAGCATTTTCTGAGTTGGGGAGCAGCCCCAAAGACTCATTTCATTCCAACAGTTGCAGCAACACGACAACGTTTTCCAGTAGCTTGGAGATTATGTAGTTGATAAAGGGACCAACCATTCCACACATTGTTCTGAGATTTTTTCTACACTTGCCTTGAGCAAGTCGAGGTGCCATCATTCTGATCATCTTTGTACTTTTCTTATTTCTCAGTATTAATAAAATGGCTCAGCGTTCTCCATATTGTGTATTTTGTCTCGTGGTTTGTCTCTAGTTGTTGTGTACCTTGTTTGAGTGCTTTATATTACTGTTTATTTCTCTTCGGGATATTACAGTGGTATCAGAGCTCATAGACCTGGCTCAGCCTGTGGAGAAAGTCATCTATGACACTGAACGAGAAGCCGTACATTTGCTACAGGGGTAGAAAGTACCGTGACCAAGAGCGTAGGTTGAAAATCACCTACGGAGAGGGTGACTGTGCTCCAGTAGTGGACGTAGAGCAGGAGGAACCGATGGTAGATGATAGAGATGCCGCGAAGGAGTTTGGGGAAACGCTCCTCAAGTCAGTACAGGATTTGTCAAGGCGGATAGAGGAAATGGGGCAGAGATTCACGATAGCAGAGCCCAGACAACGTGAAACCCTGAGGGGTTTCCATATTGAAGAGGGATCGGGTACGTCCCATCATTTGCAGGGGCACTACGCAGCACAGCAGGTGGCATCCCATACACCCCCATGCTCCACGATGCCCACTTTTCTGGCAGTAGATACAGGGGTGGGAGCACAGCAGGAGCAGGAGCCAGCCCACATGGGTGACTACTTTGCCGAGTACCAGGCCTATGGACAGGAGTTTAGAGATGCACTCACATTTCACGATTTTGTCTTGCTCAAGCGGGACATTAGACCCAGCCATCATCATGAGGGGAATAGACATTCTCAGGACGAAGATATGCATCGTACTATGGGCAGGTTTCACTTGCCAACTTTTGACAGTTCGTGAAGCAGTTCGACAAAGGCATGGGTAGAGAAGCTGGATATATATTTCCAGCTCAACCAAATGGCGAAGACGGAGGCCATCAAGGTGGCAGAACTGCATCTAGATGGCAAGGCCCAAGATTGGTGGTTCCACGGGATGGTTACACTCGGGCACTTGACAGCGACAGCTTATGCCGAGTTCACCCGAAGGTTGATAGAGAGGTTTGATCAGAGGGATCCGGAGGTGCACTTTTTTGAGTTGATGAAGCTCAAGCAAACCAAGAGTCCAGACACATACATGTCAGATTTCCTGAGACTCTCAGTGATGGTGCCAGATTTATCAGCAACACAGATGATCTACATGTTTATTGATGGGTTAGCAAAGCCTCTTCGGGGATTAGTCCAGTCCACTAGGCCAACCACACTTCATGATGCAATTGGCAGGACTAGAGATTTACAGGATGCTTTACCCTGGACCAGAGCACCTTACCCTCAGAGGACAGCGTTCCAGCCCAAGGGGAGGGACATGAGGGTTCCGCCTCCAAAGGAGAACTAGAGCAGAGGACCGATAGATGATGAGACCAGGAGGGATCTGAGGAGGAAGAGACTATGTTTCACTTGCTAGGAACCATGGCCACCAGGACACCGTTGTGCCATAGGAAAGGCACACTATATTGAGGTCTTCTCTGAGAGTAGTGGAGAAGAGGATGAGTACGATGACATAGGTGCAGGGGAGAGACATGTAGCGCAGAGGGAGGATCATTTGCCGCCCCCACCACTAGGAGAAAGGGGTGCATCTTTCGCACCTACCGGAGGATCCCTTGCAGCCTTGCAAGAAGTTCCCAAGTATTTGACACTATGTGTTTGAGGTACGGTGTGAGGGTAGCGAGTGTCAATACTAGTAGACAGTGGGGCAACCCACAACTTCATTGATGCACAGTTGGTAGAGCAGAGGGGCATTCCGACAGAGAGTTTTGATGGGTTTTCAGTGTTGGTTCCAGGGGACCAAACTATGCAGTGTGCCAGATACGTCCCAGCGTTGGCAGTGACGATGGGCACTTACACACTGACCGACCACTTCTTCGTGGTGAACATTCTAGACACCAACGTGATATTGGGAGTGCAGTGGCTACTCACTTTAGGCAAGGTCACCACAGACTGGGAGGCCTTGGAGATGGAGTGGGATGATAAGAAGACAGGGAAGCATGAGAAGATACGAGGTATGCATACGTACCCACCTCAGACAATCTCAACTCACCGAATGGAGGAAAATTTTCGGAAGGGAGATATAGAGTGGGCAGTAGAGTTGCGTGCTTCAGAGGCAGGATCTACAGGGTAGGCCATACACCCAAAGGTGCAGACCTCCTTGATAGGTATGCTATGGTATTTGGGGAGATATCGCCAGGACAACCACCGGATTGGGGATTTGAGCACACGATTGAGTTGGAGCAAGGCATACAAGCTATCATCACTACACCCTATAGGAACCCCAAGGCCTATCGAGACGAGATTGAGTGGGCTATCCATGAGTTGCTAGCTCTTGGACACATTCGGCCCAACACTAGTCCTTTCGCTTGTTCAATAGTACTGGTGAAGAAGAAGGACGACACATTGAGGATGTGCATTAACTACAGGGCCTTGAACAAGAAAATGATGATGAACAGGTACCCTATCCCACAGATTGACGAGCTGATGGATGAGTTGAGAGGGGCACAGTTCTTCTCAAAGATTGACTTGAGATCTGGGTACCACCAGATTCGTGTGAGGGAGCAGGACATTCCCAAAACCGCTTTCATATGTCACTATGGCCATTTCGAGTTTTTGGTGATGCCCTTCGAGATAACCAATGCAACCACCACCTTCTAGTCGTGTATGAACCACATCTTCCATAGTCATCTGAGGAAGTGTGTACTGGTATTCTTTGATGACATACTGATATACAGCAGGACATGGGAGGAGCATCTCCAGCACATAGAGGCGGTATTGCGTATTCTGGAGGAGCAGCAGTTCTATGCTAAGCTCTCCAAGTGCGAGTTCAGGTTGTCAGAGATGCTCTATTTGGGGCACATCATCGGGGTGGACGGAGTGAGGGTCCACGAGGAGAAGATCAGGGCCATCAGGGATTGGCCAGAGCCGAAGAACGTGATGGAACTTCGAGGATTTTTAGGCATCTGCACCTACTACAGGAAGTTCATCAAGGGATTTTCCCAACTTGCTGCACCCCTTACAAATCTGACCAAAAAGGGGGCATTCGGTTAGACGAATACATCACAGAGGGCTTTTGACAAGCTCAAGGAGGTGATGAGTAGCTGTCTAGTGTTAGCATTGCCAGACTTAACGCAACCCTTTTTTTCGGAGTGTGATGCGTCGGGAGAGGGGATAGGCGCGATTTTTATGCAGGGAGGCCACCCCATAGATTTTGAGAGCCAGAAGCTCCTATACCATGAGCGGTTGTATGCCATATATGACAAGGAGATGTTGGCCATCATGCATGCATTGGAAAAATTCCGGCAGTACCTGGTGGGCAGTAGGTTCAGGGTGAGGACAGACCACAACAGCCTCAGATTTTTCTTAGAGCAGAAGCAGTTGCAGGAGAGGCAGCAAAAGTGGGTTAGTAAGATCCAGGCTTACGATTTTGACATCGAGTATTTCAAAGGGAAGAACAACGTGGTAGCTGATGCACTCTCACGCAGACCAGCAGCGTTGTCCCTGATGAGCTTAGACACGGATTGGAGGGCTCGATTGTTGGTGGAGTACTCCAAGGACTGTTTTGCCTGTGAGATTTTGGATGGGCAGGTGACGGGTGACGGGTACAGGGTGATGGATGAGATCATCTATTACAGGGACAGGATATTCTTGACTGAGGGCTCTCAACTCAAGAAGAAGATATTGCAGGATTCTCATGATTCACCACTATCAGGCCATCAGGGGTTTACCAAAACCTACAGGGCCATCAGGGAGAGGTTCTCTTGGAAGGGCCTTAAGGAGGACGTACTCCAGCATGTCAGGGAATGTGAGGTTTTCCAGCGCAACAAAGGGGAGATGAACCATCTGGCAGGTTTATTGCAGCCCCTTCCCATACCAGAGGGTAATGGCATTTCGATGGACTTCATCACAGGGTTGCCCACGGTGCAGGGCAAGGACTGCGTATTTGTAGTCGTTGATCGACTGACAAAGTATGCTCACTTCTTTGCTATATCCGCACATTACACAACATCACAGGTGGTGGAGTTATTCTTTCGGGACATTTTCAGGTTGCATGGTCTTCGAAAGACCATCGTCAGTGACAAGGAAAACCACTTCATGGGCGGATTTTGGCAGGAGCTTTTCCGTTTGGTGGGCACAAAGTTGACACCGAGCACTAGCTACCATCCTCAGACAGACGGACAGACCGAGATAGTGAACAAGTGGCTGGAGGGCTACTTGCACAACTATGTCAGTGGGCAGCAACGGGCTTGGTTGAAGTGGGTGCACTTAGGGGAGTACTGTTACAACAACACTCATCACATGTCTATCGGTATGTCTCCATTTTATGCATTTTATGGATATCATGCTTTATCTTTTGTTGACATGATGTTTGGTGCCAACAAGGCTCCTATAGCCAAGAATTGGATCCAAGAAAGTTAGGACATCCTCCGAGCTCTCAAGGACAACATGGCTACAACACATAACTAGCAGAAGCTGTATGCAGACAGGGGTCGGGTAGAGAGGCATTTTGAGGTAGGGGATTTGGTCTACCTTCGCTTACAGCCGTATTGATAGTCTATGCTGAAGTAGAAGGGGGCTGAGAAGCTCAAGCCACGCTTCTATGGTCCATATAGGGTGATACACAAAGTAGGACAGGTTGCTTATGAGTTGGAGCTACCCCAGGGCAGCAAGATTCATAATATTTTTCACGTATCATGTCGGAAGAAGGCACTGGGACAGTAGGTGAAGGTGACAGAGGAGCTTCCACCTATAGATGATGAGGGGCACTTACTGTTACAGTTGGAGGCCATTATTGACACCAGGGAGAGACAGCTGCAGAGTAGGACAGTCCAGGAGTTCCTAGTGAGGTGGAGGAATTTGTCGGATGAGGATGCCACTTGGGATAGTGAGCAGATCTTACAACATCCATCATTACAATTGCTTGAGGACAAGCAAAATTTTGCCGAGGGAGACTGTAATATTCCCAATTAGCGATAACTAATTGGAAATATTAATTTTGATTAATTTTTCCTTATATAGTTAAAATATAAATAAAGTGGGTAAAAGGAGAATGTGACTCACTTAGGATAAAACGCACTCCCTAAAGTCACCTAGGAGACATAACGTTGTGGCCAAGGTGGGGCCAAGGGGGCCAAGTGACAACGAAGGGGGGTGACACACTTAGATAGCATGGGCCTGGCCAACGCAAATGAGTTGGTAGCGTGGGCCAAAGAGAGGCAGCGTAAGCATGGTGGGGCCAAGGAGAGAGGGAGGCTCACCAAAGATAAATAGAGGGGAGGCTACCTCATTTCCCTCATTGATGATTATGCATTTTGGAGATTGTCTCTAGACATTGAGGATGCTTGCTATTTAGCTAGTATGCACGTATTGTTCAGTACAATGGGTGTCTCCGTGCAAAGATCCCAACCTCAGCCTCGGGGGACTTCGAGTGCTTGCTCGGGTGAGGAGTCCTACCATATTTTGTAGGGGGAGATCAGAGCTTTAGTCATTGAGGAGCATTCCTTGGAGGGACAACATAGTCTTGCAGAGGGAGGACATAGTTCCAGTTGGGGGAGGTTCCGAATTGAGGTTATTTGGGTGGATTCAGACCGGAGGATTACGGCAGGGATCAGCCCTTACGTATTGGAGACATTTTGCAGAGGGAGAGGCCATATTTTGCAGTGTTTCCTTCAAGGTTAGCATTTTCCCTTGAGGGATAGCATAGTGCCTCAAAGGAGGTATTTTCCGGGGTCAGCCATTCTTGAAAATCTCTCTGGGATTTTCTGGGTATTGGGAGAGGAGGCCATTCCCAGAGTTTCAGCATTTTCCGAGTTGGGGAGCAGCCCCAAAGACTCATTTCATTCCAGCAGTTGCAGCAGCATGGCAACATTTTCCAGCAGCTTGGAGATTACGTAGTTGATAGAGGGACCAACCATTCCACACATTGTTCTGAGAGTATTTCCACACTTGCCTTGAGCAAGTCGAGGTGCCATCATTATGATCACCTTTGTACTTTTCTTATTTCTCAGTATTAATAAAATGGCTCAGCATTCTCCATATTGTGTATTTTGTCTCGTGGTTTGTCTCTAGTTGCTGTGTACCTTGTCTGTGTGCTTTATATTACTGTTTATTTCCCTTCGGGATATTACAGAAAATTTCCTTGTATGACAAGCAAGCATCGTCTATGTACATAATCACATTTTATAGCACCAAATGAAGCGTCCAACACCATCGAGACATCGAGGCTCAGAGGCGTAGTCCACACTGGACAAACTCCATTATTAAACATCTTGTGTTTTGTTGTGTGATTGTTGACATGTGTCCTCTTAATTATATCTGCATATGTGTTCTTTTATGATATTTTAAAATGCAATTCTAGCAACATCACAGAAATAAAAGATCACGAGTTAACCCGGTAGATGACGGACCTAAATCAAGTGGTATCAGAGTGGTCTTCTTGCTAATGTGAATTGCAAGCGTGAACCATTGAACGTGAAGAAATGGAGGATGTCAAAGACATGTACGAGGCCATGCTCAGGACGTCTGAAAGGATGTACATGTTGTATGAAGCTTATAAGGAATACGCAACAATAACACTGAGTTGAAAACACTTCTACGAAAGGAGAAGGAGGACAAGCAGCAATTGTTGCTTCAATTTCAAGCCACGATAAAGGCATTGGAAGAATTGAAGCGCAATGACCAAAGTCTTCAAACATATCATGATGCATTAAAGACACTTCTCCAAGAAGAGAAAGCAAAGAAGTAGATATTGCAAATGCAGTTGTGAGTCATGGAAGAGGCTTTGGAGGAATTGAAGTGCAACAGAGACTTGAAGTAGCTATCATCAGTAGTTTTTGAATCGACATCTGAGGTAAAAAATGTTGATTTTTTTGCAGTTTCATCTTCACATGCTATCATTTATGTGGGAAACGTGGAGATACCCCTTACAGGAACTGGCATGAGACTCCTTACCAAGATGGGGTACAAAGGAGGAGGACTTGGTGTTAATGGCCAAGGCAAACTCAACCATTGGAGGTCATGTAAAGACCTCAATTAACAGTTTTGGGGTACACTGAAGGACATTGCTCGAAGGTGCCAGAAGCTCCCAATGCATGGTTGAAACCATTGGGGAAAGAGAATGATAGGAACACTTCACCATCATCCTATGACAACGCACATGACAGTGAAAGAGCTGAGACAAGCTCTCGTCACCATGATCGCACCAGAAACCAGCAGGAAAGGTATAAAAAGTCTCAATATTCTCAAGTTCATTTTGATTATAATCATGGATAGAAGTCATGGCGTAGGAAAACTTGTCATTTTTGTGGTTTACATAACCATGTCATTGTTGAGTGCTGGAAGAGAATGGAATCACAAAAGAGGATGAGGCGTGAAAGGCCTTCTCCATTGCAGGAAAAGAAGAAGGTAAAGCAGGTCTGGAGGAAGACGACTCATTGTAGTCATTGTGACAGAAGTGGCCATCAGAGAACCAAGTGTTGGAGGCTCCATCCAGAGCACTGTCTGAAGGACAAAGCGCCTGTGCAAAAAATAGTTAGTGAAAATGTTCAATAAGAAAATCAACCACATTCATCGTGATTCACTTTTTTGAGTGAGAAATGGTTTTTCTAGATGTAGTGGAAACAATTGTAAATAATGTGTTGCAATTAAAAATGTAAAAGTGATTATGTGTTTCCCATCACTTGTTAAGAAACAATGATGTTTTTGGCCTTGTATTGATAGCTAGGGTATTGATTCCATTTTAATGTAACCTTGACCACAAAGTATGGTTATAAACTCGTGGAAAGTGCGGGGAATTATTGGGTCATAAATTGGTCACTTATTAAGCATGTAATTTGCTAAATATTGTACTACAGGTTTGCAGAGGATGCAGGTGTTGGTTCATCGCTTATGGCTCTGAAGGACAAAGGTGAAGGAGAATGAAGGGTGAACTTTCAGGGCACTTGTGGCATAGACAAGGTAGAAGAAACTGCAGATTATGTTCATGCTTTTGGTGGCCCAAAAGCTCCTCAGTGGGGAGAATTGATCTAGGTAGCTCTAGACACCCTTAGGAGACCAAGAGGGCTGATGATAGGTCAAAATTCAAAGTGGTCGGATGACTCTCAAACCAAGTTCATATTGAAGTACTCGTCACCTTGTTTTCAACGGTGTGAATGGATCTCCTATCCGAACCCATATGGAGAAATTAGAGCGATTCAAAGTTTTGGTCAAAGTTGGGTAGGGGCCAGGTTTAACTATCCCACAAATTCACTGTGAACCGGCAAGGAACCAATTCTCGAAAACATGTGAAATTGTGGCCTCGTTAATTTTCCCAAGGACCCTTGTTTTCGTTAAAGTAAAAAACACACAATTGTTTTTAAAAAAATAATGAAAAATATAAAAATTTGGGTGGCGGGCCACCACCCCCACCACCCCACTGCATGACATAGTCATATTACAAAAAAGTATTAATGTTATGGTTTGACGGGCCGTGACCCCCTTGAACCCCTTGAACCCGCACTATATAAACAATATATTTGATACATATTTTCAATGTCACACACACACACACACACACACACACACACACACACACACACACACACACATATATATATATATTCGACGTTATAAAACCATACGCTGACCATTAACCAACGGTTCCGGTGGGTGTCGAACCCGCTCGGCTTAATAGTCGGCCAGTCCATTGGTGGAACCACAACTCTGACCGTGTTACAAACCATGCCAATTAAAAAACTCCATATAGTTACATAATTGCACCCCATATAAAACGCGCCAACCAAAATTTAAATTCAATTATACACCAAACTATATACTATGTATATGGTATGTTCCATATCCAACGATTATACGTTAAAAAAAATCATGTGATATTCATTCAATGATGTACTAAGTATGGAGCGGGTGGGGTTTGAACCCGACCCGCCTCCACGTCAACTGCCCAACTTAGCCGGTAGGCCAACAAACAAGACTTTGTAAACTTCACCCTCCACATAATATATAAACATGAATTCACAGAGCACCGAGGCAGAACGGAACAGGACGGAGGAGCCTGAGAACAGAACAAAGGACGGGGTTCCATATAGTGGAACCATGACACAGTTTCGGGAGGTAGAATGATGGCACAGATTTCAAGACAGAATATTCCTTTGATGCCCAAAGATTCTTGCGGAGGTAAAATTTATCTTTGTCATTTTATAGTCATTTTTTTTAGCAATGGCGAGGTCAGATTTTTATTTTGAGCAGAGGATTTGTAGATTCCCAGTAGAAGAGAATCTTCGAGAATCTTGAAGGTATCTTCCAGATTCCATAGAGGCCAAAATTCGTCGAAATCGAAATGAGGTCAACTTTATACTCATTCTTCTCAGAATTTTGCAAGGATCTCAATGGTGAGGTTAGATTCCTATTTTGAGTTGCATATTTCCAGTCAGTGGTGGAGTAGCATATCTGAGGAATCTAAGGGGAATCTAAAAGATTCCCTACGACCTAGATTTCAACATTGTCAGAATTCAGAAAATTGATAGTCGATCCTACACCTTTCGACGACACAAATCCAACAGTGTAGTAAGATTTTCCATATGAGCCATATGTTTTTTGGTCATTTTCCAGATTGGAGTAATGGTGTCGGATTTGAGAGTGTGGATAATCGATTTCATGCTATTCGACGCCACGACTTCAATGGTGCATTCAGATCTAGCAACAGAGCAACCTATTCTTCAACCAGCGTTAGAGTTGAGGTATATGAAGTGTGGTTGCCATGTACTTCATTGATTATTGTTGTGAGATGTTTTATGTCGTGTCGATTCTCACTTAATGTATGATGTGGAATCTTGATGTTTATGTCATGTGATATGTATTCATCATGGATGGTCATTTATGTTCTGAGATCCCTTTGTTGCCTTGATGGCGGGGTACTCTTTGTCACCATGTGTGAGGTTGTCATGCTGATAGGAGGTTTGTTATGAGTGAGAGTTCCTAGTAGTGGAACGTCTCGTGGAGAGACTTTTCCACTCATGTCAAAGGCACATTTCCTTGTATGACAAGAAAACAACGTCCATTTACATCATCAAATTTTCCAACAACAAATGAAGTGGCCAACACCTTCGAGACACTGAGGCCCGGAGACGTAGTCCACACTGGATGAACTTCGTTATTAAACGTCTTGTGTTTTGTTGTGTGATTGTTGACATGTGTCCTCTTAATTATATTTGCATATGGTTTATTTTATGTTTTTTAAAAATGAAATTATAACAACATCATAGAAGTAAAATATCATGGGTAAACCCAGTAGTTAACGGACCCAGATCATATATGACTACACGAGACCTAGGGTTGAGATATATTCCAAATAATGGGTTCATCCAAGGTGAGGGTAGTTAAGATAAAAGGCTTTGTATGATGTACTTCAACAAGTAGTTAAGCATAAACCTTCAAGAAATCCCCAAGTCAAGGAAAATTCAAGTATTCCCACTTGGTGTAATATCTAGGGCATCAATTCATTTGAAATTCCACCACTGGAATTTGTTCAAAACTAGAGGATGCCTAGAGGAGACACAAATGAAGAAATTTGTTAGGACGGAATCCCAAAATTCCTCCTCCCTAAAATTTCATACAAAGGCAAAGAAAATATCCTTATCCTTAGAGGACAAAGAAAAGAGGAAGAAAAGAGGTGAAAGAATGATAATTCATTGAGTTAATGTGATCACCAAGGATCTAGGACAGTGCCTGGCTATTGGGAAGGTTGTAGTAAAAATGATCTCAATTTAGGAAACTTCGCTCTTCAAGGAGGCCTAAAGAAGCAAATTCACTAACTATGGATGCAAATACATGACAACTTTAGAATTTTATACTTTGATGACAAAGGTTATGGAGTTTCAAGGATGAAAATGTACATTATCCTCTAGGAACATTCATTCATTCTTTGTCCAATGAGCAACACATGCAAAATTTCCCAATACTTTCAACGATTTTACTAATTTTCATTAATTAGGTCACATTATTTCACCATAAGAAAATAATTATATCCATTAAACACTTATTAAACAAAAATATACCATTATATTCCACTTACAAGACAAGGAAGAGTAAATCCATCCAGAATCTTGCCAAAGAGAAGCTCCAAGAGAGATAGTGAAAACTTTTCACACATCAAAATGCATTTAATCATCTAAATCATTCCACAAATTACAAGTCCAAATTATTTAGAGAGAGATATCCCAAAACTAGGTGATGATGTTCAGCAAATGAGGCTCATTTCTTATTTATATGAGCCTCCAATAGTTCAAATGGGTCTATTGAGCCTAATGAGCCCTTAAAAACGACTCTAATGTGAAAAATGACAATAAAATTGGTGACAAGCCAACCAAATAGCTTCAAAAGTACCATACAAGCCCTCCTAATGAGGTTGAAATCATATAATCATCGTGAAAAGGCCATTGCAAGGGAAATATATGTCCCCCATGTGTCGAAATGAAGAAGAGGGCTCTCAAAATCATGACCAAGGGGTTGGCCCCTGGTTTCCAACTGAAACATCTGTGGTGGTCACAAGTGGTTGTGGCACACATTGAATGGTTTAATGGGTCTCCAACTAGATCAAACATGTCGATACTCCATCCATGAGGTAAATAATGATGATACAAGCCCTCCCATGTCTCCCTAAGTGAGATAAACCCCATCTAGGCCCTAGATCATATGCCAAGTGTCTGGTACAAATATGTATCTAGCTAGGCAATGTGGTCCAAGTGCATCATCATATCTGCATGAGTGGGGAATGAGAAAGCCAAATGTGGTACTGAAGGATCCCATGGTGTAGCAATTAATGCTATGTTGTGGAGGAGGCCCATGGCTCTCAACGCTCATGCTACAAGTTCCATCATGACACTATGGAGGGCTTGGATCTCATATAGGGAGACCAAACCCAAGGCGAAGACCTAACCGCAATCATGTATAAGATACAATGCATCTCCTCACGTTCCATTACAACAATTCATTAGTGTAATTAAATAGATACGCTTACAAATCCAGGGCCTAAGTGGAAACTTCATAGTTGCATGCTCTTCCAAACGAGCTTTAGAATGTACATGTGTCTGAAATCTCAAGAGTGAGATTAATAAAGGACCCTATTAGGTGGTTTCAACATCTAAGGGAGTGTCAGGTCTATTGTACATACATCAAATGGTAGGTGTCATGTGAAGTCATGGCGAAACAGAGTGGGGTAGTAGGGAAAGCTCCAAGCCATATGCCATGGTACAAGGGTAGCCATAATGGGGAATCACACACATGGGTGTATAGATGTAGGAGGGAGAAATCATGG
Organism: Pinus albicaulis; assembly: GCA_034641835.2. NCBI lineage: Eukaryota > Viridiplantae > Streptophyta > Pinopsida > Pinales > Pinaceae > Pinus > Pinus albicaulis. The sequence goes on along the minus strand of CM076582.1, from coordinate 769,508,013 downwards.
TACATGAGTTACCACGACCTGTGTTTTTCCAACCTTCTACATATGCCTTTTTCTTTTATTTATTTTTCTTTCTTATAACTGTTGGGGGCTCCAAGGAATGAGAGCATGATGTGTATGACATAGCAGTGATAATCCCCTTAAGGTTGGGAAGTTCCTTGCCCACCAGGGGTTGGGACAATCATGGGTTCCTTGATGATGCAAGGGTCTCATATAGGGGGCCTAGTAACTAGGGTGATGACCATAATGATAATGGGTAGAGCTCATGTTTGTATTTTTTCCACGCGACAATTTTTTATATCCCGACCATCTTTTAAATTTTATAGTACATTTTCTGTTGAGAGTGGAAAAATTATGCTTTTAATTTTATTTTTAGCTGCATCAACTTCTGGGGAATCGTTTCAGACCTGACCCAAGGTTGGCGCAAGGGCAGGGGGAGGCTAACTCCTTGTGGACCCTGGAAGCCAGCAACCCCTTGCGGCCACCAACTAGCTCATTGTGCCATTTCTCCACCACTTGAGCCAACCATGTGGTCCCTCACCCATCTGTCATGATCGTATGTTTGTAGGTGGGTCTCCCACACCTAAAGGTATGCATTGTCATTTGGTAATTGAGTATTGTAGTTTTCTTATCATGGACACTTTTGGGCATGGATTAATGGGGGGATTCGATGGAAAGAGTGGGTTGGGTCTGTGCTTCCATCCCCTGGACCTCTTTTGGATGTTACCCTTGGATATTAGTCCCATGTGATCTCTTTTAATGAACTTTGGGTTTTAAGGTGGTACTACATGGGAAACCCTAATCTTGGTTGCGTGGTACCACTCCCCTATCCACATATATCACTATTCTTCCATTATTATAACCCCATCCATCATCTTTCCCACCTGGGTCCACATAGGGTTAGCCTCCCCTTCCCCTTACCCACACCTTGGTCGGGTCTGAAATGAGGCCTTAGAGGTTGATGCAGTCGAAAAGAAAAAGTAAAAGCATAATTGGCCGCACTCAACAGGAAAATGTACCACAAAATGAAAAATATCATTAGGACAAACTCATTTAGCACGTGGGAAAAAGCCAAATGCATGAGCTCTACCTCATCCCCATGGCCATCACCATGGCTCCTATAGGCCATAGATGAGCCTCCTTTATCATTCAAGAACCCATGATTGTCCCAATCCCTGGTGGGAAATGAACCACCCTACCTTAAAAGGGGTATCCGCTTCTACACCTTACACATCATGCTCTTATCCTTTGATCCCCAAGTAGTTAATCAAAAGAAAATTATAAAGGGAAAAATACATATAAATAAGGGTGGAAAAATCAAGACCAGGGTATCTCATGCACCGTGATTTCTCTCTCCTATAGATTATATACCGAAGTGTGGGCTTCCCTTTATTATCTACCCTTGTACACCGACATGTGGCCCATGATTACCCCTTTCATTACCTATTCTATTCATCTCTTTATCACATGCCACAACCATTTGAAGGATGTAACTTGGACATACTATCCCCTCTAAAGGTAGAGACCATCTAATAAGGTACTTGGTTAACCCCCTTGGATCTTGGAGACATTAGCACATGCCAAATCCCATTATGGAAGGGAATGCCATTATGAAGTACCAACATGTTTTCCATTGTTTGTAAGCTCTTTAAATTGATTTATTTAAATTACTTTTTGTATTGGAAGGATAGGGGATGCATTGGATCTTATGCAAGATTGTAGATGGTCTCCATTTTGGGTTTGGTCTCCCTATACGGGGTTCTAACCCTCCATAGGGATACATTAGAATATGTAGGGTGTGTGTAGAGAGACATGGGCCTCCACAACAGTAGAAAACATTCTATGGATCCCCAATGATGTTCAAAGATTGCTCGAGATTCACCTATTGGACGAGGAAGATGCACCTAGTTTACCATGTCCAGTCAGCCCCACAATTGTAGCATGCACTTGGCAGATGACCCGAGACTTTTGTGTTGATGTGGAATCACATACACCATCATATGATCCTTTGTAGATGGTTTACAAGCATATTCGATCTATTTGGGGACCCATGAGGTTACTTGTGTGCCCCCAACCCATTAGGAGCACCAAAGGTTTATTATTTAGAGAACAAGGGGAAAACCCCTCGTCCACTACTTTTGGGACTCTTATTCATCGTTATGGAACTTATGGACTTCATCAGGCTTAGTAGAAGGCCCAACGACATGTATTATTGATCATTTTACCTCTTGAGAGGTTTATTCTTTTGTTTATGAGCTAGTTTGATGGGCTTGTCACCAAAAGGTAGTTATTTTTCACATTATTTTATTTTAGGGGCTCATGTAGGCTTAATTGTCTAAATTGAACTCATTAGAAGTGTATAAATACAAGTGATGTGAATTAATTTTAACATCATCCCTTGGTTGGACTTGTATCTCTTTGGAGAACTTTGCTATCTAATTCTTGGAGGATGAACTTTGCTATATAATTCTTGGAGAAAAGTATGTTTGGATACTTTTCTCTTGTCTTGGAGATTCTTGATTGGAAACGTTTTGATGGTTGGATATACTCTTATAGATGTAAGTGTAATTTAATTCTATTCTTTCTTTCTATTTTTTCACATACATTGTTGCTGGGATTTCGTTATAGTAGGGCTAATTTACTGCATCCATTTATGCGAAGTTGTTGAAATTATGTTTCTAGATAGTGTTGCTTCATGTATGGGCCATGTGTAATGAGTGAATGTTCCTAGATATGTTTCATTGTTTAAATTCATCTTGATAAGCCATCTATTTGCAAAACGAAGTATAAATCTCTTGAAGCTGCTTTTTCTATGACCCTAATGATAAGCAGAGTTGTCTTTGAGGTCTCCTTGACATAGAAAATCCGAAGTCCATAGTCATAATTCTACTTGAATCCAATATCCCCAAAAGGATTAGGCACTGGTCCTCCATAGGTGATCACCTCAAAGCATATTTATTTCACCTTCCCTATTTTATAGGCCTAGCCTACATAGGTCCCCTTGGGCATCAATTATCTCACAATATAGCCATCCAACCACTTCAATTTTTGGTCTGCGACTGCACTGGTGCGTCCTAAAAAAGCCCTCCAAATTTCATGAGATTCTGGCGATGGGATCTTCATCCCTAGCTTGAAGATCGATTCTTGCCCCTGGTTTCCTTAGGCTAGAAACCTCAATGGGATCATTGCATTATCTTTCGTTCCTTCCTTGATCCCCTCCTCCCCCTGATTAGGTTAGGTATATCATTGGTTGCTAAACCCTACCCCCTTGACCTAACTCGAGTCCACTTGGTCCTATGTGGTCCCACAACTTATTGAAGCCAATTTCACAAATACCACTTGGAAGCCAGGTTTCCATGAGGATTTTAGGAGCTAAGAATCTTCTTGATAAGTAATATACTCAAACCCTAGCTCTTAGAATTCCCCTAAGCCCTTCTTACAGAGCCTTTCATATTTATTTCAAGGCAAGAAAACCATATATTTGAGCCTCTCTTGTGAAAAGGCTTTTAGGATCAACTCTCATACTATCATTGATCCATTCAATTTCATGATCCTTATTATAATAGGCCTCCCCCCATCGTTGAAAGTTCGTAAAGAGTAGGGAACCTTAGCCGAGGTGACAATGGGCTATTGCTCCACTGTTTCCCTTAACCTAGTGGCAGCTCTTCGAGGATCCCCTTTTAGGACCCCTGCTATTTTAAGCGGTAACATTTTTGGCGCTGTTGCCGGGGACATGAAACATGTGTTTTTTTCCCCATATGACATATTGACATAAAATTATTGGCGACTCCATTGGAAAAACAAAGCCTTGGTTCTTCATTGAACTTTAGGGTTTTTGCTTGTGGGGTGAAGAAATAATTTTTCTAGGCATCTTTAAATCCAACTTGGCGACTCCTACATATTTTTCATGTATATCTCAAATAGGTTGGCTTTCTTTAATAATTTTCTCACCTTGGACATTTCTAGCATCCCTGGGCACCCTAATCATGTCACGGGGAGGAAATTCGAAGTGATCAATATTTATGTTAGGAGGGGCCCAATATTTGATACTAAGGAAATCAGTAAGGCTCCCATATCACCTAATTATAATGCTATGTTCAAATCCCCCAAGCCTTATGATTTTGGGGAAGAAAAACCTGTTGGATACAAAAATCCATCTCTCCTTTGCCTCCCTCTCTTGTTCATCATTTTGAAAGTGATTCCTGAACCTTTTCTAATATTATCTCAAGTGACCTTGATCCCTTTACCCTTTCTGAGTATAGTATCAAGGAAGAGCCCCTCATTGAATATTCCTTATCTCCTTGGGAAATTCCTCAGTATCATGATCAATCTATAATTCCCCCTTTCTAGTGTGATCATCATGGGCAGCCTACTTTTTCCTCTCCATATCATCAGTCTCCCTTCCCCACTAATCATAACCCTATAGAGGCCATGAAAAATGACATAAATAATAAGGACCATAATAATATGCCCGAGGTTTCCATCCATCAAAGGTTTTGAGCCTAAAAATTGACATCTATATATTTTGGTTACACGAGAGGATCTCATGGACTAGATTACATCCTTTTCTTACCTATTCTCACATGATTATTTGCATGTTGACATTATATTTCCCTACCTCCCATCGGCCTTATCATCCATGTGATTCTATCCATATTCACTTTGGCATTTGCTACATGAATAATCATATTGGATTTCATATTTATATTTTTTTGATGATATGTTGGCTGCACTGGATTTATGATTACTCTTAGTATTATTTTTTCACCATATGCATGTTAGAGTAGGATGCATTGCATGCTGATTTTTGCATTAGAACTAATGTCATATGATATTTATCATAGTAGATTAGTTGCATTTAGATTAAAATTTGAACATCTTATTATTTGTTGATTTTACGGCCTAACATTAAGCATGGGTGATCATAAAACTCTGCAAAAACATGATGCCCCATGTTTTTAGTCGTTGATATGTGCACTTAACAGGTCTACGATAACCAAGAGATTGTTGGTGCTCTCGTGACCTTCTGTTTTAGTAGCTTCACCCACTTTCCAAGAGATGAAGTCCCAGTTGGAGCCAAATGTTACCCACCATTTTGTGGTTGATATCCCTAGGAGAAAATTTTCTCCAATATGGTCCTCAAACGACAAGCAACAACCCCTTGCAGCCAACAACTAGCTCATTGTGCCATTTCTCCACGAATTGATCCAACCATGTGGTCCCTCACCCATATGCCATGATCGTATGTTTGAATGTGGGCCTCCCAAACCTAAAGGTATGCCTTGTCATTTGGTAATTCAATATTATAGTTTTCTTATCATGGACACTTCCAGGCATGGACTAATGGGGGGATTCGATGGAAAGAATGTGCTACGTATATGCTTCTGTCCCCTAGACCTATTTTGGATGCTACCCTTGGATCTTAGTCCCATGGGATCTCTTTTAATGACCTTTGTGTTTTAGGGTGGTACTACATGGGAAACCTCGATTTTGGTTGCGTGGTCCCGCTCCCCTACCCACATATATCTCTCCCCTTTTGCTTATTATAACCCCATCCATAATCTTTTCCACCTAGGTCCACATAGGGTTAGCCTCCCATTCCCCTTTCCGACACCTTAGTCGGGCCTGAAACGATGCCCTAGAGGTTGATGCAGCTGAAAAGAAAAATTAAAACCATAAATCGCCACATTCAGCAGGAAAATGTACCACAAAATGAAAAATATCGTCAAGAAAAACTCTTTTAGCACGTGGGAAAGAGGCATATGCATGAGCTCTACCTCATCCCCATGGAAATCACCCTGGTTCCTATAGGCCTTAGATGAGCCTCCTTTATCATTCAGGAACCCATGATTGCCCCAACCCCTGGTGGGAAATGAACCTCTCTACCTTAAAAGGGGTATCCGCTACTACACCTTACACATCATTCTCTTCTCCTTTGAGCCCCAAGCAGTTAATCCGAAGAAAAATAATAAAAGGAAAAATGCATATAAAGAAGGGTGGAAAAATCAATACTGGGGTATCTCATGCACCATTATTTCTCTCTCCTACACATTATATACCCAAGTGTGGACTTCCCTTTATTAGCTACCCTTGTACCCATATATGTGGCCCAAGATTTCCCCTTTCATTACCTATTCCATTCATCTCTTTATCACATGCCACCACCATTTGAAGGATGTACCTTGGACATGCTATCCCCTCTAAAGGTAGAGACCACCTAATAAGGTACTTGGTTAACCCCCTTGGAGCTTGGAGACATTAGCACATGCCAAATCCCACTATGGAAGGGCATGTTATTATGAAGTACCAACTTGTTGTCCATGGTTTGTAAGCTCTTTAAATCGATTTATTTAAATGACTTGTTGTATTGGAAGGCTAGGAGACACATTGGATCTTATGCAGGATTGCAGATCGTCTCCATTTTGGGTTTGGTCTCCCTATACAAGGTCCTAACCCTCCAAAGGGATACATTGGCATATGTATGGTTGTGAAAATTACAAATTCCCGAATCCTATTGTAGAAACTGATATTATTTCTTCGATCTGTTAATTTAATTAAACAAATTATCTGTTGTGTGCTATGAAAAATATTGAAACAAATACATCGCAACCTTCACAAATAAAATACTGCAGAAGAAATAACAATGATGGAATAAATAGATGCACACACACAATATGAAACCATTATTTTTGGACTAAGTCCTCGGAAAAACCCGACTTGGGAAAACAGATGCAAAAACTGAGGGTTTTAATATTATGTAGTAGTGAAATACGAGTACAATCTATGGATGCTTAATCTAAGAATCCAAAACAGAGAAATGACTGGCAATAAAAAATAGTAAGAAAATTTCTCACTCCACAGGAATCTAACATTGACCTCAAGTCGAATTGAGCTGCTCCTTGCTCCCTTTGCGTAGTCATTGCGTCAGCCTATGCAATTACTACTTCCCACAAGCTTGGAACTTCATCTCCTTTCACTGTCTTTTCAAGTGTTGTTTGGAAGACTGCTACCCTTTGCCTTTGGACCCTCTGCCCAACTTTTGGCTCAGAATTTCTCCTTCTCCCCAATAAAATGAAATCTCCCCAAGAAAGCTCTCCACTACCTTTGCACTACCTCTCTGTGGCAATCACGACCTCTATGCAATATACTCACCAGGACTGGGAAAGCTTCCTTCGGCCTCACTATCTTTACCCCTCTCTCACTGCTTCAACCTCATTGAATCACCTCCGACAACTGAATGTTGATACTCTTGAGATTGATTTCCCAGCAAAATTGAATGCTCAATTGATTTGGTGTATCTTCTCCAAGCCCCATTGACTTCTTCATATAATCCTCCATTGAGACTTCAACGACCATGATTAAATCTTAATTGATGGCTAGGATTAAATAGAAATCGATCCATGCACTTTTATAGAACATTCTCACCATGAATTAATTAATTCCTTTTAATTAATCATATTTCCTAAGTTTATACATAGTAAATATTAAAAATTGACTAATTAATTTAATTAAGTTGTCTCTAGGTGGAATCTTGGAAACGATTTTTGGGTATTGAAAAGTACATGTATTTTAGCCTCTATGCCAAATATTGTATCTAGAACACATATGATGCTATAAAAACTAACAATCCCTCTTAGCGAGTAAATTTTTCTAGTACTGCAGCTTCAACTGCTGCTACAATACACTGCTTTTGCACCATCGCATGTCACACTGCTGATGTCTGGCTACTGCTGCCCACCAACTACCACACAACTTTGTTATGCCCTGCTACAACAAAATCTGCAGCTCCCTCTCATCTGCTGCTACCCACCAACTACTACGCAACTTTGTTATGCGTTGCTACAACAACATCTGTAGCTCCCTCTCGTCTGCTGCTGCTGCAACTGAGAACTATCCAAAATACTGAACCACCTGTCACCTAATTTATGACTGCTACTAGTATTTGCACTACTACTGAAGCCTCTGTGTTGTTGCTGACTCTTCAAATGAGCCAACTGCACTATTTCCAAATTTGCACTACACTAGTCAGTATCTGACTTATACTAGCTACTTCATTTGTCACTACAATATCTAACTGCACCAACTGCTACTTGTTCATCCTGCTACTGCATACTGCGGGCTCTCATAGAAAGGTTCTGATTGAAGAGGTGGACCTCCTCAAGAATCTTGCCCATCCTTTAGCACTTTGGAGCTACAAAACCAAGTAACCCCACCTCACTCCTAGAAGGATGTCTACTATCATGGAACAATATTCCTCCAACCTGGAAGACAAACTATCAATCTGGGCAGAAGTGGCCTACTAGTTCTGCTTCTCCTCTTTGTCCTTCTTCTTCAGAGGACACTGAGTGCTGTAGTGGCATAACTCGCCACACCTAAAGAAATTTACCTTAGACATGTCCTTATTATTCCTATGCAGCTCCTGCTGCCCCTTTGATGCAAGGGCCACATTCTCCTCATCCTTCACCGTCTTTGAACCACTACTGCTACTACTGCCACTGATGGTGCACTTCACAATATCTCGCCTCAACTCCTCTTGCTGCAAATCTGACCACATTCTGTCCCATCTTGGAAATGTTTCTCTGCCCAATATACTTTGGACAAACACTTTCCACTCCACAGAAACAAAATTGAGAGCTAGTCACACTATTTTTCTAGGTTGGGGCACTGATCTCAAACTCCATTGAGAATCAATATTTTGCCTTCGCCATCTCCTTCTTGTATGCCTTAAAATTATCTGGATCTGTGGGGAAAACCACCACATTATCAATGTATGCCTTGAGATTGTATTCATCCAAAAGGAAAGAAATAATTTCCTTCCAGATCACATAGTTGGATGCTCCATCCAACCTATCCTGATCTCATAGCCCGGTTGTTGCCATCTGAAAAAATTAGTCAAAATCCTCCTCTTCTCTTATGCTCAGTTGTTGCTAGTCTCTACTCACTCCCTCCCAGAGTGAGTAAATTTTCTCATAACGACTGCTGATTTTCAAGAGAAACTTTTAAATTCTGAATTTAGAAGTCCCTTGAGGAAAATTTCCCTTAGTGTGTGCTCTTTCTTCCTCCTGACACTATTTTTCACTAGACTCTGCTGCAAGATACTACGTCCAACTAGAGATCTACTCTGCAAGGAAAATAATGGTTGCTCCCTCTACCTCTGGTAATCCTCGAACTGGAGAAATCCAAATTCACTATCGCTCTCTCAGAGAAATCGAATTTTTTTCAAGATATTGACCCTCCTGGCCAAGGACTGCGCTGCCTCTGAGGGTTTCGAACTGATGCTTACACAGAGCTATGAAATTTCTCTTCCCTTCTGCTATTGAGCTCTCTAGCTTATGATATGTGCTCTGATACCATGTGAAAATTTGGGAATCTCGAATCTTATTGCAACAACTGATATTATTTCTTTGATTAGTTAATTTAATTAAAAAAATTATTTGTTGTGTGCTACAGAAAATATCGAAACAAATACACTACAACCTTCACAAATAAAATATTGTGGAAGAAATAAAAATGCTAGAAGAAATAGATGCACACACACAATATGACACCTTTTTTTTGGACTAAGTCCTTGTAAAAACCCAACTCAGGAAAACCGATGCAACAGTTGAGGGTTTTAATAGTATGCAGTAGTAAAATATGAGTACAATCTATGGATGCTTAATTTAGCAATCCAAAACAGAGAAATGGCTCGCAATAAAAACTAGTGAGAAAAATTCTCACTCGAATTACGATCCAACACTGGCCTCATCTCAAATTGAGTTGATCCTTGCTCCCTCTGCGCAATCATTGTGTCAGCCTATGCAATTACTGCATCCCACAAGCTTGGAACTGCCTCTCCTCTCACTATCTCATCAGTTTCTATCTGTAAGGCTGATACTCTTTGCCTTCAGACACTTTGCCCAACTTCTGGGTCAGAATTTCTCCTTCTCCCCAGCAAAATAGGATCTCCCCAAGAAATATCTGCATTACCTCTGTGTTTCCTATGTGGAAATAACCGCCTCTCTGTAATGTACTCATAAAAACTGGAAAATCTTCCTCTGACCTCACTATATCTGCCCTACTCTCACTACTTCAACCTCATTGAATCACCTCCAGCAACTGAATGATGCTACTCTGGAGATCGATTTCCCAACAAAATCAAATGCTCAATTGATTTGGTGTATCTTCTCCAAGCCCCATCGAATTCTTCTTATAATCCTCTGTTGAGACTTCAACGACCACAGATAAATCTTAATCTATGGCCAGGATTAACTAGAAATCGATCCATGCACTTTTCTAGAACATTCTCACCATGAATTGATTAATTCATTTTAATTAATTATATTTCCTAACTTTAGACTTAGGAAATATTAAAAACTTACTAATTAATTTAATTAAGTCGCCTCTAGGTAGAATTTCCATAAAGGATTTCTGGGTATCGGAGAATACATGTATTCTAGCCTCTATGCCAAATATCGTGGCTAGAACACATCCAATGATACAAAAACTAACAAGGGTGTGGGGCTCCACAACAGTAGAAAACATTCTATGGATCCCCAACCATGTTAAGATATTTCTCAAGATTCACCCATTAGATGAGGAAGATGCACCTAGTTCACCATGTCTAGCCATCCCCACAATTATACCATGCACTTGGCATATGACCTAGGACTTGTTTGTTGATGTGGCATCACTTACACTATCATCTGATCCCTTATAGATGGTCTATAGGAATCTTCGATCTATTTGGGGACCCATGAGGTTAATTGTGTGCCCCCAACCCATTGGGAGCACCATGGGTTTATTATTTGGAGAGCAAGGGGCCAACCTCTTTTCCACTATGTTAGTTTTTGTAGCATTAGATGTGTTCCAGTCTTGATATTTAGCAGAGAGGTTAGAATACATGTATTACCCAATACCCATAAATCGTTTCTGGAAATTCCACCTAGAGACGTCCGTAATTAAATTAATTTGTCTGTTTTTAATATTTCCTAAGTCTAAACTTAGGAAATATGATTAATTAAAAGGAATTCATTAAGTCATGGTGAAAATCTTCTAGAAAAAGACTTGGATTGATTTCTAGTTATTCTTAGCCATCAATTAAGTTTTAATTGTGATCATTGAAGTCTGAACAAAATATTATAAGAAGAAACTCGATGGGGCTTGGAGAATACACTTACAAAGTTTGATTTCACTCGAAGATTGATTTCCAGAGTAGCAACTTATTATTTCCGGAGAGAGAGTTAGTGATATCGAAGCAGTGAGAGAGGGGCAGAGATAGTAAGGCCAGAGGAATATTTTCCAGTTCTGGTGAGTGCATTGCAGAGAGGAAGTGAGTTCCATAGAGAGGGAACACAAAACTTCAATGGGTGATTCCATTTTTGCTGGGGAGAAGGAGATTTTCTGAGCCAGTAGTTGGGCAGAGGGTCTAGAGGTGAAGGAGATAAATATTCCAGACAACAGCTGCAAAGACAAAAAGAAGAGATGCAGTTCTAAGCTTGTGGGATGCAGTAATATGTAGGCTGACGCAGTGACTGCGCAGAGGGAGAAAGGAGCAGCTCAAATTGAGCTGAAGTCATTGTCAATTCGCCCATGGAAGTGAGAAAATTTCTCACTAGCTTTACTACCAGTCATTTCTCTGTTTTGGTTTTCTAGATTAAGAAACCATAGATTGTACTCAAATGTACTATTATATAATAATCAAACCCTCAATGGCTACACCAACTTTCCCGAGTTTGTTTTTTCTAGGGACTTAGTCCAAAAATAACAATGTCAAATTGTTTATGTGCATTTATTCTTCCAACATTTATTCCTCTTCCACAATATTTGTTTTGTGAAGGCTGCAGTGCATATGTTTTGATATATTTCGTAGGAAATTGAAAACAATTTTCTTAATTAATTTAACAAATAAAAGAAATATTATCAATCGTTGTAGTAAGATTTCGGGTGACAAAATTTTCACACACTAATTTTGGGAGTCTTATTCATCATTATGGAACTTATGGACTTCATCAGGCTTGTTAGAAGGCCCGACGACATGTATTATTGATCATTTGACCTCTTGAGAGACTTATTCTTTTCTTTATGATCTAGTTTGGTGGGCTTGTCACCGAAAGCTAGTTATTTTTCACATTATTTTATTTTAGGAGCTCATGTAGGCTTAATTAGATAAATTGAACTCATTAGAAGTGTATAAATACAAGTGATGTGAATTCATTTTAGTATCATCACTTGGTTGGAATTTTATATCTTTAGAGAAATTCACTATCCTTCTGGGAGAACGAATTTTTGGAGCATGGAATGAATTTTGATGTTTGGATAATTTTCTCTTGTCTTAGAGCTTCTTGATTGGAAAATTTGTTATAGTTGGATATACTCTTATACATGTAAGTGAAAATTATTGTTATTATTTCTTTATATTTTGTTACATACATTGTTGCTGAGATTTTGCTATAGTAGGGCTAATTTATTGCATCCATTCATGCGAAGTTGTGGATATTATGTTTCTAGATATTGTTGCTTCATGTATGAGCTATGTGTAATGAGTGAATGTTCCTGGAGATTTTTCATTGTTGAAATTCATCTTGATAAGCCACATTTTTGAAAAATGAATTATAAAGCTTTTGAAGCTACTTTTTTTGCTTCCCTAATGATAAGTGGAGCTGTCTTTGAGGCCTCCTTGACATAGAAAATACAAAGTCCATATTCATAATTCTACTTGACTCCAATCTCCCCAAAAGGATTAGGCACAGATCCTCCATAGGTGATACCTCAAAGCTTATTTCTTTCACCTTCCTTCTTTTATAGGCCTAGCCTACACAGGTCACCTAGGGCATCAATTATCTCACAATATAACCATTCAAATACTTCAATTTTTGGTCCACAACTACGCTATTGTATCCTCAAGAAGCCCTCCAAATTTCATGAGATTCTGACGATGGGATCTTCATATTTCACATCCTTAGCTTGAAGATCGATTCTTGCCCCTGATTTCCTTAGCCTATAAACGTCACTGGGATCATTGCATTATATTTCATTGAAAATTCCTTCCATGATCCCCTCCTCCCCCTGATTAGGTCAAGTATATTATTGGTTGCTAAAAACTACCCCCTTAACCTAACCCGGGTCTACTTGGTCCCATGTGGTCCCACAACTTTTTAAGGCCAATTTCACAAAGACCACTTGGAAGCGTGGTTTCCACTAGGATTTTATGAGCTAAGAATCTGTGATATTCCCACTTAGAATTATTTCTAAGTGAAATATCAATTTCAGCCATTTTTTCTTAATTCATTTTTGCACTTATGAAATATGGGTTTAGAGGCCCCACATGTATTTTTTATTATAGTCAGCCCAAGCATTAGAGTTGGAGTGGAAATATTGCGGCTCTAGTGGAGCGTAGGGGCTACCCATAGAGAAATATGATCCACATGAGGAATACACACTCATTGGTGTGGGACTGGTGGGGACAAATCGATTGGGCCCACATGGGAATTTTGGAGGCACTTTGATAAAAAGGAAGGGAAGACACTCATTTCGTCATTCATGATCATTTGAAAAATTGTGTTTGACATAACACACTTGAGTGGAAGCCAAGTCTGTAAGTTTTTTTCAACACACAAGTGTTTCCGAGCGAAAAACTCAACCCTTGGTTCGGTGGAATTCGAATGCCAACCCAAGAAGGGACTCATACCAATTCCATTTCATACTAGTAGTAGGGAACTCAAGTTTGTGGACGGGTTTAACAATAGTAGTGCAATGATTGTGCAGTCCTTGGAGGAGCCACACTCCATTGTTGAGGAGATAAGGGAGTTCGGGCCTAAAATTTCACGAGGAGTTAGGGGAAGTTTTTTGAGGGAGATTGTAGTCATTTTTAAGAATCTTTGTAGCAGGATTGACAGGTGGGTCGAATTACTCAGCAATAGAGCTATTGAGGTAAAATAGGGCCGAATTTCCGAGGTCAACCATTGGCCAATTCCTTCGCGGGTTATTCTAGATAATTGGTGTAGAGGTCAGAATTAATTTGACAGAATTTTTTAGGAATATTTGAGGGGCCAAATAGGGATCCTAACTTAGCCAGAAACTAAAGGAGCTAGGGGAAATTGGGCCAAAATTCTGGGGTCAAAATTTGGCCAAACCCTTTTTGAGTTTTAGTGGGTCATTGGAGGAGAGACTGGGGTAAATTTCCTGAAATTTTGTGAGCACCTGAAAAGGGTCAAATCAACCATTATTTATAGCCAAAAATTCAGTTTCTGGGTGATTAGCGCTAAGCCATAGAGGGGACAACTACACAATATTTGGGGAACTTGCTTTCATCATTTGGGCTTTTCTAGCTTGCCTTGGGAAAGCCTAGGTAAACACTTTCCAAATATCAGATTGTAACCCCATGATTTTATAATAAAATGGCTTAGAACAATGCAATTTTTGGCTCTATAAGTGGTGTTTGATTTGTGTGAAATTTTTTGTATTTTTGTTATATTTTCTTTGTGTATCATTTTATATTTCCATTAGGAATATTATAGAATCTTCTTTATAAGTCATATACCCAAACCCTAGCTCTTATAATTCCCATAAGCCCTTCTTAGAGAGCCTTTCATCTTGCTTTCAAGGTAAGCAAGCCATATATTTGAGCCTCTCTTGTGAAAATTATTTTAGGATCACCCCTCATCCTACCATTGATTGATTCAATTTCATGATCCTTATTATAACGGGTCTCTTCCCATCAATGAAAGTCCGTAAAGAGTAGAAAGCCTTAGTCGAGGTGACAATAGGCTATTCCTCCATTGTTTCCCTTGACCTAGAGGTAGCCCTTCAAGGATCCCCTTTTAGGATCCCTGCTAGTTTGAGCATTAACAAACCTAAAGGACAAGTGTGGATCTAGATGAGAAATATGTGAAAAGGGATTATAATGAGCAGAGGAGAGTGATATGTATGGTGTCAGGAAGTGGGTTACATAAACAAAATCGAGGTTTCCCATCCAGTGCCACTCCTAAATCTAGTAGACAATAGAGGGGATCCCATGGGACTAGGATACAAAACTAACCACCAAGTCGAACAAGGGGACAAGAGTAACCAAGCCCATTATTTCTGCCAAATCCTCCCCACTAATCCCATTAGCGGAATTACGAAGTCTAAAATGGGCCTTCTAAGAAAAATGTACAATCAAAATTCACTTTATGAGAACCAATCACATTTTAGGGGATGCCATCATCCCTAACAGTTAAGGTGGCATTGCTTGAGTTAAAGGTACTTACTTGTCACATTCTCAATGGTAGATAAAAACTCATGATTAACCAGGGTAGTGCTCTAAGTACTTTTAAAGTAAAAGTAAAGTACTCATAATAAATGTCCTTTCACACTTTTTGAATAAAATTCATACATAAAATAATATATTACATTTATTATATTATTTTTATATAGTACATTAATTACATGTTATTATACAATTTAAATAATATAAATTTTAATTAATAACATATTATATAATTAAGAATTTATGAATTTATATTTATATTTTATTTTAAGTTATTTAAGTAAAAAGGACAAATGCATTAGTTGTTCAATGATAATGACTTTTTCTTGAAAAATTCATTCCACTAGTACAAAATGGCTAATTAGTTACTAAAAAAACGACTAAAATTTGCATATAAACGACTATTTTTCGGTCGATGACCAATAGTAGCTAATTTATAGTATCTTATAACGCGACCAACTTTTGGTCATTTTTAGCTTAGTCATTAATTGGTTATCTCAATTTTGTTGTTTAGTAGTATTTTTGGTCATTAATTTAGTCACTGATTTGATCATTAATTTGGTCATTAATTTAGTCACTGATTTGGTCATTAATTTAGTCATTCATTTAATATTTTATTTGGTCATTAATTGTCACAATTAGTGACCCAATATACAACAAAATATATTACTATATGATCACCTGAAAAAACCAATTAATGACCAAAGAAATATGATCAAAATGTTGGTCGTGTTATAAGATACTATAAATTTGCTACTAATAGTCATATATATGCAAATTTTAGTCATCGTTTTAAATCAATTAATGACCGAAAAAATATGACTAAATTTTGGTCATGTTATAAGATACTTTAAATTAGCTACTAATAGTCGTATATGTGCAAAATTTAGTCATTATTTGTAATCACAAATTTATCATTTTCAGTAGTAATTTATCTTTTTTGGCAGTTTTATGTCCATTATATAAACAACTAATTTAGTAGTTTAATTTCATTTACTTTCATTAATAATAATTATAAACGACTAATTTAGTCATATATTCATTTTATTTGTGTTCATCATTAATCAATATAAACTACTAATTTAGCAGTTTTAAATTAATTTTGTGTACATTATTAATAAACATAAATTAATTTGTATGATTTAAAAAATGTCATACAATTTGCATGTTCTTCTAATATGAAAACACAAAATTGCATATTTTAATTACAATACTAAACAATATCAAGTGCAACTATAAATCATCTCAACTACATAAATTATATTATATGAAATGTTAAAGTATTACAATATGAGTTTCCAACTTAATATTGGTTGGACTACAATTTACATAAGAAATGGTGTTTCAGCACTTCAAAACATTATCATTGTGTTTTCAAGGTATTTCGGGTGAATTCACCAACTCTGAAGACTTGACCATCAGTCTTTATGTGTGCCTTATGTGGGATATTGGCTCTAAGGGTATCACCAGACTAGTTCTCTCTCTCTTTTTGCATTTGTCGATCAAATGTTATTGCTCCCCTCTTTTTTCAATTCATGCTTCTTACCATCAATATTGAGTTCATTTTCTAAAAAAGAAGAAGAAGACACAATGCAGAGTGTAAAACATGAAAGACAATGAACAATAGGATATAAACTAAATTAGACTATAAACTAAATTAGACTATAAATATAAGTTTATACAACATATACTTCAACATTAACAATGTGAAAAACATTTTTTCCCATACAAGTAAGAAACTCGAACAAATTTTCTTCATTGTGGCGATAATGGTCACTATAATGCGGCTAGATAACCTGTATAAACAAAGAAAATAAAATGTCACCATATATAGAAAAGAACGCCTTAGTAACTTAGTATTCAACTTTCAAGGAAAGCTTAGGAACAATCATGTCAACTAAGTTATCTGCTAAAAGCTCAAGTTGTAGATAACTTGTCAAAACAAATAATCTGAGGTGTGATGTTTAATCCTTGTCGTTTTATTCACAACAACATTTCATTTTCTAACGCATGAACTTAGTCAAATATATAAACATGTATTCAAATAACAACATGAAAGTAACTTTTTCTGATAGTCTTGAAAATATTTTAACACAAAACAACGATAAGGATTCCAATCAATATAGTGTAATACTAATTTCATCTTCAAGCTTTGGTTGTTGTTTAAATGGATAAGATACTAAGTATTTTCAATTTCATAGTTAAAAAAAAAACAAAATCAAAAGAAACGTCCAAAATACAATCAAACAATAAAGAGTGGATATTATGGAATGGAAATTATAATTATAAAAAATTTGTTTACCTGTCCACCGATGTCGTGTTTGGCACTCCTAAAACATTTTCTTGCCCAAAATAACCATGAGGTGAAATAATCACAACATTAAAAACCATAGGAATTCCTACTAGAAACATTTCCAAAGTCTATGGCTTAGGTTTCTAAGCGATCTCTAACAACGAAAGAACCATATCCAAGACGTGATATACATTGTCTCCCCATCCTTTTTCCAATCACATTTCCTGTAACTTGCCCACAACAGATACAAGTAACAATCAAACAAAGACATTGAAATTTGTTTTTATCTTTTATATCTATAAAATTTGAATCGGATTTGTTTCATAAACATATTAATTCATATTTAAAGTCTTATTGGCATATGAGAAAGTATCAATCTAAGTAGGACATCAGAAAAGTCAACCTCAATGAGGTCCTAAAATAATTTCTACAATATCAATATTTTTCTTGTTGTGATATCTTGGGTAGAAAAAATAACATATTTGCAAAATAAAAATGCATATATTACTTATGGTCAAATGCTATATATGGTGCATTC
Source organism: Pinus albicaulis (assembly GCA_034641835.2). Classification (NCBI taxonomy): domain Eukaryota; kingdom Viridiplantae; phylum Streptophyta; class Pinopsida; order Pinales; family Pinaceae; genus Pinus; species Pinus albicaulis. The sequence continues at coordinate 769,489,956 of CM076582.1, read as the reverse complement.
TTAAGCAATTTTTTAAAATGTTCCTTTGCCTAATTTACCAGAGTGAATTGTAGCTTGGTTAAACTATGTATCTTTTCATTCAGCATCAATTTCTGCAAGATAAATGCTACACATTATTCTTTCCCATTTCTCAACATGCTACATATGATAAATTGAAAGTCACATAAAACCAAGAGCAAACCATTTTCTAACCAAAACAAAAAAACAAATAGTGTCTCTAATAAAACATCATTATAATATTAGAAAATGAAAATAGGGTGGACCATTTTTGTTGTTTGACTTTGCCTATTTTTGTTATGAAAGTGCTGGAGCTTCAGGAACCAACAAATGTGAGGCAAGTCGTAAATGTGAAAAAATTATGTTGACCTAATTTGTAGACTTCTTCAAAATTATGTGAATGATTCCATTTTTGGATGTGGTAAATCTCATAATAAGAAATGGCATGTATTCGAATAAATTACCCTGCAATGACTACCATGGGCCTCCATGGGTTATAAGTCCTCAGTATTTTAACCTTGATGATGAAATAGAGATGGCAACGATAAGTATGGGTGTTCCTAGTTTGTATGGTGGATATCTTCAAACCAAGGTCATCATCTCAATGAAGCTAGGTTCTGACATGTTAAACCTAGATCTGGTCTTCACCCAATTTCATTCCATCATACTTCGTCAAGACTCAAGAGGACATAATGGCCCTTAGCTTATAATAGGGTTTCTTTTGAAGTTATAGATAAAGCTTATCCAAAGCAAATATATTTTTGGGCTCCAAGAGATATGGATAATTTAAATGATAACAATTATATGTTTTTTCCCAAGACTCAAATGTAGGGATACATTTTATGGATTTTACTAATAAATAGAATGAGAGAAATAATCCATGAGAAGAATCTACTGGTCATTGTGATTAGGGAAATACTCGGAGATAATAAGACTATTTAGGTTCAAATCAAAGATGGTGTTGATTCTTGTAGCTCCTCAGTTGTTGGTAGTTTTTAAGGTAGGAATTTCAGTTCTTCAAGGGTGGGGTCCTTCAACATAATTGCATCTGCCTTGGTCCTATCACCAAAAAGAAAAACATAATCAACAAAGAGTAAATATTTCAATTTTAGGGCAACTCCTATTTGTATAGTTGTCAAGCTTATAGTTCTTTTTGACTCTGTTATTACTCTGTTGAGACCACCTACTCTACAGTAAAAAATAGCAGAGGAGCCATTAGTCATACCTAGCCATGGTCTCTTGTAGGCATGATAGAAGAATAGGCTGAGCCATTAATTAGAATTGCAAATATATTGAGGAAAGACAACTCATTATCTAGTTAACCAATTGCACATTCAACCCTATATGGATGAGTAGCCCTAAATAAAGCCAGTTTTCTCTATCATATGCCTTGGAAAGACAAACTCACTAAAATTTCTTGTATTTTTTTGGTTTGATGTTATAAATTCCTTCTTGGGCTACTCCTATTCTGTAATGGATTTTTTTCCCAGGGAGGATGCAAAATTGTTCTAATGTTGTGGAATCAGCTTAGTGGATTTTGACCTTAAATGCACTGATTTTTGCAATGATTTTGTAGATGCAATTACATAGTGATATGGGTCTGAAATCATCTCATTCTTGTCTAATTTTTGGGATTATAGTCTGAAATGTCGAATTGAAAGCTCCCAAATCTTGCCTGTGTATTTTAATTTGTCAGCAATTCTTAGTTGGTCTGTTTGAAGGAAGTCATAGAACCCCTAGAAGAATTCTATTGTCCTGTGAAGTGGCTGAGGGTTCTTACACTTTTGGAAACAATGGAAATTTTTTTGTCATTCTTCCTTTTATATTCGATCCATCAATGCCTTATTACCCACCTCACCTATAAAACTGGGGAAATATGAAGTCATATTTAACTATCTCTCTTAAATTTATTCTATCATCCTCTTTATAAATTCCCTCAAAATGGTATGTTGATGAGAAAATTGCTCCTCGAGATGAGACACCTTCTCATGAGGCAAATTTCGTTGATAAACAACATCTTGAGGCAGTTGTTCATTATAATTATGAGATGTTGAAGAGAGAAAAGATTTGCTATTTAGTAAAGGCTATGCAATAATTTTAGTGATTTGGTACAAGGAAAGACATGGGCAGTGAGGGAATTGTGGAGATTCCCTACAACTCTTTTCCCAAATGTGACACGTGAGGATGTATGCTTATTAAACAACTATATTTGAGAACGTGCACCATTTTGAAGGAAAGGCTATTTTGGATGTAGGCGTGGGAATTTTGATGCAGGCTCTTGCACCGGACTCGAAAACCTACCTACTTACCTATTACTACGATCTATGCGCTTCCCCACTTGTCAATTGTAGTTGCTCCAATTCTCAGTCACATTGTGCCTGACGACCCGTCACTACGGCTTCAAATAGGCTACTCGACCACATGTGTGGTGGTTATTAAACCTGCACTGACATAGGTCTAACTGGCTCTCATAGCACTCCTCCATCCACAAACTAATTATGCTGACAACTGCCCTTCTATCGGTCATTTGTGTGTCTTTTCCCTCGCGATTTCTCAATAGTTGAGTGGTGTCAACTAGTCTAGCCCGTGTTGCTTCCTTCTTAGTGAGTTTCCACCTTATGCTTCTTGTGGTTTTGTTTTTGTCGAGTTTAGGCTTGTGTGCAGGCCACAGTTCTTCCACCAACGAATGTCGACCATACCTTCCCACCTCTCTTGGAAAACTACACTCGAAACTACGTGCTTCTTCGAAGTGATGTTGGTAGATCCTTTTCTACCAACCGGAATGTCGGCCACCCCTTCTTTGTGTAGTTTTCTTTTCCTATTGGCAGCAGGGTTTGACCCTTATTTCAACCACTCTATTTTTGCCATGACTGACAGAGCCTTGTCACTTGTGGATAATTTATTCAACCCCTATACAACATATACACTAATCTATATGACCATTTTTCAATCCTTGAAAAAAATTAATTGCTTCAGGGCACTATGCGACCGATTTACTTTGGTCCCAAAAACACATTATCTTGCAAGAAAAAAAGGAATAAGACCCATAGATGACAAAATTAGGTTCCTATCAATCAGTGCAAAGATTAATAATGCCCGACACAGGGCAAGGTTGTTCGAGCATATAAAATAGGGTAGGTTACAAAGCTAATAGGCTGTGTAATAGTAATATTTCAGAGCCTTTTGTTTACTTCATGTATATCTCTACAAGAAGTTCCTTTAAGGCCAATAATGTATTACTAACTATCTAATGGTAGAGATTGTTTTATTCCATCAAAACTCATGTAAAGGATGGAAAGACAAACGTGTGCAGGAAAAAAGTTGAAGGTGAGATTTTTATGCATATTTAGTCAAAGCACGAGCTAAAAACTAACCAACCATTCACTTGTCAACATGAGATAGCACAGATAAACCACAAAATTGATCAGGAAAAATTGTGAGCGAGATACCTTGAAATTTTCTTAATTACATATGTCTACTAATGCCGACTAGATACAAACATTGAATATTTTTCTTCTTGAGAAATCCATCAAAATCCCCTCGTTTCTTGGGCATGAAGCTTTCTAAATGAACTCCTGATTTGTTGTACAAAGCAGATAATATAGGCTCCCCCTTCAGTCTCTTAATATCTTCCAAAACAGTTCTAGGAACTTCTATTGCATGGCCATTTTCTAATAAGCTTCCTGGATTTGTACCTCCATCCTTGATTTCCCTTGCTATATCTTGAATAAATAATATCCCTTCAACAACCATTTTTTTGAGAATCCTACCAAGGAACTCAGGAGCCTTGTGCGCATCAACAGTAGCATCCTCCAATGAAAATAGTACAGTCTCCAACTTAGAAACATCAAAATTATATATAGTTATAATTCATAATCGCAAATGGTCATAGACTATAGTAGTCATAAAATAAATTCAACTTGAATCAGAACAAACACAAAATTTCACACTGCTCTTTAGTAAGTTGTCCTTGATTTAGCAAGAAAGGCTGACTTGCATAAATGTGTAAGTATATTCCCCAGAAGATCAATTTCAACATCTTTCTTGACAAAAGAATCTAATATCCAAAGCGAAACCATAGTTGAATGGAACAATGGTGCTTTAAGGTCATCTACGCAAAAATTTGCCTCCTTCAAATCTCTCACACTGAATGGTATGTCATGCAAAATTAAGAAAAAGTCAGGGAAACTTGTCGAATTTTCTAAAAGACATAATGAAAATGCATGGAAGCTTTGTAAATGAATGCACCTGTAATATTCTTTGATTTTCATTTCAGTTTTTTTCCTAAGTTGAACCTCAATGAGTTGTGAACTCAAAGTTCTTTGAGAAGAATGTTCTTATAGTTGAAATTCAGCAATTGTAGTCTTCCCACCTCTGTCACCTGATGAGTAGGAATTCTTAAACTCTCTTATGTCATTATCCAAAACATTTATTTCCTGGACACATGATTTTGCAAATAAAGGCTTTTCTGCAGCATAAGTTCTTGTCAAAATTTCATCTCTCATACCAACTAGCATCCAGTTTGAACTACAACCTGAAATCGGACCTGCACCTATTCGTCTATTACTCAGGGATGTGAATGGTGGAATTTCTGCTAGAAAACTCTTAGCATATGGCAAAGGTTGATCCCTCCATCATATTCCCTTGACAAGACCTCCCTTACGACCAAGAGTCAAGTGGCCATCATCAGAAGCTCTGTGTGTTGAAGGGCTTAGCATAGACTAATTTTGAAATTGAGCCCTATCCACAATCTGAGCATCTTGACTAGTGAATCCATGGTCACGTGGTCCCATATGGGGTTGTGGCCCTTTAATCCCACCCATATGTGGAAGTGAACCCATATGTGCACCTGCCATGTAAGGTGGCATCACGGGTCCTCTTACACCATGATCAAGTGGTGTCACAAGTCTTCGACCTAAATGTCCCATATTGGTACCTCGAGAGCGGCCTCCCTATCCATGTAGTTCTTGCACATCATCCCGATGCACTTCCTCTATTTTCTTGGGGCCCTCAACTTTCCTCCGTTGTTGTTGTCCATTTCTCCTCAGATCAATCAGATCCTTCAACATGAACCTCAACCTAGAGGGAAGCCCTTGGTTATTGGACATTTTTTTCATCCTATCGAAGTAAGCATCAATATGTTTCTTGGCCTTTGAATGGTCAATCATATGACCAATAGTGCTCATCAGTTTGCACAAAGCTTCAACATTTTCCTCCTTTAGATGTTGAAATTCACCAATTAATTTCTTGATGCATGCATGTGTAATTATTTCAGTCAGCATACTTTCTTTATAAAGCTCACTAATAAACCTTATATTTCTTATCATTCGTCGTCATGCTACAACCTTCTTCTCCCGTCTTTCTTCTGCTGAAAGGCTTTTTTCACCATGCTCTTCTGCCTTCTCAGCCTCTGCCTCTTCTCTTTCATCTTTTTCAAATTCTTCCTAACATTTGTTCAAAAAAACTCGCTTGAAAACAACCTTCTCATTATCTTCATAAATTTTTGGTATTCCTGCAGCAAAGCTGAAAACATAATTTTGCACACATTTCACAAAAAGTCGGCTCCATCAAGGCTTTATCAAATAGTTGAGATATTATACCATGAAGACATGATGCAAAGTCAATGTTCACTTCTTTGACCTGTTCAAAAATTTTCTCAAAGTTTCGGGGCGTTAATTTATTAAGGATGGATTTAACTTGTCTTTGTTTCAACTGATCCTCATCATAAACCTTGCCCACTTCATATCAGTTCTCTGTGAACCAGAAGCATGCTGCCACCTATCAACATAAGAATTATTTCTCACTAGTCCAACTTGTGGAAGTGGTGCTTGCACGTAAGGCCCTCCAGGAAGGATGGCATTCATACTCATTTTTGTTGCATAGGTATTTCTTTAAAAGCCAGCATTATAACCTTGGCCAGGTTGAAACATAGTAGAGGAACCACTAAGATCCACATCCATCTGCATATCACAGCCATCAGCAAAAGCATCCACTAGCTTGGCCCGTCTATCATCATCCAAACTGGCCATATTACTCCCACGATGTTCAAGTAGATAATTCCCACTCAGCTACCTGTCAAGTCCTCTTGCAATGCTTGCTAATGCATCAGCCTTTCCTACATGACTTGCAAGTGCTTGTGAATTTCCAAGTAATTCAATAGTGTCTAGAAAAATTTCAAAATGATTTGGTAGATCTTTGCACTGATCCTTGATTGCCAACAAAAAATCTCTGGAGTACTTTCTGTCTCCTGAACATTTAGTAACTAAAATAGCTACTTGATTCATAGGAGTTGAAAGCTCAGCTGCATCTTCCCAGTCATCCACTTCTTTTAGGACTTGCTTCTCAGGCTCTTTTGAATAAGTCTTACTCTTGACAACATCGGTTACTATTTTGGATGGTTCTGGAAGGTTCAAATCTTCCTCCTCTTGAACCTTATAAGCATTATATAAATCCCTGTGGGAACTGCAGCAAATGCCTAACTGAAAAAATCCTTCTTTTTATTCTTCTTGTTGACAACTACTACCATGGCAGTATCACCAATATTTATAGCATTATTCTTCACAGAAACATTGGAAGAACTTTTATTCTCCATTTTTTCCAATCTAGCTACTAAATCCTACTTGCCTTTACTTTCAACAGGAAAAGATGACACCTGAAGTTGAGGAGATGTTTCACAAATATCACTATTAGTGGTGGATACTTGACCCTTATCTTGTGTGTCAATTGCCTTCACATTGGCAGCTGAACCTTCCCCAAGTAATTTAGCACTATCATGGTTAACCCTACCTTTGTTTCTATATCCACAAGATTGTTTGCAGTCATCAACTTTGTTACCAGACAGAAAACCTGGTTTTTCCTAAAAAATAGCCATATTAGCTTTAGGGATCACTGTTGTAGCTTCTGATTGTAATTCTCATTCAGACACCTTGCCTGTATCTGCTGTTGACTGCTCAGATACAACTAACACTTCACCCTTTTTGTCTTTGAACAGATTTTGATCAACAACCATTGTGCCATTGTCATGTGTAGCTAGTTGAGATGACAACCTACTCTCATGCATTCCATTGATTTTTCTCTCCCCGACATGAAAACTAGCTTTTTATTTTCCAATGACAGAATTGGAAAAATAAGTCAGCTCTTTGTTTATGACAGCATCAGGTGAACTTGACAACTCAAATGGGGAATCAGAACCACAACAGTCCCATGCTCAATATGGACAACATTTCCAAGATCTTGCTTCTCTCCAATTACATAATTAACAAAATTATTGTTGCAGCTTTGTCTAACATTATCACTTTTTGATTCAGATTGTTTACTCTTCACATTTCTAAGTTTTGAATATGATTTAATGCCATCCTCACTACATGTATTCTCCCACGGGCCATGAGTAATGTCCATGGCGAGGCTGTGATCTGGAAGCAAGCCGGATAACTGATGATGACCCAGGTTCAGGATCTAGATGGCATGCTACCCATGATAATCTCATTGAATCAGTTGGGGTTACTGGGTTGGGATAGGAAAAGTGGCTCTCATGGGCATCTGGGAAGGCTCCAACATGAATGGCCCAAGGACACATGCATATTTATACTAGCCTTAAGAGTTTTCCTTGCTTTCCTCATTGGAGAAGATAGGATATAAAATTGTTATAGCTTTTGAATAGATGACACAACCTCTTCTAGGCCTATTGTCCATGGTTGAATATGCCTCTTTCATTTTCAAGCTCAAAGAGTTGGCATAACTGGTCATTTCCAATTTTACTAGGCATTTTGCTAGTTTCATGCCATTAGGTTCCAGTTTTGAATCCCATGTGTGAGGTGTGCTATCCACTAGTTTATATTGGGGTTTGCACAAAAAATCCAGAATATGAAAATGAAGGAAATAAGGGTTCGACTTCATGTATTTTCACAGTTGGCTGATCCCATGGAGTTAACAAGGTAGCACTATTCATCAACAATGGAGAAAATCAGTGACAAATAACAATGATTGTTTATTTTGAATCCTTTAAGTATGAGATCACAGAAGACAGTTGTCAGATTAAAATTTCAAAGAGGACAACAATCATTGAAGGCACAACAAGTCTTCAAAGTGCGGAAGAATTCGTCCTTTTGCAAAAGTTTGCACAAGGCAGGAGGGATATTACACCTATCTCCAGGGCACATAGAATCAGTTAGAAGTATTCAATAACTTTTGCATACAGATGTCAGTGTCACTCAAGCAGTCCTCCTTGAGATCTTTGGCCACAAAAGATGTAGAAATATAACATGTCAGAATCAGCTTCCTATGGATGATTGCAGCTGTGAAGTTTGTAGCACCAAGAGTGGATTATGTAGCCTTTACATGTGCGTTATTTGGAGCAAACTTTACTTTCAAGTGAATACTTGCTGATAGGTAGTCTGTGATCTTTTTTCCCACTAGACATAGACAGATTGTGCTATCGGTGATGGCTACAGTTTACAAAGAAATTGATGTTTTTAAGTATTTCATGGTGTTTGTAATAGTGATAAGTGTCGTTGAGATTACAAAAGTAGTGTCTATGTCATGAAGAAATCAGTGTGTCTGTCTGCCTTTTTGGCAAAATATTATTAAAGGATTATCTAGTAAAGGAATAATTTGGAAAGGGAAATGACTCTCTAGTTGGCAAAATACAACTGTCAAAGTCTATTCTACAATTGGCCAATTATGAAAATATCAGCAAATGTGTAGTCCGATAAGGAACATAACAGACCAAAAAATATTATCTTGTTGGCCTAGAAGAATGTGTATAAGGCTTGCAGCAGCTTGGGTCTATGTTATGGGGGATTGGATTAATAAGGCTTTAATGGAAAATATGGTTCGACATATTTGCAAGGAAGAAAAAAAGCTTTAAGGCAAACTACACAGGCACCATATCCCCAGAATGCCTGCTCTTTCATCTGCGCTTCGTTTGATACAACATAGACATAATTAAGGATTATATTTTTTGGGATAGCAAGGATGGATCCAAGGCTAAGGTTGTGAGAACTCATGGAACTTGAAGATAACGCTTTCTAGCATGGAAGATTTAGCAAGTCCAAAGAGGCCCTTACAACAACTCTTGGGATCTATTGTTTGGAACTTTAGGTATGAAGCTAAATATGGACACATTTAAGGAGAGACATAGGAAAATATTGGAGGGATTTAGAACCCAGATCCATAGAGATGCAACAAAACACTCAACGAAGATCGTATAAATTTCAGAATTCCAACGAGGGGGGACAGGATGACTGAAAATGGAGAGCTTCCAAGACTGGATTGTACACGGTAAAGAGAGGTCATGAAAGAAGGTGAAACTTCAACAAAACCTGGAAGAAGGTTTTGGTGAAGGAGGAATTGACTAAAGAAAAGACTTTATTACAACTATCCACTGAAAAACAACCTAACATAGGATCATATCCTGAGGAAAATACTTCCTTGGCCCTTCTTAATGCCCCCTTTGCCTATGCTCCTTATGTGTGAGTACCCCTGTCATATTTCAAGTCATTTTAGAGAGAAACATGACCTCAACTGGAGATTTCCTACCTTCTTACTAGATATCTTTCAATACTGGCATATGATATCACAATCCCCAAAGCTTAAAGAAATTTGGAAACATGTTGCCAGCTATGGAATTTTGGTTAGAAATAAACAGAAGGATTTTCAGATATCAGTCTATGAGGAAGCCCTTGAGAAAGACTAGTAGCAAGTGTGGGGACATTTATAATTGAAATGGTAAAAGCCATTGTGTCTAGAGAGAGAAATCCCCCAGCAGATGATTGTTAAATTTAAAAACCAAGGCAGCTTAAATCCTCCATCTCTGACAAAGGAAGTGGGACCTGCCATAACAATCAAACTAAGAGACAAGGAGGATATTTAAGACACAATAGACCTATGGGAAACTGTAACAATCTAGCTAAGATAAAGGCATGTTCAAGGGATTAAAACTGTCTTTTCAAATGGGATTTGCTCATTTGAATTGGAAGAGGACTTTGCCATAATCATCAGAGCCTGGATAAGTAGTCAAGGGGCTTATGTTGCATTCAATATTGAATTTCATTATAAATGAAGTTGGTGAAATTACAAGCAGGTTCGCATCTAGAAACGTAAATCATTACCCAAAACATCAAAACATAGCAACTGATTTTCTTTTCCGATAAGGGTTTGATATGCTGGAAAAGATGGCAATGTTCTTCTACTTGAATAAAGGTTTGGGTGTAATTATTATTGATAATATCAAGGAAAAGAATCAAAGTTTTAAATGGCACTATTATAAGGTAATTCACATTTAATCTCATCATGAAGCCTGTTGTAACGCCCCAAGGATGACCCCTATGTGTGATGTACATATTATGTTTAGGCTGGTGACCCGTGAGGCCGTTGGAACTCCTGGAAACCACAAGGCTTTGGAACATCCCTGAATGGTCGAGTTGGACACCTTGGAAGGGTAGTGGCATGTGTCGATGGACTATGGATGTAGAAAAGGGGTTGCACTACTTGGGTTGTGGGGTTAATGGGGAAATGAGCCTATTGGTTGGACGTTGTTGGGTTTGATACATTGAACTGGTTATGTATAGTAATGGTATGTGCCAAGATTTAGATAAGCCATTGTCTTATGGAGTCGAAGCCCCAGCCCGAGGGTGACCCGTTGTTGAGAAAATGTGAGCATCGTGGTCTATGGCTGGGTGGAAGTTGGAACATCTGAAGATTTGCAGCCAATTCATCTCTCTTATCAGATAAGTGTTTATCTTTAATGTTTATATGACTTATGTTATAATTAATTATATATTATTATGTGCTTCATGTGAATAGTAATCTAAATGGTGTTATTATGGAATTACATTCCTGTATATGAGAGAAATGCATCATAGAATGCATTAGACACAGATAACATATGTTACAGGAGGTGAATTGAAGAAAAAAAATCACCAAATAATGGGTTACATAGGTAGTTAAACACCCCAGTAGGTGACTGGGGGCATTACACTTGCAAGGCTTTAACTCATGCCTCCCTTAATTATATGAGTGTGCAAGATGGTGACTCATTATGGGGGAAGATATAATGGAAGGAGTTTTTATTTAGATCAAATTCATTTTTGCAGTGCACTGTCTGCTTATTTTTCACCTCATCCATCCTTTGTTTCTCTTAACAATTTGGTTCAATAGCTGACGAGTACCTTGTGATTGAAGATTATGAGCAACAAGACATCATGGTGAAGAAAATTCTAGAGACGAAAGTAAAGAGGCCATGGGGTGGGGGATGGAGATTTGAACCTCTGCCTGTGATCCCTCAAAACCACCAAGGAAAAAAAAAACCCTCATTAACAAAAAGTTGTGTCTGAAAGAAATGGAAGTTCTAAATGATGCGGAAGGGCGGCTGCATGAAAGGAGGATACAAAACATAGTAATTATGTAAAGGGTGGCTGCTAGAAGAGCAATTGTAGGAAGAGCCACGACAAAGGGGAGCATGGATTATCTAATGTTTGATTCAGGATCAAGGAGGAGCCCCACACAAATGTACCATATACAAACCATGATCTTGTGCTTGAACACAATATTCAGTAGCTTCTGGGCGAATCTCTGCTGCAGGCTGAAGTAGCAAAGAAAGATCGATATTTTCAAGCTTCTTATTACTGCCTATAACCACTTTATCCATCTCTAGAATATATGCACAACCGAACATATGCTTTACAGTTCTGAAACCCATATCAGACAAAGTTCACGATGCTTTCTGTTAAATCTTCAAATAGGATAAATATGTTATGGAAACTTATAATTTGTAGCATGCACTCTTTCTAGCCTAAAATAAGTCATTATCATGCTCAAAAGTGAAGAAACTAAGTTTGAACACGCAATTTTGTGTTAGATGGGCTAGGTGTAGATTAAGGGTGCCTTAGTCTGAGATCAAGTGTGGCACTAGCCTTATAGTCTAGATTTTTGGACTTATTATGTTGTTGGTTTGCCTTCAGAAGGATTTGAAACCCTGAATTGCTTCAAACTCTGGCAACCTTGTTTATTGATTTGCTTTAAGGACACTTTAAACAATGTCACAAGGTGTAATCCTCATCACCAATGCTAAGAGATGAGAAATTAAGTGTTATATGACTCAGTTTCAGAGCATATATCATCAAACAATGATGCAATAAAATTCAGGACTTGACCACATAAAATACATAGAGAAACAGTGAGAACCAAAGCAAAGTTTTTATGTCAGTGGAAAATTTGAGTATGTTGTTGAATTATAAAGTGGGTTGTTGAGCTCATTGTTGAATTTTATTGCATTAGAAGGTGTTCAATACTTCATTGTGCAAAAAAAAACATTAAAATAATCAAGGTGTAACATGGCACATTTCAGACCTTTCTGCAGAGTGAGTAAAATGACATACAAGAAATAAATCACATGCGTTGAGGTGTTAAATGAATAACCAGGAAGTTGTTCATAACATGGATCATGCAATATCCACCAAAAACAAAATTAGATCTGAAGGCTTGAATTTAACCCTAGACATCAATCTCAAATGGCATGAATTGTTCCACTTATTATTAAGTAGGTTTTTCACCCTATTTTGACATTAATTGGTCTTCTTTGAGTGCTTAGATCATAAAGATATCTCAATATTGGCACAAGTCATTGTAAATTGACCTCAAATGAGCAATACATATTCAATTTTCCCAACCATGACAACTCAATTAAGTGCTTGTCTTAGATCCAAGATAAGTAAATGGGTGAAATAAAAATATAGAAAATTAAATAACCTTGGATCTAGTGACCTAGATTTAGAGATATAGAAAGCAAAACCCTCCCAAGAATTTAGAGCAATATTCCTTTTTCTAATGAATCATCAATAGGGTAGTTCAACCATGAACCCATTACATCTTCATGAATGGAACTAGAATTAGTTAATGACATGTCATGTACAACTGACTCCAAAGTATTATCCTATCGATAAGAGAAGTCTTCCCAGTTAACACAACATCATCATGCTATAGTGTTTTGACAGTTGATTTGGAAAAGGACGCTTGACCACTTTGTTCACAACCTGACCATTTTCCACAAGAGTTCTTCGACATCATTCTCTACATCCTGGATCTCTTATGTATTTGTACATAATCCCAATTCACCCCTGTCACATCTTAACATGCTATATATCCATTATAAGTTAATGTTGAGGAAGAATCCATTTTTTAGGCATGAACAAACTCTACAAATGGATGCATAGGAAGTAAATATTCCAGTTTTTGGAATGGTAGAATATTATACATGAATCAATAGAAAGTGAACACAACCTATGAACCATCATATTTTGGAATAATGGAGATGGAAAATGAAGTTTTGACAATGACTCTCTAATTGTACTTTGAACCCGTTATTGAATGCAACCACATTCACATGTTGGCGGTGGAACTAGAATATTTCTAGTAGTTTATTGAGTACAAAATGCATTTATGTCCAACAAACTTGTAAGATTAAGACATGGAAAATCAACCAACAACTAACAATGAAAGAGGTTGATCCCAACAGTTCTAGAATGCAGTTTGAATACCTTATTTTTAATTTGGAAATTACGCAGCATTGAGTTCGATGCTTCTTCACTTTCATGATTTCCTCATCCCACGCCAACTATCAGCCCTAACGTTTTCCTTTGAATTTAATCCCAAATTGGTGATTTCTACTGCACATGTGGAAATAAAGAAAACAATGTTTCAATGTCCACAAATGACCAAAATAGGTCAATGGGACAACTATCTCAAATCCTTTACAAGGTGGTAAGCCCAGTGGAAAAGGGAAGTGTCACCACTATTGCCGAGGCAACAACTTTCCTCATTTTAGTGAAACTCTACCTGTGCCCTTTCTCCTAGGCCTGTGCATCTGCACAATATCCATATCCAGCTCCCTTGCTACCATTCACATCAATACAACCTCCCTACCCATCACCCTGTGTCTCCTACTGTCATTCTTGTTCCCCATCACTCTCCCCCAACACATACCCTTGCAAAACAACATCAAATATATGGACAATTTACTTGTTGCATTCATTTATTTTAATTTATTTATCACACATATTTAATTTTTATTCTCACAGATCAGTCAAAATTTAATGAACAAGTTGGTAGATTTATTGCATATTTTGAAGGATTTAAGACTAGATCCATGCTTCTGATTCACTAATTGGTTAAGTGACAGATTTTGGATTCTAAATCAACCAATTATCCTAGAGACATGCCCTAGAACTAGCATTCACTAGCTTTGAAGTGAGGATTATTGTCGGCGACAGTTGCAGCTTTCCTAAACTGTCCAATCGAACCCCTTGAGATTTATTCAAGGGGAAAAAGTGATTGACAACACTGCCTGTCTGATTTTGGATTAGGAGCAGAGAAAACTTCACTTTGAGAGACCATGGATCCTTATACAAATAAACAAAGAAGAATTCCCACTGAAGATGATGAAGCCCACAACTCAGAAAAGTAGTGTTCTGAGTATTGACATTTACATTAAGGAAAATCCTAGTTTTGATATTTTATAGTTATAAATTGCTAATATCTTTCCATTGAGAAATTATACTTTCAATTATTGCTCTCTTTGAATGTAGATCTAGCTAAAAGTTGCAAAACCATTTAAATAATTTATCCAATATTATATTGTCCTATGATTTACCAACATCACAATGGATTCATAATGACACTCATTCTATGTTTAAGATTCTAAATGATATGGAGTTTCGAAGAAAACCTGTGACACCCATGGGTAAAATTGTTGATGCACTTCACTCACTAGATCTCCCTTTATAACTGACTATATAACCTATCCATTCATAAAAGTTGTTAAAAGTCACCACTTGTTAGCAACACTAAAATTAAGATGGGGAGAGCCATGCCTTAAAATTACCCATTTCAAGAGTTAAAGTATAGTTCATTTAGTTTCGAACGCATTTTTAAAATTTCAAACTGCAACTGCATACATAAAATACACTTCTAGTTGGAACTTAGTTTAGATCATATATGATTGTGAATATTCTATTGTATAAGAAAGAACACACCTAACTCATACCAGTGCATGTTATCCTAGATGATGCAACGTTTATTCTACTTAAATGTTGATGTACCAATGAAAGGGTCAATTCTCACAGCTATGCTAGCTGGAAGTCCCAATAGGGAAACATCTTGAACTATTAGGACCAAAAACATAAGCACCAGAAGCCTGCAGGCAAAGTCATTAAAGTAGATTATAAGGATTGTTTCCCTTATTGGTAGAGAGAAACATTTAAAAAATATAAACACGTAATAATATTAAACATATTTGAGAAATGAAACTTCCTTCAATGAATCATTACTCTTAACCAACCATATCCTATTCATCATAAACAAAATATCAGAGAAGGAACTAAATCCTAGCAAGAGGATATAAAGTCATTGTAAATTATTTATTAAATACAACAATCCTAGCCTATATTGCTTTAAGTTTTGATTTTAAAAGTAAATTTTGACAAGATCCTGGTGCATCAGTGTTCAATAATGACTTTGTATTCATATTAGTTCAATATTACCTTGAGTTCTTACATTGGAAGGTAAACATGCAATGCTCAGTGTTCTCGTTTTTCTAGTATTTAGAAGACGACAAAAATGTGAGAATGAAAGGCATACATTACTGAAATGCCTTGTTTATGAGAGTATAGTTGCAATTAGAAGTGGAGCATATGTAACTCAATCCAAGAAGTCTAAAAAAGTTCAAATTCTTCAAAAATAATGCATGTTGGTGAAAAAAGTTCAAATTCAATATAATTCGAAATACATAATAGAAAACTTTAAAACAAAGATAGGTTTAAAGAGGATATAAGTAAAGCACAAAATCATTCATGAGCCTTACCACACAAACACAAACCATTCCTAAGGCTTGAATAAATTTTTAACATAATTTTGGGATCAACTGGACTTATTATTTACTACTATTTGCTACTTTTTTTACTCATCCAGGCCTCATTAAAGCAATATGTTTGTAGTCTGGTGCTTTCATTTGGTCAATGGTCACATATTGATACCAAATGAAAATTTGTAAATTGTAGGAGCCTGTAGGGTTAGGTAAGGTAGACCATTAGGAGTTTGTAGAGCTTGAGTGGGCCTGACAGTAAATAACATGCATTTCATAAGAGGCCAAAGGATCAAATCTAGAGTGGGTTAGAATATATACACCTCAGTAGACTTTTGAGGTCAAATCACTAGGTGGAGGTGGGTCCCTTGTCCCTTGCCTCAGAGAGAAGAAGTAGAATTCATGAAATATAAATTTTTCTCTCAAATTTATAGCTTATCACTCATGCGAAACCTACCCAAATTTGATTCTCAAGTAGTCTAAGGAAAATTTGGGATTTTATCTTGAAAATAAGTTCCAAAACCCTTTCACTATAGTCGTTGTGCAATGATATATGTTTCTAATTGCCTTTTTGCAAAACCTTTTTATATTTCTCATACAGATAACAAGGGCTTGACTAGTGGTTCGTTGCGCCTGAGCCCGCGCTTTGCCTCCTGGTCTACCCTGCTCATAGGGTTTCTGGTGCTGCGATAGGGTGGTGTCGGTCGGGGTGCTCACCCTGGCTTGGGTTCGGCCCAATGGTTGACTCTCATGCTCCTCCCCCGCCCCCTCCTCCTCCTCCTGAGGTCGAGGCCTTCAAATTGCTGATTGCTTCCCAGCCGAAGAAGAAAAAACAACGCACCTCCAAGTTCGTCAAGAGATTGGATGAGATCCCCTCAGTGGATCTCCTGCCTGAGGGTATGATGAAGGTGGCCCTTTCCCTTGTGGATCGAGTGCTGGTTGGGCAGTTCACGGGCTTATGGCCTTCACCAAAATCTACAGAAGCCTGGATCACTCGAAATTGGAAGCCCCTCATTGCAAACAACGTCACCTCGTACTTTCTAGGGCGAGGTTTCTTCCTGTTTGAATTCAAATCAAAGGAGGATAAGGACTTGATTCTTAGGAACGGACCCTATTTCATGGGTACTCAAGGACTGTATTTAAATCGTTGGACTCCAGACTTCGACCCCTCGAAGGATGTTCCATTTGTAGTTCCAGTCTAGGTCAGGCTCCCAAACTTGTCGATGCACTGCTGGAACTAGGAATCAATGCAACAAATTGGCAATGCCCTTCAAAAATTCATAAACAGAGCAAGCAACAAAGATCAATATGATTGTGCCAGAATCTACATGGAGGTTGATCTCGAATTTGGGTTTCCATAAGCCATTAAGCTAACGGTGAGAAATTGGTCCCATTTGCATAATTTAGACTACAAACAGTTGTCTTTCAAATGCCACGGATGCCATGAGTATGGCCACTTTGTCAAGAACTGCCCCAAAAATGCAGGCCCAAAAAAGGAGAAAGAAGAAGGATGGCAACAAGCCAAGAAATCTAGAACGAGCCTTAGGCCAGGGCCAATTGAAAAAGGAGCAGAGAAAGGAAAGGGAAGTATAACACCCATGAGGAGAATTCCTAAAGCCAAACCCACCCATAAAGGTCAAGAGAACAACTTTGCGGTCTTGAACTCAGAGACAGAGGAAGTCCAAGAAACCGACCCACGGGACGTGTAGAAGGATCTCCAAATGTAGGAAGCCCTAGAACCACTGAATATTGGTGATTATCCTGGAGAAACCCCGAAAGAGAAAGAGCACGTCTCTGAAGGTGAAGATCTGGATTCAGAGGAGTCGAAGGAAGAGGGAGAAATTGGGGATTCCCAAACTTTGGTCAGAAGATCGACCAGGGGACAGAAATCCTCCAGGGAAAAGAGAGAGCAAGAAACCTACAAGGAGAAGCTACAAGGGAGCCAACCAACCCTAGAAAATATGTTGGCAAGAAACCCTAAGGCAAACATAAATCAAATCCGGGGCTCTAAGGGAGCCCTCTCAGCTCAAAAAAGGAAGTAATGAAGATCATCTCCTAGAAATGCAGAGGCATGGGGAGCAACGTAAAAGAGGAAGCAATGAAAAGTCTAGTAAGATTGGAAAGCCCAAACATTATTCTCATCCAGGAGACAAAAATGGAGGAAATGGACTTTCTCCACAAAAGCAAACAGTTTTGGGGAAAAGGAGGAGGTATTGTTGTCTCCTCTAGAGGTGCCTCAGGAGGGCTGTGAATTCTATGGGACAAGACATGCTTTGAGAAAATCCTGGTTAAACTCAACTCAAACTAGATTTTTGCTCAGTTTTTGCATCTCCATACCAAAGAGATAGTGGGTCTTTCCAATATTTATGCCCCAGTCATCTTGGGAGACAAAAAATCCCGTTGGGAATCCATTAGGGATCTAGCAAATGAGATTCAGATGGATAATGTCATTCTCACTGGAGACATGAACATCACTTTAAGCCAAGGGGAGAAGCGAGGGGGTAGTATTGTGAGGGATCCAGCCAAAGAATGGGTGGAATAACTCATTCAGGACTGGGATCTGTTGGACATCAAACCAGTCAAGGGAAAATATACATGGACCAATAGAAGAATGGGTCCGGGTCACATTGCTACAAGGTTAGATCACTTTCTCATCCAGAGTTCCTTCTTGCTTTTAGGTCTTGATGTTAGTTCTGCTATTATTTCTTCACCAGTCTCCGATCACAAGCCCATTAGGGTTGAGATGAAGCCCCATATGAATCGGGGGCCTATTCCCTTTCGTTTTAGTGCTCTTTGGGTGCAGCAGCTTGAATTTTTGGACAGAGTTGAGGAAATCTGGAGACTCCCTGTCAATGGATCCCCCTTCTTTGTGTGGGAAGAAAAGCTGAGGAGAGTGAAGAGGGCCCTCAAAAGCTAGGCTAAAGCCATCCCTTCTCCGACCGAGTCAAGGCGGGCTGCCCAGGCTTGTTTGGAGAGTCATAAAAAACAAATGGAAGATATGGACATCTCGAAGGATAGCTTAACCTTGGAAGAAGAGCTCCAGGTTAATCTTGATCATAAGGCTTGCATCTAGGAAGAGGAATTCTAGAGACTTAAATCTCGCAGTCTGTGGCACAAGCTGGGGATAGGAATACCTTCTTCTTTCATAAGCAGACTCAAGCCAAAATAAGCTTCAATTCTATAGTGGAGATAACCTCAGGAGACCAATCCTTATTCAACTTTTCCAACATCAAAAAATCTTCCCATCAGCACTTCAAAGACTTGTACACAGAGGATAAGCAAGTGAGTCACATCTCTAACCTGCTCGAGCTAGTCCCTCTAAAGGTCAATGCCCAAATGAACGCTAAGCTGACTGCTCCTGTCACCATCAATGAAATCAATCAGGCCCCTGATGAAATGGATCCGAACAAGGCTCCTAGGCCAGATGGGTTTACTACTCGATTCATTAAAACTTGTTGGAACATTTTCAAAAAGGACCTCTTAAAATCTCAGAACTACCACAAGCTTGGGGGCAGCACAAACTCGACCTTCTTGGCCCTTATACCTAAAGAGAATGATGTCAGTTCTTTCAACATATTCAAGCCAATTTCTCTCTGCAACATTGGCTACAAGCTCATCACTAAAGTCATGGCAAACAAGCTGAAAGACCTTCTTCCGAAAATCATTCCTGACAATCAAGGGGGATTTGGCAAAGGTAGGCAGCTAACTGATAATTTCATTCTTTTTTAGGAAGCAATCCATTCAAGCATCCAAAAACGAGAAAAAGGCATGGTTATCAAGCTAGACCTGGCTAGTGCGTTTGACAGAGTTAGGCACAAATTTCTCTTTGGGGTTATGCAAAAATTTGGGTTTGATTTCCGTTTTATAAGTTGGGTCAAGGCCTGCATTGCGGAACCATGGATTGCCCCACTTGTCAATGGGCATGTTTCTAACTTATTCAAGGTGATTTGGGGGATAAATCGGGGATGCCCACTATTCCCCCTTCTCTTTCTCATTCAAACCTTTGTCCTCAGTTTTATCCTAGAGAAAAGACGAATTGATCAAGAGCTTATGGGTCTTAGAATCACGAGGGGAGTTAGAGACATCAATCATGCACTCTTTGCTAAAGACTCCATCCTACTGGGGGGTGCTTCCTCCAGCTCGACCTCCCACTTCAAGCTGGATCTTGATCGCTACTGCCTCGATTCTGGGAGTGAACTTAACACGGGAAAATGTTTCATTTATGCTTGGAACCTTTCTAGACTCGAGCTAAGCATGATCACTAGGATTTTTGGCTTCAAAGGCTCCACGAAATGGGTGTATTTTAAATACCTTGGATTGCCAATCTTTCAAGGTTGCCCAATTGGGAGGGACTGGTACTCCTTGCTGGACAAATTCAAGCTCAAAATGCAAGCCTGGGGCACGCTGTGGCTCAGCTTAGCAGGTAAGACTGTTCTCATTAAGTTAGTCCTTAATAGTCTTCCAATATTTCAGAGCTCTGTTCTGTTGGCTTCGGTGTGCATTCTTCGCAAGATGGAGCAATCCATTCGCTCTTTTTTTTGAAAGGGAGGGAAGAATAACGCTAAGAGAATTCCGTTGGTCAGCTAGAATAAGATCGCTACGCCGCTGCTGGAAGGTGGCCTCCACATAAAAGACCTCAGGGAGCACAATATCGCTCTGTGGGCCAAGATCTTATGGCGACAGGTAGCAAGGAATCCGGGATGGGCACAAATTTCTTTGTGAAAAAAATACAGCTTTAGAAAGCGTCTTCACAGCCTGGAGAACTTTCGAGCTAATCAACATGGCTCCCCGATCCATCAGCTATGCAAGCATGCCCTCTCACTGATGTGTGACCGCTTGTTCTGGATTCCAGGAAATGGGAAGTGGATCAGTTTGTGGGAGGCTAGGATCATGAACGCAGAAGCGATCGGGGATGATCCTGAGTTGCAGCAGCTAAGAACATGGATGATCGCAGATGGTCGACGGACGATGTGGGAAATTTCTAAGTGGGATAGTAGAAATTGGGCAGGGTGGCAAAAGACAGAGATGCTTGCTCATTTGGAGCAAGCGTGGGCCAAATTCATGGTAGCGCTGGCTGGGAAAGCGCATCTAAATGCAAGAAAAAAAGACAGAAGGGATTGGAGTTCCTCAACAGGATGATATTCCGCAGCACAAGACTACAGGTGCCTTAAGGCCATTCCCACTATCCCTTGCAACCCTGCGATTTGGAAAGGTATTTGGCAGGTTAAAAGCATTCCGAAGATTGACATGTTCACCTGGCAGCTCGGGCACAACAATATCCTCACAACTGAAAACCTGCAACGTTGTGGCTTCCACTACCCCTCTTAGTGTCTGCTCTGTCAACAATAGGAGGAAAATTCAATCCACATCTTTCTCGAGTGCCTCTACGCTCAAGACATTGGAATGAAATCTTGCTAATTTGGAACAGCAGCCCCATCCTCCCAATCACCATCACAGGTATGATGTCTAATTGGGGAGACTTGTTTCTTAAGTTCTTCCCCGGGAGAGGCTGGCCAAACGAGGGGTAGATGATTATCCCTAAGCTCATTTGTTAGAAGATTTAGCTTGAAAGAAAAAATCGGATCTTTCAAGAGAAGGCACTATGCCAGCGACAAATCATTGTGAAAATTAGAAGCTTATTCAAAGAAATAATGCATGCCAAGGTGAACCAAAATCAGGTTTGTAGCTTAAACCAACAAGGTAGTGATTGGTGCCAGTAGCTGGGGCTAAACCTTCCCACTGGGCACAATATGGAGAAGTGCAAAGAAGAATGGAAAATCAGATTAGAGGATGAAGACTTCAAAAAATGGAGAAGGATCACAAATATCCACACTATGTTTTTTGACGGTGCAGCAAAGGGGAATCCGGGGAAGGCCGGAGGTAGAGGAATTATTCGCTGCCCTTTAGACCAAATCATTTCCCACTTTGCCTGGGGTTTGGGGCTTACTTTGAACAATCAAGCAGAATCCATGGCTCTCCTCCAAGGCTTGAAACAGCTGCAAAAACATGGAATCAAGGAGGCTCGAGTCATTGGAGATTCACAAAGCCTCATTGGCTTGATTGTGACAAAATCGATCCCTAAAGACCTACAGCTGCAACAGTTGTTCGCTCGCATCAATAAGTTGATCGTGTCCTTTCATAGACTTCAGTTCTTTCACGTCCTTCGGAAAAATAACAAATATGCAGACCTTGAAGCCAACATTGTTGTCTCTTTACAACCAGGATATCTCCTCTGCGAAGAGGGGGATTCATGGGATCCTCTGCCTTAGCCATACCCTCTCCTTTATCATGTATTTTTTCTCTTGCTACAACAATTTGTTTGTATTAGAAGGTTTTCTAGTCTTTGGGAAATTGTTAGATTGACTGTAAGAAGCAGAGTAGGTGAATTTTTCTTGATCGGAAACCCCCTAGACATTGGGTCTCCAGATGTAATACCCCCGAGCATAAGCCTCAGACCTTTTGAATCATTATACAAATAATCGTTTCTGTAAAAAAAACAAGGGCTTGACTAGTCTGATGATAACTTGCAGAGAGGTAGTTCTTTATTTTACACCATTTTAGTTGTCTTTGTTCTTGAAATCCTATGTACTGTCCAGAGATTCCTACAATGCAGGAAAATAATGTCATGGACTAAATCTGGTAAGTATCTCATAGCTGGCATCTGCTTTTCCATAGCTGCTAAA
Organism: Pinus albicaulis; assembly: GCA_034641835.2. Taxonomy (NCBI): domain Eukaryota; kingdom Viridiplantae; phylum Streptophyta; class Pinopsida; order Pinales; family Pinaceae; genus Pinus; species Pinus albicaulis. The sequence continues at coordinate 769,467,420 of CM076582.1, read as the reverse complement.
CATTTTATTTTGTTCTGAGCTCAATTTTTCTTAAGTTTGGAACCTCAACACTACTTCACTTTCATATGATTCTCTTTGGTATGGGTGTTGTTGTGAGGTTGCTACAACTGATCCTGGATGTATATGTTTGTTCCATTTAACGAAGTATTAAGGAATATGTCAAGGATATTCACTAAGCTTACAATTCAAAATTACCAGGTAACAATCCAACTAAGAAATATTATAAATATGGACATTACCCACATTATAATAAATCATAACAACCCTCAGAGGCAAAAAGTTTTGAATATGAGAAGCACTTTGGATTTTGGACAACAAACCTGAATACATCGGATTGACAAGATAATAATAATTCATACTAAAATGAATAAACATGGATTGGAAAAGATTTCAGATCAGATTTCCAAATGGACAAGCATACCCACTCTACAGATATGTTCATTTTAGTTTGAGTACAACATTATGTTTTCGAACTAAAACACAAATTTTGACTAGGGGATCCTTGGCAACATGTTCCACACATATGTTGCAAACATATCTAACAAAGAAACAATCGTTGATATGATTTTCTTGGTGCTCTAATGAATTACTTGCTCTCTCCCCTTGTAACCATAATTACAATTGCAACAACTGAAAAAAAGTCAAAAGTCATGCCTTCATCTCCTCTGATTGTAGCTTGCAAAATATATTTTGATTAAATGACATGATCAATGAAATTGCATGCATATGAAAGAAATTAATATTATTGCTACACCCAAGATTTCAATATCAAATTCGATAACCCTTTGAAAATTCTAGAATATTTCCAAATCAGTTGTTGCAAGTCATATGCTCAACACTTAGGTAGTTAGGCTATATATCGATATTCTGAGCTTCCCTTTCATTCATCTCTGAAAGGGAATTTAGTTCCCCCTGTATTCAAGAAACTAATTAAAACCATTTAGCTTGAACCTGTATTACAAATTGCCTAAGTATTTTGTTGAAGAGCGGTATTTTATAATACAAAAGTTAGGGACTGAAAGAGGCGGAAAAATCGAATGCATGATGCTAGAAACCATCAAATTTGACACTTAATTGAAGATTCAAATGCTTGCAATAAAGGTGAAGCTTACATTATATAAATACTTTTGGTTTCTTTTTGTATGAGCTTGAACTGTCTACATGATTACACAACAATGAATACCCAAGCCTCATCTTCTTCAGTACAAGATGATTGCAAGTGGAATGGAGCCATAAACTGCAAGAATTACTTTATTTTTGTTTTAATCATCCTATCAAATCCAGCTTTAGTTCTTAGAAGGAATGCAAAGGTATACCTTTAACGTTTATTTTCATATAAACATCAGATCACAAGAGGACAGATAGATAGAAGAAGACACAGGCATCATTTTGTTCATGCTAAGATGTTAAATTAGAAATTGAAACTCAGATTATTTTAGAGGGAATAGGGTGAATGGATAGCAAAGGATATATACACCTCGAGAAATACTCTGCAATTAGACTAATGATGGAGAAATTGTAACCCATAGTTGGGAACTCCTATGTTATATTCAAATGCATACAGAGTCAGAGATAAAGTCAGAGTCAGAGCTTGAACAAAATCCATAGAGCCCAGGAAAGAGCTAGAGTCAGGACCTAAAAAAGAGGCAAAGTTCGATCAAAGGAAATAATTATTTAGAAGTAGAAAATAACACCACGTGGGCTTCATGTCATGTTAGCAGCACAGTAACCCACGAACTGTTGTAGGAAGAATTTTTTTGGGAATTTTCTCTCATTAGGGTTTGTTGGGTACACTAAAAGGTAGATGGATAGTGGGTGTTGAAGAGAATGCAGTTAAGAGGACGCAGCACAGGAAGTTAGAGTCAGACCAAAGAGGAAGTCTGTTATTATTGCAAGATGTAGAAAAAATAGGGATAAGAGCGGAGCATCAAATATTTGTTGTCCATGCCAGGGCACAAGATGAATTATGATACGATCTGAGAAGGACTGGATGAAGGCGTCTTAAACTTCTCTTTCTATATGCAAAGCTCCACATCCAATTCCATGATCTTTTCGTTAATCACAACGCTCTCTTGTTCATCTAATCTAACCAAAAAATAAATTACACCGTGGATTCCAACACAGATACTATGTCTGATCGTCTATTGCAGCTATATTATCAGTAAATAGTTTCTTAAATGCTTACCTTTTGATAGGCCTCCTCCACAGATGGATGAGAGGGGCCACCTTCTTCTTCTTGAAACCAAGTAATTTCTTCATCGTAATTGCTTGAGTTGAAATCTCTAATGAATTATCAGTCTCGATGGATCCCCTTTGTAACTCTTCTCTCGTGTGTTGGTAACATAATATTATTTGTGTTAGGTCTTCCCGCCAATCTTCCATGGAATATACCTTCTTAAAATTTAAATGGAGTGCGAAAATGATATTCAAATGAGTGAAATCAAATCATTTTAACAGAAGGCCAAATTTTTTTATCATAATGTAAAAAAAGTTATTCGAATATAATAAATACTTCATTTTTTTTTAGTTATTCCAATATTATAAATATTTTATGTTTTTTAAAAGAAAGGTGGAAACTAAAGTTATTCGAATATAATAATTACTTTATTTTTTAAGTTATTCCAATATTATAAATATTTTATGTTTTTTTAAAAGAAAGGTGAAACTATGTCGAGTTTGTAAGCCAAATTTTTATTTTTTTTATCGTATTTTTTATTTTATTTTTTTCATTGTATATGATCAATCTAGATCTATCTTAAGTTCTAATTTACCAAAATCTAGATCCATCTTAAATTATGATCTACCAAATTCTCAAAGGGATCAAATTTGTTTTCACTCTAAAAGAGGTTTGTGCCTCAATAGATTTGATTCCTCCCTTTCAGCACTTGGTAGAGATAGAGTTAAGATAGATCTAGATTGATTTAATTATTAATAATAATAAATTATAATTATTGATTTTATGTTTTTAAATTTTAGTATTGTTATTTTATTTTGACGAAGTTAAAATGTTAAAGTTGACATTACAACATCTCTACCATGGTAGAGGAATTCAACACTGTAGAAACCCTAGAGGCCCATAGAAAAATTGCAAGTGAAGAAAGGGTCGTGGAGTTTCAAACTAGAGAAGGGCATAGTTTTGACGAAGACTAAACGGGCTCTGGATAATGTCAAGCTCTGATACCCTTGTCAAAACGAAAATTAAGATTAAATGGTAACCGTGACTTTTTTATCCACGTGATATATAGTTTGAAGTATAGAGATGGCCACCATGATAAACCCTTTGAAGACACAAAACCATGTGTCAAATATTCTTTCCGGATGAGATGCTAGTTTCTTACTATTGGAACCACATGGAGGAGGAGGAGTTAGTGGAATATGAACCGAAGGAGGGGGGTTTTCAACAAATTTGAGCTAGTCCCAAGGATTTTATACATTCACATTTGGAAGTCATGTTAGAAGGTCACCATATTGCGATTTCTAGGCCTATCAGGTCTTTAGAAAGAAAAGTTAAGAATTCAATAGGAGACCATTTGGAAATTCGGAGGCCCTTACCCTTGCTCCAGCCACACACTATTTGGTTCCTTTAGTTTTGGTCAACATAGGGCCCAAGGACATTTTCCAGGGGCTGGAGAACTCTTCTTGGGGTACTTTGGCTCTGAGTTTAGTTTCACTACCATCTTAGAGATCAAAGGAACACATACAATGTGTTATGACTTCCTCTGGGTTTTCATGATTTTTTGAACACATTGGGGATTCTTCGCACTCATAAGCCTCTCCGATTTTTTTTACTGTCTATCCTTAATCTCATGAAGTACCATTGGCCTCGCTCTCCTTGGGTGAACTAGTGAAGGAGATCCTTGCCTTGGCAACAGAGGAAGGTTGAACTAACGTTGTGAATGGTGCTATGGTTTTTTAGGAGAAACACTCTTATGAATAAAAAGGAATTTTAGAAAGCAAGGAAGAGGAAAAGAAGTTGTAGTGTCAAGAATAAAAACAAATTCCTCCCTTCTCTCTTGTTGGGAGTTGACATTGCCAATCAGAAGATTGAGGAAATTTCCCAAAATCTCTAGTGGGGCTAGTAAGGGGTCGAAAATTCAAGTCCTCAACCCTAAAAGCATGGGTGGACAAGGAAACCTCATGACCTATTGTTAAATGTCCTCCAAAGGTTTCATTACTAGCCCAAGGTTGGATTTATTTGTGCTTCAAAGATGTGGCTGATGCCCAAAAGGTACATCAAATGGTTTGGAAAATTGATTCATCTCCTATCCTTTTTAATTTTTGGATGCCGCTCTTCGATGCAAAGTAGGAGAGGCTACATATGTCCCCAATATAGGTTCACCTTCTAGGTCTCCCTCCTAACTATTGGGATGCCATAATTTTCAAAGATAGAGGTAACTCAATGGGATCCTATTTGGACCATGAATTTATCTTGACCATGAATTTTCATATTTGGAGATGGGGATTAAGACATACTCTCGCACTTTCATTAATATGGACCTTAGGGAAGTGCTTCTAGAAGACATGGATTTCAGGATTAGGGTGGAGTGTATTCAAATACTTGATTATGAAGGAATTTCTTTTAGGTGTAGGCGGTGCCATAGGTTTCGCACCTAGCTAAAAACTATGAGCTTCCCTTTTCTACGAAGGACCATATATCCAAAGGCAAGGACTCGGTGCAAGGACATATTGGGTCAAAAAAGGGTTCTGGATTGGAGGTTTTGGGTGTCAAGGAAAAGAAAGTTCTAATAGAAATTTAAACTTTCATTTCAATATCCCTGATGAGAGTTGGGTCAGGCACTCACTATTTCAAAGTCATTTGTCATAAATTAAATTTCACCTTGCCATCTCCCCCATGAAGCCTTGCATCACACCAAGCATATGTGCTCACTTGAACAACCGATATGCTAGCTAGATCAATGTAAAATAAATACCATGACATGGAAACTCGTGCTTCCCTCCTTTATCCTCAATCACAACATTAGGGCCCTTAAAAAAGCAAGACGATTAAATACCTCCCCACCCATCTCTCACCCATTATCTATTGTTTGACTTTGTTGTTGTCTTTGGAATTTCAGGATGTTCTAGGAATTTACAATTTGGATAATTAATTGTTTGATCTCGATGTTGTTCTTAAGTTCTTAGAAGATTCCATAAATCTACCATTGAAATGAGTTCAATAGCTTTAAGTTGGCCAGGAATTGTAACTTCTTCCACCAAATTTTAATTGGCTTAATTTTATGGAATTCATGATTTAAGGGTGGCAGCTAAACCTCTTTATCATTTGTAGAAAATATATCATTAGTGTCCTTAATCTGTCCCACATATTATCTAATAAACACCAAAGGGCAGAAGCAGAGACATTGGTGTTATAATGATCTCTTCGTGCACATGGAGGGGTCCCTAGTCAAGTTGGTCCCAAAATGTCTGTAGCGGTGTCTAGATCATATCAATCCATTGTAGCCTCACACTCTCTGTAGTTTTATATATACACATCCAAATCAACATGTTACATAGATGGATGTATTGTGTGAAGTTTCCCACCAACTCAAATTGAAACTTCTCACCATCAATCTGCGATGGGCCACATAATATTGATATGGTCGGTTTGTGGCTGAGATTATAGGGAATGAGAGCCTGCACTGGATTGGAGGCCTAGATTCCCAAATAATTCTAATCCTCTATTGGTAGAAAACCGTAATGTTTATCTGTAACCTCAATTACATTGTGCCATCAATCATTTGTTTGAATTCCTAAATTTATGCAGGGTTGAAAAACAAATCAATTAAGTGAAATTGTGTTTTGAATTTGCAAATCATTAGAAATATTAATGCATTATCCAAAACCAACCTGTTTAAAACTAATTGACACTTCCTCTTAAACTGATCAAGTTTTAATGGATATGAGAACTGAAATTCAATGGCTCTAGCGAGCATCGTGGGTAATCACAATGCTACTTCCCCATCGACACAACTCTTAGATTTTTTAGACACCATCGACACAACTCTTATATTTGTCAGACAGTTGATTTGTTTGTTGCGAAAGAAGGGAACTGAGTACTGGTGGCCCATATAGGGATTTTGTCTTTCGATTTTATAAATAAATACAAGGAAAGTTCTAAATCAATCATTATCCTCTTCTAATCCCTATAGAGACCCCTTTGTCTCTAAATGTTACACTTCAGTATCAAAATTGCAATTTTCCATTTATGGAGTGACACAATTAAAAATTACTAACATAAATGACTAATTCATATACTTGTTGTACTTGTTATTTCGTCATATTTTTATTCTTGGACTATAATACTCATTTACATTAATCATTATTACTTTTGTCACTTATTATCTAGTCATATATTTTAATCCTGACTAAATTAGTCATTTAAGTTAGTCGCTTTTAGTTTAGTCACTTATTATCTAGTCATATATTTTATCCCTACACTAAATTAGTCATTTAAGTTAGTCGTTTTGAGTTTAGTCACCTATTATATAGTCGTATATTTTATTCCTAGACTAAATTAGTCATTTAAGTTAGTCCTTTTTAGTTCGGTCACTTAAAATTGCTCAAATTTAGTAGTAATTTACTTGAAATAATTCTGGTGACTAACATTTTTAGTCACTTGGTCATTAATTTCATCATTTTTTACTAGTGTTCTTACTTATAGTCACATCAATACAATTTTTTTATTAATTTTATTTTGATACAACTTTTGAATTGAATTTAAACATGGTTACATGGATTGTGGTGTAAAAAGTGAACTTCAAATTCATAAATATTATTTTATTGATTTAGCTATTATTTTATTATTTCCTTAGGATACCCATTTTAGACCTCAAAATTCCCCTAATGTTTTTCAGATGTATCAATTATAAGTAAGCAATAATACCCGATTACATAATGAAAAACCATACCTTTGGGGTTGGAAGGCACACCTTCAAACATACGGTCATAATAGATGGGAGAGGGTACATAATGGTTGGCTTAGGTGGAAGAGAATGGTGGCATATCGAGCTATCTCGTGGCTACAATGGGCTATTGGATGCCAGTTGAAGACAAATATAGGAGAAAAATTCTCTTATGGGTGCCACCCACTTATGGAGGATAACAAACTCTGCACAAGGAAAATAGTTGCCTACGACTAGATCACAGAGAATCACCACAAGGCTTATGCCCAGAACTTGTTGCAAATGTTATGAACAAGAAATATATAAGAATAATAAAAATAATGTAAATAATAATAATAATTAATGATATACTAACTAATTGTTAGTATTGAAGAGACATGTTCTAAGGACATATCTGTTAGTGAAGGGTTACTTGCCTAGGGTATATAAGCAGATCCTCATTCTCATTTGTAATCATCTTATGTCATATCAATATACAATAATCAATATATAGTTACATGTCTTACAATGGACATTTACATATTTGAAGTATTCTAAACATTTCTGCTGCGTATATGAATTTTGGTCGTTATATTGGTATCAGAGCATACCGTTGAAGTATACAAACTTTGCTCATTACATTGGTATCAGAGCCATGTTGACAGATCCCGACCCTTAGCAATAAACTTGTCATATTCATCGCAACTAAGGTGTTTCGCTACACGAGTTGGAGTTTCTCCATTTTCCATCAGGCCCTTGGCCACTTTAAAAAAGAGTTAAAAAAAGAATTGGAAAAAAAAAGGGAGTTAAAAAAAGAATTATTTAACTTTAAAAATTAATAATAAGGCCTTTGGTCATTGACATTTCAATTATTCTAGTAAAAAAACATAATCCAATGTAAATTTTGAAGGAGAAAACCCATATATATATATATAAAGGTTTTACATTATTGATAAAAAGTGCATGATAAAGTCAAAAGGGAATCCTTCCAAATATTTTTAAAACTATACATAAGGGAAGGGAGAATATAAAATATTATCTTGATTTTTCCTTTAGTGGTTTACAAGATCGTGGTTTTAGCTACCCATGGTAATTTTCCATGGTATTTTCAAGTTAAAATAAGAACAAAAGGAATACAAAATATCTTTATGTGAATGGTAAATTTTACTTTTTACGTGGCGAAAATTAACCGATTCAAAGGCACATAAGTGGACATATATTTTATATTATACTCCAAAGAGGTGAATAACTACGCTTCACTAGGGTTGCAACTTTTCAAAAAAAAATAAAATAATAAATGTATATAGAAAAAATAAGTTTATAAAAATATAAAATAAAACAAAATAAAGTTAAAAAAGAAAAATAAAAAGAAAGTTAAAAAAAAATAATAAAAAAAATAAGAGAGCTTAAAAAAAAAAAACAATTGTTGAGAATAAAAAAAAAAATATAAATAAATAAATAAATTACCAAGGAAGGTTATTAAGTCAAGAAAAATGGAGCCTAATTTGAAAATAATGAAGGAAGTAGTGAAGACGAGTCCCACACAACAATAACTACTGTGGACTAAATGTCAACTTTTTTTAAATGAAATTGGATATACTTATATTAAAAAAAAATGCAATTTAAGATGTCCAAGGTGTGGAAGATTATTTAGTTCAGAAGAACATCATGACAAAGAGAATATGCAAATAAAAAGATCAAAGGAAGGAATCACAAAAATTCAACAATAAAGAAGTATCAGAGAAGAAATATAAAGATCTCGAAGATTGGTTTCTTGAAAAATCAACAGAAAGTAATGAAGAGATTTTGCGCTTAAGGGACAATAATAAAAAATTGCTTGAACAAATCAAACAATCTAAGGTTAAGAAACAAATACAAACAAAAAAAATAAAGTTTCGGCCATAAGATCAATGAAAGTCTATTATATTAATTGTCTCTTGGTATCCACCAACAAAACTGTCATCCTCTACATGATGATCCAACCCCTGAACCATACTTCTCTTTCAACTGTTCATCCAGGAAATGAGGCATGGTAAGACGACCATACTAGCTATATGTATGAGTGGTGTACGGTTGGGATGTGCGTGCATGGGCTTGAGTTCTCTACTGGTTAAGTATCATTTGTTGCATCCCCTCTAGGATCTGCTAGTTCTGCCTCACCAAATGTTGGCTTTGTCTTACCAATTGTTGGCTCTACCTCATCAAGTCCTCTATGATCTTGCTAGCTTTCCCACAACTGGCCAAGATCATGCTCTAATACCACTGTAAAGTTCCTAATGGAAAATTAACAGTGATAACCAAAAAAATGCAAAGAAATTCAACACAAATATTCTTCAGCGAACACCCATGAAATAGAAAATGCTCCAAACACACAAAATGTGCAATTTTTATACATATATATATAATTGCTAGAGTACAATGTGAAATAGAAAGTGTGCACCTGGGCTTGCACAAGATAATATACAAGCCTTAGGTGATTGTTATATCAATGCCCAATTGTTGCAGGTGTTTATCTTCTAGAAATCTGCATTGTACGAGTAATTCTCCACTACTGGATGTGTTGAGACCCTTATTTGACCCCTCAAATATTCCCAAAAAATTATGAAAAATTAAAGCTGAGATCCTTTCCAAAAACCCAGAAAAGGTTTTGGAAAATTCTATCGACCACCCAGGACCCAAAATTTGAACTCACTCCTCCTAACTCATTGCTAAATAACCTTGTTGTTTAAGGCATCAAAACTCCTCCAAAAATTATACAAAATTAGGGGCATACTCCTTGACGTTATTCCAACAAAACCTAGAAATGATTTGGGCTAATTTCAACCTCCCATAATTACCCAAATTTGGTGCTACGTCCTCCTTGACAGTTTTTGCATCCCTCACAATTCAAATTGTTAGATATGTCACCAATTCCTACTCAATTAGTTGTAGGATTGCCTTGCAAATTTCCTCCGGAAGATGTGAGTGAAATTTCTTCCAAAACTCGACACAAATAAGATGAATCCACCCCCACAAATTCTCCCTAGTAATACTTCTGCACAGACCCTAAAATGGTGAGTTTGGCTCTCTTAGGAGCAACAAATTCCAACCCTGAAATTCTCCATAAATTTTGATCCACCCTCAATGAAATTTCTCCTAAATTCGCTAGCCGCAATTTCCCTTGAAACTCCCTCAACTTAGCGGTTCGATTTTTGCCCCTACGTCCTCTTGAAAGTTCGAACTAGTTGACGTAAGAGTTGATGTGTCTCACGAACTCCACCAAATATCTCACCAATAAGTTCTGAAATAATACCCTAGGGTGACACTCAAAGTTCACCTAAGGTAGAGGTGGAATTTCTGCTCGGGAATTCCTTGTGCTAAATAACATTAGCTTACTTGGCTAAACAACTCAAAAAAAATTGTGTTCAAAAGTTAGATTGTCAAAGATACCAAATGGAGACCTCCTTGCCTTATTTATAGAAGCCGACCCTCTTTCTCTTGGTGGACCCTATTTTCCACTAACTCACACCCCTTATTCTTTCTCTCTCTTCCTCAACAAGTGAAAATTATCTCCAAGGATCAAATTGCATCCTTTTTGTGGTCTCCACATTCCACCAAGACTGAAATTTCTCCTATTCTCCTAAGTCCTCATGCCTCCCATATCAAAATTTCCTCCAATGTCTGTGTTGACCACTCTGTGACAACGACCCCATAGAAGTGCACTCTTTTTTTCACAAAAGGGATTTATCATGTTCAAGTGCTCACATCATTTGGATTTCATCATCAATCGGAAATTTATTAAATATGTAAACCCATTCTGCATTTTTGTAATGTAAATGATCTTAGTAAAATTATCATGTATGTAACAATCTAGGTAAACTTATTATTTTGGAGACAATTTCTATCATAAGAGGTTTTTTTTCTCATTGATTCATCTGCGTCTTTTAACGCAAATGATCGACATATTTTTTCCCTCCAACCTCCCCTAAAGTTAGGGTGGATTTTGTCATCAAGATATTAAGTGAGTCCTAGTGTTTTTTATCGAGTCTTTGTAAAAGTAATTTAGGAATAATTCTAACTAATTATCTAGATCAATTTATTACAAATTATTTGGTTTACTAGATCATATATTTTGAATCGCAAAATTTGGTAGATATTTGAGGGTCTATGACGAACAGGTGTTCCCCTCTCACGGATTAAATGTATTTATCTTATATAAAGAGAGTTGGAAAAAAATATTAATCCCTCGTGTGTCAATCAATTAAATTTTCTGGCAAAGATAAACTAAAATTCATAACCCAAAAATTTAATTAATTTGGATCAATTAATTAATTTTTTTGGCAAAAATAAATTAAAATTATAAGCCAACAATCTAATTAATTCTAAGTCCTTGGAAATTAATTTCTCAAATATTTAAAATTTGGGAGTTTTAAAGTTTTTAATTTTTGGAGGTCCCCAACCAAGGGAATATTGAAAATTTCAAGATATTTTGAACCCTTGGGCCATAGTAATTAAGTCAAAGTCAATTTTTTGAGATAATTAACTCAAAATAATTATTTTTAATTAAATTAAAATGAAATCAAAAGTGAAATTTGAATTTTTTCAAAAAATAACTTTATTTCCACAGTGATGATTAAAATTCCATTTGATCTTCATCAACAGTTGAGATTGCTTTGACGAAGATCAAACCATCTAGATGTTGGAGAATTTATCTATAACTTAGAGGTCTCTCCTCATTATTTGGATCCGATCATTGAATGATGTACTTGTTCTAAAAATCTCTTGTAACTTTTTCTGATTAATAAAACACAAAGACTTTGGGGTTTCAAACTGTGGTTTTCCTCTTTCAGATTTATGTGGTAATATTTCTCTTAATAATTTGTTGCTTTTATTTATATTTGTTGGTTAATGGCCTTTTAGGATTGATCTATGCACAAGTATCTTGCACATATTTTTGGGTTTTTAGAATATCATTTTGATTTGATAGAACTAGTAGGTATCTTTATTTCTTGATGATCTTATGATTTTTTTTTGAATATCTATTAATCTAACAATCAAATATAAGTGTGCAGAAGTTATTATTTAAGATTTAGGCATTTGGGAAATCCTCGGCTGGATCCACTGACTCTCAGATTACAGAATCTAAAAAGTCCATTGTTTTTAATTTCTGAAGTCATCCTACAAAATATTTTATTTGCAGGTTTTTCTTGAGCTTGTACCTCTTTAAAATTTCCAATTTATTTTAAATTTGTGCAAAATTATTTAAATTTGGCCAATAGAGGGCTTTGATCTGTAGGTCTGCTAGATTTGTAGAATATTATTGTAAATTTGTAAATATTAAATTTTTTAATTCACTGGGGTTTTGGATATTTCATATTTTTTGTATATACACGTTTTGGGATTCTATCTTTTGTCTGTGCAAGAATATATCTGAGGATTGTCGATGATTTCATGGATTTTGGAGACAGATCTAGACCCGGGAGGGCAAGATCTAATTTCCATTTTATTTGTAGGTTAAAGAATATTTTTAGAAAAGGAACTTGATCCGAGTTCCGCAAATTTTCCAAAAGAGCGTGAGAAATTTTTTAGGGTATGGAGACCCCACGCTGGCCATATCCAGCCCCCTTCTACCCTCCTTTCCTCTCAGCTTAGCTACAACCTCTCTTTCTTTCCTTTATTTCTCCATACATTTTCACTAAAAAATCTCCTTAAATTTTTAACAAAAAATTAACAAAAAATTTCTCAATTTTTTTTCTAAGTTGGCATTTGGATTTGAAGATCTTCAGTGACTTGGGCAATTTATTTCCAAGTGTTTTCAATCCCTAGGTGTTGACTGGTACACATCCTCTAAAATTTCCCCCCATTTTATTTATTTGATGGAAATAAAGACTAATACTGGCATAGAGTTTCAAATAGTTGAAGTTTAGCACCAAATTTAGTTTGCATCTTTTACTCCAGTACATTTCAAAAATATATTTAATTTTTAAGAAACTTTTGCATGCTAATTGATAAATTTCTGTATATTATCAAACCTTTTTTTTTTTTAGTAATTTACTTGAGTTTTAAGATCAAATGCATCACTAGATTGAGAATGGTTAAACTAATTTTTTTTTTTCTGAATTATTAATTATCAATTTGTCATTTGAAATTTCTGTTGTTACACAGATAAAAAATCTTAAACTCAGAAATTTTCTGAAGTTTTTCATTTGAAGTTTCACTGTGACATAGAAAAAAACTTAAACTCAGAGATTTTATGAATTATGAATTATAAGTTTATGTTGTTACACATAGAAAAAATCTTAAACTCAGAAATTTTATGAGTTATTAATTATCAGTTTGTCATTTGAATTTCTGTTGTTACACAAAAAAAATTTGAATCTTGCATGGTTATAGTACCACTCGTTTAAAATAATTTTTTGGCATTATCATTTGTTTTAAGAGAAAATTACTAGAACTGATATTTCATACTTTTCACCTAGTTTTTGTAATTTGAATTTAAACACTCAATTTAATTCTTGAAGTACATTTGTTTTACATGCTCATTCAAGTAGACTAATTTATCTTTACTTGTGCATATAATGATCTCTGGTTGAGTACCCCATACAAATGGATTTTTGAATATAACGTGTTTTATTTCCAGCATTTTACAATGGTTTCCTGTTGTGTTTGCAATAATTATTTGTGCAGGCTTCATATTTTACGTTGCTGATATAAGTATTTGTTTTCACATTAAGACCATTTTTTTGAGCCTTAAATTAAAAAATGCTTACAACGTATTTAATAAGTAACTCATATTTTAGGCCCTCCCTCCGCCATCATATCATTTCACTTTGCACTTGCATATAAGACAATCAAATCATTAGCAACAATTTTCCATCCATTACTTGGCCTTTATTTCCTTTGCAAGACAGTTGACTCCAAAAGGCACTGGTATCATTTTCTTCAAATCTAATTGAATCTTTCAAAGTCTTGCGCAATCTAAACGAGTATTGGTTTCTTAATTATGTTTCCCAGATTGGTTGGTTCCCAACTAATCTTCCCTCATTCCATTTCCATAGGTTTTACCCCCCTTATTCTGCTATTGTGAGACAACTCAAATGGAGATATTGGGAATCAGGGTGAAAACCCTCGATCTGAGTCGTTGTCGCGGTGCCTAGACATTTGCAAGACAATATTTTTTGGCACCGTTTCTGGGGACCAACTTATTGGACCTTGGCTTTGTGACATTCATCTCATTCTGTTTTTCAATCTCTTATCATTTTTTGTCCCATCAACACCACATTTTCTGGCGCCATTCCATTTCTGCATATTTTCATCACCTTATCTTTTTCCTCTCACTAATCCTTTCATTTTCTCTATTTGTAGCTTTAGCACTTGGAAATTTTAGTTGGCTTCCTGTTTAGGTGGCGACTCCACTTATTCATCCATTATTTATCAAACAAGAATCCCTCTCTGATATCCATCTATTTCTCCCTTACTAATTTTGTGGTTCTTACCCTTTGGATTTTAGAGTTACATTCATGTTCAAGTGGCGACTCCATTTCTTTCATTTCTTACAAGAATTTATGCTAGAAGCTCGCTTCTTATGGACTTCTTGTTTTTCTCCAGCAATAATCTCTCTCTCTGACATCCATCGACTCCTTTCCCCTTTAAGCAAGTCATCATGGATGACTTGCTTGCCCCATGCCATTTTACTAACAATATTCATGATATCCCAGAAAATGCCATTGATAAATTAACTTTGTTCACAAGTAACTATGGAATCACTGCTACAAAGTATATCTTAATTTTTAATTTTTGTATGCAATATTTTGTAGCTCTGCACAATGTAATCATGAAGATGTCAATATGCACGTCTTTGTCCTTTCCTTGGAAGGTGATGCTAGATATTGGTTTTGAAACTTTCCTCATAACTCTTTTGATTTTTTACAAGACATCATCTAGGATTTTAAAGATAAATAAGGAGATCAAAGGAGCTCACCTTATGCCCATTGTACTATAAAGAAAGATGAAATTGACCCTATAAAATACCCAGTTATCGAAGAAATATTTCAAGAAAATGCACCACAACAAAATGTTCTATATTGCAGGTATTTCAACCAGTCTCATGATGAATCCACTTATACAATGACAAGACAAATCCATGATAGTGGAGAAGCAGAAACAAATCTTCAAGTTAGTGTCGACAATGAGAGGGAAATTATAAGCATCTTATCGAGGAAATAAAGCAAACGGTTAATACATGCATTTCAGCCAAACACAATTGATGAAAAACATGGAACTTAATCAAGAAAAAATAATAGAAAATCACACCAAGGATATGAGGACCTTGTACACCAAATTAGAAAAACGTGATGAGGATATAGAGACCATGAAGGTCAATCACTTCAATTAGGTGACCACCATCCAAAATCATTTGATCACCATATAAGAAAATCTTGTCAAAGAAATGAACTCTATGCACAATTGCTTGATGTCCATGAAAATAGATAATGACAAAGTAATCAAAGATATGGAAGTTGGTCATATATGTCTTCAGAACAAGTTATTGACCATGGAGGAAAGCCATGTCAGGGAAATCAGTGCTATGAAGGTTGAAAATTCTAATCAAATACCTGTTATTCAAGATAAGTTGGATGTCATCAAAATTGAAAATACCAATCTTCAGGATAAGCTCCAAGTAATGGAAAAGATACAGGTGCAGGAATTTCAGCATGGATCAAAGGATGAAAGAAATAAAGAAGCATCAACAGATCATAAGACTTCATGTCTCCCAAAGTAGTTCCCATCTCATTGCAGGGAGGTCAGCTTTCCCATTAAGGATAGGTTAAGTATGGTGACAAGGGAAGTTAAGAAATATCAAGCTTAAGTGTCACCATTGATAGAGTATATTCAGAATAAGATTGGGCACACTTGAGATTCTTCAATTTTTTTGTACGAATGTCTTCAAGATCAAGATATAAAATCTACAGTGGTCTCATTGTTGACATCACAACCCACTAAGAAGAAATGCAAAAAGCAAAAAAGAAGAAGTAAGTGGTTAGATGCGTTCGATGGCCAAGAGCAGCTTGATATTCAGATAAGACAAAGTCCTATAATATGCAGGATCAGGCATGGCACATTTGAGAAGAAACCCACAGATCTTCCTAAAAGCAGGCAAATGCTCAGTATGCACTATATTGAACACATCTGATGCCACAAGGCATCCTTTGTATTGTATCTCTAATCTTACACCCTGTTATTTCAACATTTTCACTTTCTAGTTAAATTAAATTTATATTTTCATGTTCGTAGAATAGTTAATAAATGAAGAGATCCTATTTTCACGCACTTAATGTTATGATGATATTTGGATGAACACTACTTATATAATCTTGTGTGTTGCTTGGATGCCGATTATGGATTCTCACATTCCACTAGTGAAGCAACGTGTCCCCGAGTAGATCCAGATGTTGACCACTCTGTGTCAACGATCCCATCGCAGTACACCCCCTTTTTCACAAAAAAGATTTATCATGTTCAAGCACTCACATCATTAAAATTTCATAATCAACTGGAAATTTTTTAAAGATGTAAACTAATTCTGCATGTTTGTAATGTAAATGATCTTAGTAAGACCATCATGTATGTAACAACATAGGTAAACTTATTATTTTGGTGACGATTTCTATTCTAGGAGGTTTTTTGTCTCACTCATTCATCTGTGTCTCTTGACACAAATGATTAGCAGAGATTTTCCCTCCAGCCTCACCTGAAATCTAGGGTGGATTTTGTCGTCAAGATATTAAGTGATTCCTAGTATTTTTTATCGAGTCTTTGTAAAAGTAATTTGAGAATAATTATAACTAATTGGCTAGGTTATTTTATTACAAATTATTTGGTCTACTAGATCATATTTTTTGAATCATAGAATTTGGTAAATATTTGAGGGTCTATGACGAACGGGTGCTCCCCCCTCACAGGTTAAATGTATTTATATTATGTAAAGAGGGTTGGAAAAATTTATTAATCTCTCATGTGTCAATTAATTAAATTTTTTGGCAAAGATAAACAAAAAATCCTAAGCTATAAATTTAATTAATTTGAGTCAATTAATTAAATTTTTGGGCAAAAATAAATTAAAATTATAAGCCAGAAAATTAATTAATTCTAAGTCCTAGGAAAATTTAAATTCTCCAACATTTAAAATTCGTTGGTTTTAAAGTTTTTAAATTTTGGAGGTCCCCGACCAAGGGAATATTGAAAATTTCAAGGTATTTTGAACCCTTGGGCCATAGTAGTTAAATTAAAGTCTATTTTTTGAAGCAATTAACTCAAAATAATCATTTTTGAATTAATTAAAATCAAATTAAAAGTGAAATCTGAATTCCTCAAAAAGTAACTTTATTTCAACGGTGATGATTAAAAGATCATTTGATCTTCATAAACGGTTGAGATTGCTTTGATGGAGATAAAAACATCTAGCTGCTTGAGAATTTATCTATAAATTAGAGGTCTCTTCCCATTATTTGGATTCAATCATTGAATAATGCACTTGCTCTGAAATGATTTTGTAAATTTTTCTGATTAATAAAACACAAAGACTTTGGGGTTTCAAACCATAGTGTTCCTCTTTTAGATTTATGTGGTAATATTTCTCTTAATACTATGTTGCTTTTATTTTCATTTATTGGTTAATGGCCTTTCAGAATTGATCTATGCGCAAATTTCTGGGTTTTTAAGATATCATTTTGATTTGATAGAACTAGAAGGTATCTTTATTTCTTGATGATCTTATGATTATGTTTTGAATCTATATTAATCTAACAATCAGATCTAAATGTACAGAAGTTATTATTCAGGATTTGGGTGTTTGGGGAAATCCTTACTGGATCAAGTGACTCTCAGATTACAAAATCTAAAAAATCAATTATTTTTAATTTATGAAGTCATTTTACAAAATATTTTATTTGCAGGGTTTTTTTCTGAGCTTGTGTCTCTTCAAAATTTCCAGTTTATTTCTAAATTTGTGCAAAATTGTTTAAATTTGGCCAATAGAGGGTTTTGATCTACAAGTCTTCTAGATCTGTAGTATTATTGTAGATTTGTAAATATCAAATTTTTTAATTCACTGGGGTTTTGGGTATTTCATATTTTTTGTATATACTGTAGAAATTTCTGAATCTTAATTGTTATGTAGAAATTATTTTTGTTAATCCAGTTAAGCTTTTCCTACTTATACAAGTTATCAACTGAATAAATTCAAGTTAACATCAAAGCAAAACACATAACATATCTCTACCAATTCAGATCTAGAATAAGCACATGCACACATAGACAAAGTGACATAGTTATTTCTGGACAAACTGTCCATGGAAAAACCCAATGTGGGAAAACCGGTCTCTGGCTACTGGAGGGCTCTATTATTAAGAATATTTCTACACAACTCTGGGTTCCAGATCTGGAAAACCCTACAGAGAAAAATCTAGATCTGCAGCACTTGGCTGATCTAAGACCAACAATACTGACTGATCCACACCCTCAAACAAGATTTACAGAACTCAGCCAGATCTAGGCCTAGAAAATCCATATCATCCCCTGAAAGACATCGTGTTAGCCTCTGAAGGCCTCCAAATGGTCAACGCTGTCACTGGAAGGGATTGTGTTACCCCAGACTGGGTGACACAATCACTACGCTGCCCCTAAGGGTCTCTAAATAACCCTTGAAAGGTTTCCTAAAAATAACGTTGTCCTTGATGTTGTTGCTGTTGTCGTTTGCTACTGTTGTTGTTGCCGTCTGTTGTTGTTGCTGCTGCCTTCCTTTGTGTTGTCTTTCTTGATCCATTCTCTACTTCTTGTGTATTCTAGACCCCGGGATCAGATCATCCCCTTGGTTTAAATTCCCCTATCTGCAACTGAAACACTTGAGAATTCCTAGCAACCCCGCCCTAGAATCTTAGCTTAGCTTTAGTGCTCTGCCTCTGTATGTCTTACAAATGTCCCCAAGTATTTCCTTTATACTTTTCTCGTTGACAAATCAACGGTCAATATTAAATCTTTAATCAATGACTAAGATTAAAAGAAAGTTTGATCCATGTGACTTAAGACAATTTCATCACATGTTTAATTAAATTCACTTTAATTATTTTATTTTCCTAAGTTTTAACTTAGGAAATACATTAAAATAATTAATTAATTTAATATCTCCTAAACCAGATGAAATTTACCAAATCCATTTCTGAGTCTTGTAGATCAGGTGAACTCTAGTCCTTCCTCAAAATTTGGGACCTAGAGCACAACTGATGCTACTCCAAATACACAAAATCTCAACAATTCCTCTTAGTATCAAGGGTGTGCTCTAACAATACATCACACTTATGCATTACATGATTTTGGACATTGGTTCTGTGTTTTTGAAGCTTGGCCTTCTGCCACTCAACTTTGCATTTCTGCTGCCATTCTGTACTGCTGCCCATGACTCTGCCACTGCCACTGCAACCACTGTACTGTAGCTCCTTCTCAATTTGTTGCATCTGTGTTGCTTATAGTACTGCCACTGCTGATATGCTGCACTGCAACTTCAGTTGTTGTGAGAAACAACTGAATCTCTTGCCCAATCTTTGACAAATAGGTCAGATGGGTTGCATCCTCATCATTGAAGCTCCATAGGCTACATATCTGTGCTGGCATCTAAAGAACGATGCATAGTTACAATTGTGCCTGCGTAATTAGAATCCCTCTTCACTACTAAAGTCACATCAACTTCTTGTGTTGAAATATATCACGTTGCTGCTGCACTGCACTATCCCTCTGAAGCTCTTTGCACTGCTGCAGCTCTGCACTGCGGAAGTACTGCACACTGAAGTCACATCAACCTCTGCGCTGCTACTGCTTCTACGTTGCTGCTGATATGTTCGCACTGCTCCTCCCAGCCTCCATATCTACCTCTTCTTATGCCTCATCTGTGATCTATGCACCCACTGCTACACTTATCTCGATATTGTCTTAAGGCTGTCGTAGCTCGCTTGTGATCCAAGAGATGAGCTACTCAAGGATCTCGCCTTACTTCCATGTAGCTTCTCTACATGTCCATGTCACCCCATCTCCGTGGTTCATGAGCACTCATGGCTACATCATTGCTTGACCCATCATCTGCCACCGCTGCTTTGGAAGAAGAAGCTTCATTGTCCTTCTTCTTTTCTGGACAATGGCTGGAAAAATGTCCCATTTCGCTACACTGGAAGCACTTGATCTTTGAAAGATCCTTCTTCTTCTTTGGCTGCTTATTTGATGCCAAGGCCGCATATTCCTCCTTTTCCTTCTTAACCTTGCTCGATGCAGGGCTGTGCTGCTTCTTGGTGAACCTTCGTAGTTCTTCTTGTCGCAGGATCAACCACAAGCTGCCCAATCTGGGAGGTCCACTCTGCCCAAGATACTTTGGACAAAGGTTTCCCACTCATCCGTGACTGCATTGAGGGAAGTCCTAAGTATCACTGCATCATCTACGGTTGCACCTGTTGCAGTCAGCTAATCCCTGATTGAATGTAATTTGAAGAGGAAGTGCTCGATGTCTTCTCCCTTGGTCATCATGAATGACCTCATTTGGACCTCCAACAACATCTTTCTTTGGACTGATTTTCCCTCATATAGGGAAGTCAAGGCCTTCCACATCTCATTAGCTGTTCTCTTCTCAGCTATGTGTGGCACAATATGATCCTTGATAATTTCCATTATCAACTGCTTGGCATGCCCAACAACTTCTCTATGCTTTCGTAGGAGATCTGCATCTGTCGACGTGGCCAGGGTCTGCTTTGCATGGTCTCTTAGACCATATGCCTCAAGGATAATCAGGATCCTAGCTTTCCACACTGAAAAGTTTGAGAGGCCCTACGCAATCCATGAGGAGCCATCTGCTCAGAATGTGTCGGAGCTTCTCTTCTCTATGCTAGAGATCTTGGATCTAAGGTCTTTTACGAACTAGGCACCCTTTGCTCCCTCTGACACTTGATTTCCCTCCTTGTAAATCTACCAAATCAACTATGATTCAACTTCTTTTTTGATCCTCTGATCAAACTGCAAGTTTCCTTTGGAAAGAAACTCTCTAAGAAGCTGATTTCTTCCCAAACTTTGTCACTTGTGCTAAGGTTAAAAATCTGAAAACTTCAAAAGTTTAACCCCACCAACTCTTCTGAATTTCTGTAACTTTTCTGCAAACTTTTTCTGGATATGACAGATTCAGATCTGAATCACACTGGTTGGCTTCAGACCTAACCAACGTTGTTTCTACGCTGCCTTTGCGCAGTAATTGCGTGGGCTTGCTAGGACACAGCGTTGGACAACGTCACCCTTCCCTCTATGTGAATCTCCTCTTGAAAACTACGTTATCTGAAGTACGCTATCCCTTCAGATATGCTTTTCTTCTTTCTTTCCAGCTGCTTTCTGCAGCTAGATCCTTCAAATGCTTCAACTGGTGACCCTTCTAGGTCTACAATTCCTCTGATACCATGTAGAAATTTCTGAATTTTAATTCTTATGCAGAAAACTCCTCTTGAAAACTACGTTGTCCCTTCAGATCTGTTTTTCTGCTTCCTTTACAGCTGCTTTCTGCAGCTAGATCCTTCAGATGCTTTAGTTGGTGACCCTTCTAGATCTACAATTCCTCTGATACCATGTAGAAATTTCTGAATCTTAATTCTTATGCAGAAATTATTTATATTAATCCGGTTAAGCTTCTCCTACTTATACAAGTTATCAACTGAATAAATTCAAGTTAACATCAATGCAAAACACATAACATATCTCTATCAATTCAGATCTAGAATAAGCACATGCACACACAGACAAAGTGACAAAGATATTTTTGGAAAAACTGTCCCTGGAAAAACCCAATGTGGGAAAACCGGTCTCTGGCTGCTGAAGGGCTCTATTATTAAGAATATTTCTGAATACACAATTCTGGGTTCCAGATCTGGAAAACCCTACAAAGAAAACTCTAGATCTGCAACACCTGGCTGATCTAAGACCAACAATAATGACTAATCCACACCCTCAAACGGGATTTGTGGAACTCAGCCAGATCTAGGCCTAAAAACCCCAGATCTGCCCCTGAAAGACACTGCGTTAGCCTCTGAAGGCCTCCAAATTCTCAGCGTTGTCATTGGAAGGGACTGCATTACCCCAGACTGGGTGACGCAGTCACTACGCTGCCCTTAAGGGTCTCTGCGTAACCCTTGAAAGGTTTCCTGAAAATCACATTGTTCTTGCTGCTGCTGTCGTCTGTTGCTGCTGCCGCTTTCCTCTGCGCTATCTTTTCTGATCTCTTCTCTACTTCTTGTGTATTCTAGACCCCGGGATTGGATCATCCCCTTGGTCTAAATTCCCCTCTCCGCAACTGAAACACTTGAGAATTCTTAGCAACCCCACCCTAGAATCTCAGCTTAGCTTCAGTGCTCTGCCTCAGTGTGTTTAACAAATGTTCCCAAGCCTTTCCTTTATACTTTTCTTATTGACAAATCAACGGCTAAGATTAAAAGAAATCTTGATCTGTGTGACTTAAGACAATTTCATCACATGTTTAATTAAATTCACTTTAATTAGTTTATTTTCCTAAGTTTTAACTTAGGAAATACATTAAAATAATTAATTGATTTAATATCTCCTAAACCAGATAAAATTTCCCAAATCCATTTCTGGGTCTTGTAGATCAGGTGAACTCTAGTTCTTCCTCAAAATTTGAGACCTAGTGCACAACTGATGCTACCCCAAATACACAAAATCTCAACATATACATGTTTTGGGTTTTTATCTTTTGTCTATACAAGAAAATATCTGAGGATTGCCGATGATTTTCGTGGATTTTGGAGACATATCTAGGCCCTGGAGAGCAATATCTGATCTCCAGTTTATTTGCAGGTTGAAGAATATTTTCAGAAAGGGAACTCGACCCTGGTTCTGCAAATATTCTGAAGGAGCATGGGAATTTTTTTAAGGGCCTGGAGGCACTGCACTAGCCATCTCCAGCCCCCTGCTCCAATCCTTTCCTCTTAGCTTAGCTTATGACCTCTCTTTCTTTCGCTTATTTCACCATAAATTTTCACTAAAAAATTCCGTTAAAATTTTAAAAAAATTTTAACAAAAAAAATCTCAAAACATTTTCTAGGGTGGCTTTTAGATTTGAACATTTTAGTGACTTGGGCAGCTTATTTGCAAGTGTTTTCAATACCCTAGGGGTTTAATGGTACACATCCTCTAAAATCCCCCCCATTTCATTTATTTGATTGAAAATAAGACTAATATTGGCATAGAGTTTCAATTAGCTGAAGTTTAGCAGCAAAGTCAGTTTCCATCTTTTACTCCAGTACATTTCATAAATAGATTTATTTTTCAGAAACTTTTGCATGCTAGTTGAAAAAATTTATGGGCATGATCTCATTGCTTTTTTTTAGTATTTTATTTCTGATTTTTAAGATCAAATTCATCACTAGATTGGAAATGGTTAAACTCAGAATTTTTTTGAATTATTAAATATCAGTTTGTCATTTGGAGTTTCTGCTGTTATACATAGAAATAAAATCTTAAACTCAAAAATTTTCTGAAGTTTGTCATTTGAAGTTTCCGCTGTTACACATAGAAAAATCTTAAACTCAGAAATTTTCTGAATTATTAATTATTAGTTTGTAAGTTTCTGCTGTTACACATAGAAAAAATATGAATCTTTCATGGTTATAGTACCACTGGTTTAAAATAGAATGCTAACATTATCATTTGATTTAAGAGCAGATTACTAAACTGATATTTCATTCTTTGCACCTAGTTGTTGTAATATGAATTTAAAAACTTAATCTAATTCTTGAAGTACATTTTTTTTACATGCTCATTCAAGTAGACTAACTTAGCTTTACTTGTGCATCTAATGATCTCTGATTGAGTACCTCATACAAATGGTTTTTTGAATATAAAGTGGTTTATTTCCAACATTTTACATGGGTTTCCTGTTGTGTTTACAGTAATTATTTGTGCAGACTTCATATTTTACATTGTTGGTAGAAATATTTTTTTTCACATTAAGATCATTTTTCTGAGCCTTAAATTAAAAAAAAAAACTTACAACATATTTCAGAAATAACTCATATTTTAGGTCCCCCCTCCACCATCACATCATTTCACTTTGCACTTGCATATAAGACAGTCAAATCATTTGCAATAGTTTTCCATCCATTACTTGGCCTTTATTTCCTTCGCAAGGTAATTGACTCCACAAGACACTGGTATCATTTTCCTTAAATCCAATTGAATCCTTTAAAATTTTGCGCAATCTAAACAAGTATTGGTTGCTTAGTTGTGTCTCCCAGATTGGTTGGTTCCCAACTAATATTCCCTCATTCCATTTCCACGAGGTCTACACCCCTTAGTCTGCTCTTGGGAGACAACTCAAACAGAGAGATTGGGGATTAGGGTGACAACCCCCGATTTGAGCAGTTGTCGCAGTGCCAAGAAATTTTGTGCGACAATAGCCTAAATTTCAAAATTATGCTATCCTTAGCACCACCCAAAAAATATCCATTGACCTCCACAAATGGAAAAATCGAAGTTGGGGACATTACAAGTAGATAAAATTGAGCATTTCTATTTTACTAGGAAATCGATTTCCAGAGTAGCAGCTGTTTGTTTCGAGAGAGAGGTTTAGTGAGAGAGGAGCATAGACAGTGAAGCCAGAGGGGGCATTCCTGTTTCAATGAGTTCATTTGCAGAGAGGCAGAAGTGCCACAGAGAGGCTAACGTAGTAGCCTCTACAGGCAAACTCATATTTGCTGGGGATAAGTAGTGATTTGGTGCCGGAAGCTGGGTAGAGGTTCCAGAGTGCAGAAGAGTCATTTTCCTAGATAACTGCTGACCATGCAGCTTGAGGAGGAGCAATTCTGAGATGATTGATGCAGTAACTATGCTAGTGTGACGCACTGACTGTGCAAAGGCAGTTTGGACAACTCAATTTTGGGCTGAGGTCAGTGATCAGATTCTCCTATAGAGTGAGGAATTTCCTCACTAGATTTTCTTGCCAGTTTTTCTTTGTAGGATTTCCATTTTAGGCATCAAGTTGTATTCAGATATTTCACTGTTATTGTTGTAGCACAATCTGACCCAGCTAAAGGTCAAATATTTAAAGCACAAGATTAAATTTGCAAAATTTGATGGCACGTGACTATTTTAATAACCTCTTTTTAAAGAAAAAATTAAGTGGCACAAATTGTTAGTTGTGGTACGGTTGTTTCAAGTAGTTTTAACAGATAACTTCATCCATATATGGTTATAGGAGGCCTCTTTGATAGTGAAGTTGCGCTATCTACCTCTATAATAAATCAATACCTTAGTTTGCACCCACAACATGTGAATGGTTTTCACAATGTCAAAGGTGGTAGTTTCCATAAAAAAATAAAACTAAAGGCTCAAAACATTCGGAACAATTAAGCTCTTTTGTGGAAGGTCAAAAAGATGCATGTCAATCTGGTTCAAATTACATGAGCAACAATGTCAATGTAACGAAAATTTCTGAGGCCTTTTGGATAATAAGGAATTTTCAAGTTCTTATAGATTGCATGAATCCACTCCTGCGTTGTCACTGCCTACTGCTCAAATTTCTAAACAGATGCCTGATTCTGAGAAATTGAACTCTCGAAGTATTGGTAGCAAAATAAAAGAAGGCATAACTAGTTAAGAACCTGGTAAGGATATTTTTGGTTCACGCAATTTCATCAGGGAATTTGAAGGGGCATTATTTTGAGAAATCTTTGATGATGAAGATGAATTAGTTTCCTCTAGTTTGTTGGAATCGATTTATGTATGGTCACAACCATCCATTCCAGAGAGATAATATGGTTCTATTTCAGATGCAAATAAAAATGGACCGAGACCATCTAGCATCATCAACAATACTCTGAATTGAACTGAATCTGATTCACAGAAAAAATAATCACAACTAATACTCAAGTCTTTTTAGAAAGTAGATCTCAATTTTCAGGTACAAAACAACTTGAAAAGACATTGGGTTTAAATAATGAGTTTTCCATTAGTGCACCTCGATTTCCAAAAGAAAATAATGATAGACAACCTTTTAAGGACAAATTATCACTATTGCAGAAAGGTCTCTTTGATAATGGAAAAAATTACAAGGGGGCATGATCTAGTGAATGATTCTCATGCCAACATCATGAGAATATATACAATTTATTCTAGAAGGGGATTTTGTGTTCCAAATTATTTACTGCTAAAAAAACAACAAATTAAATCCATCATTGTACAAACTAATATCCGCTCATGGCCCCAGGAAGTGAATTTCGATTGCTTATTGTAGGAAAACTAAGCAAAATTTCAAAAATCCGCGATCTGGGTTTTATGAAGAACAACCCATATTGACTTTATTTTTTGAATTTTCCAGAAATTCAGAGCGATTTCATATATTTTGTAGGTTCCTTCAAACACTAGTTTTCATAAAAACGTCCTATAATTTCTATTATAAATTTTGGCTAAACAAATTTTGACAGACAACCTTTGAAGGACATAGGACCTTTGAAGGGATTGCTGGATGACCCTAAAGAACATTTTACAGTTTTTTTGTGCAGCTATAGGGATGAAGACTAGTGAAGATAAATCATGCTTATTTTTTGCAGCTGGGGATGAAAAGGAATATAATGACTTAGTAGATTTGTTCAGTTTCAATAAGGCTCCTCTAAAAGATGGGTTGACTTATCTGGGCTTTAGGATGAAAGCAATGAATTATTGTGTGGAGGATTGGAATTGGTTGATCAATAAATATCGGAAAAATCTTAATATTTCGTCAGCCAAGTGGTTATCCAGAGGTGGCAGGTTGATTTTGACGCAGGTTGTTCTTCAACAAATCACTGTGTACTGGGCACATATTTACATTATTCCGAACAAAATTTTGAAGGAAAAAAGGAAGATCATGGCTAAATTCATTTGGGGGGAAGACCACTGGGCCATTCACTTAGCAAAATGGGAAAGTCTGACAATCCCAAAAGAAAAGGGGATGGGGTAGGGGTATTTTAGATTTGGACGTATTCGGGAATTCCCTTATTATTAAGTCCCTGTGGCGGTGCTTCCATTGCAATGGCATTTGGAAAGAGATTATAAAACAAAAGTATCTGGGGTGGGAGTCTTTGGAGGATTTGGTCATATGGGGATGGAAAGAAGGCATATGCAGATTTTATATATGGAAAGGCTTTGGCAAATTGTGGCCAACAATTTAGGAGCATCTGAGATGGCATTTCGGAAATGGGTTTAAAATCCTTATTGGTTGTTGTAAGATGAAGGGATTTGAAAATCAACAAATTTTAAATGAGGAATTAATCAACTTCTTAAATCATAGGGGTGTCTTCTACTTGCAACAGATCATCGAAGGTTGGGTTGGTGAGGCTCCAAGATGGAAAAACATATTAGATCTGGCTTTGGATAAGAGATGGGAAAATGACTGGATGAGGTTTACTAATATGCTTAGATTGTTGGGGTTGTGCAAATCTGTTGAGGGGACAGACTCTTATGGGAAGGCGTTATATCAAAGGAAGGGCTGAAATCAAAAGGTATTTACAACGCCCTAATTAAAAACAAGCTGAATCAGGAATCAGATCGCTGGTTTAAGGTCATATGGAAAATTAGAGTACAAGTAAAAATGATCATTTTCTTTTGGCTAGTATGGAAAGAAAAAAACTTAATTTAGAAAAAATTGCAGAAGAGAGGGTGGCAGGGGCGGGGCCTGTGTTTTCTATGTGGTTTAGAAGAGGAGGACAATTTACATCTATTTTAGTTTTGTTCATTTTCTCTTGAAACTTTGACTATCCTATGTGATAAACCGCAGATACAAACGCCTGCATATAGATCGATGGAGGAATGTATGAGATGGTGGCTACAAAGAGGTAAGACCTTAAGAGCTATTCCAACCCTGTTTCATTGGTATATCTGGTGCAGTAGAAGCATAAAACTATTCGAGGGCATGTCATGCTCCTCATTAAAGAAAACTTTTCATATTTATAGTTCATGGGAATGTCTAAAGACCAGTCAAAAGCCTTCCAGTGATTTATCCAAAAGATTTCGGTCACACAAGGTTCATTTTCCAGTTGGATTTTTCGATTGGGCCTCACAATAATCTATATGTGGCTGTGGGACTTGGTTAATGATTTCACCTCTGTGTCATTACAAAATCTATTGGAATGGTGGAAATGGAACGAATATGAAGGCTGAATGTTTTGGCTCTTTGGGAGCTATTATGGTTTGCGACTCAGTTATATTTGGATAAGATTTGGGTAATTGGAGATTCCTCATCGATCACTTGAACCAGAAAGTCACTATTAACTCCGGGAATGATAACTCACTGGCTGGAAAGAATTAATACTCTAAAAAAATACCTTTTCTACTATATTTTTTTGTCATGTTTACAGGGAGAAGAACAATGTTGCTGACCACTTATCAAAGAAAGGTTTGGAAGGTATTTTTGGAGACATGCATTATCAATTATTCAACTCTGATGGTCTTGGAGCGGCTGGAAAGTAAATTTCTTTTGAGCTGGAGCCGCCTTACTAGATTATGTTGGTTTTAAAATTTTGTTTTTTTTGTCTAACACAGTCCTGATGGGTTCTCATTATTATATTTCTGTGACAGAGCTATAATGTAATTACATGGTAAGAAATCATACAATGCACACTGATCTCTGATGGGATGGTTTTTCCTGTTTTGTATTGGTAATATTGACGGAAATAGTCTATGCATATTATGTAGAAAAAGGAAAAGAAATGTAAATTGTATGGCTAAAATGCTTTTGTCCTGGTTCATTATAAAAACCAAAGTATTTTTCGTGTTGAAAAAAAAAGATTATCACTATTGCAGAAAGGTCTCTTTGACAATGGAAAAAATGACAAGGGGGCATGATTTAGTGAATGATATTAATGCCAACATCATGAGAATATATACAATTTATTCTAGAAGGGGATTTTGTGTTCCAAATTATTGGCTGCTAAAAAAACAACAAATTAAATCCATCATTGTACAAACTAATATCCGCACATGGCTCTAGGAGGTGAATTTCGATTGCTTATTGCAGAAAACGAAGCAAAATTTCAAAAATCCACGATCTGGGTTTTATGAAGAACAACCCATATTGACTTTATTTTTTGAATTTTCCAGAAATTCTGAGCGGTTTCATATATTTTGTGAGTTCCTTCAAACACCAGTTTTCATAAAAACATCCTATAATTTCTGTTATAAATTTTGGCAAAACAAATTTTCATGGAAAAACATCGAGCAGTGAGTGAAAATTGACATGTTCCAAAATCCTTCTCAAATGAGGTTGTGATATCTGCTTATATATTCCCACAATTTGATAAGTCAACTGAATAATTTTCACGGAGAAGGAAATAATGAAGGGTTCATGCTTTCTCATGGTACCAATATAAATGTATTGTTTCGACGTCGTTGGTGGTAGATTTATCTAACATATTTGATAATTGAATTTTAACAAATTTCCCTTTTCTTTTCGTACACATAATTTGCTCTTCCTATGTGTGGAAGCTTTTGGGATATTATTTAGGAACTAGTAGGCATTCAAATTTATATTTTTTAAATCCCAAATTGACCTCATCATTTGCAAATCGTTAGTCTGCATCTATGCACACAGAAGACAACTTAGCTTCAGAACGTTTGTAAGATAGAAAATGTGAATTTAAGAAAATATGGAGCTAATAAGAGACACCCTGTGGCGTCAGAACATGTTCGTGGAAACCAAGTGTCACTATTAAATTTTGTTGTCAAATTGCAAAAAAATTTAACCTATCCATTTCTATTGTTGAAATTTTCAGAATTCCAAAACAATAAACAGTCCCTCTTTAACACAGAGAATAATTCTAAAAAAAATTCACTCATAGACAAAATTTTCAACTCAGAAAAATTTATGTTCAATATATAAAAAAAACTATTGTTACAATTCTTCCTCAAAAGAGGGATTACAATTGTGACTGCTGCTGTCACAGTGCACAAATCAAACTCTGTTTCACTAAAACCATTCACTGCTGTGAATACTCTGTTTTGCAAAAACACTCTCTGTCTTTTACAAACAATACACTCTGCTGTGTATCAAAAAAAACTCTGCTCTGTGTAAATCAACGCACTGCTGTGCACACACTACTATTCTGTAATAATAAAATTACAACACTCTGTTTTGTATATTAAAACAAAAATATCTCAGAATATCTCAGCACTGTTTAATGCAATTAATTGACATTCAACCATAAAAATTCACCGCTTGAATTCATTCATGGCATCATAAATTTCTGTCAGCACCGCTTGGAACGCATTGATCACAAATTGGTTTGCTGGCACTGCTGATTTTTCTCTCCCGCACTGCTGTGCTTTCATAAAAAAATTACTGTGTATTACAAATAATACAACAGCCCCACGGGCTTTCTACATTTCATATAAAACATTACATCACGGGCCTTTTAATCTATCTGTGCCGCATATTGAAATAAAACATAAATCAACAAAATAAAACATTAAACGTTCAAACATTATCCCCGCACATCGTATTAACATATAACGTATGGCGTGTAACTTGTGGACCCTGCTGATGACATCAGCAAGTCCGATGGGGTATACTGCTCCGCTGGCTCTCCCTCATCGACCCCCGCGGACAGTCTTGCCGCCCTGTCTCTTGGGCGGTTGGAATTAATTCCAACACTCCCCCTTAATTTCAACTGCTGGGTTTTCCTGCATACCCAAGCATTTCCTGAAATGTTCAAAGCTTTTCTGCTGAAGTGGCTTTGTGAGGATATCTGCAAATTGATCCTCTGTTCTGCAATGCTGCAAAACAATCTCGCCATTGTTAACCAATTCTCGTATGAAATGAAACTTGGTGTCAATGTGCTTTGTCCTTTTATGAAAAACAGAATTTTTAGAAAATGCAATAGCTGAGCTATTGTCACAAAATATCAATGTCCCTTTTACCTGTTCTTGACATAAACTTCTCAACATTTTTCTCATCCAAACTGCTTGACATGCTGCTGCTGTAGCTGCCACATATTCTGCTTCTGCTGTAGATAACGCTACAATGGGTTGTTTCTTAGAAGCCCATGAAATGGCTCCTGAACCCATATGAAAAACATAACCGGAAGTGCTCTTCCGATCATCTACACTTCCAGCCCAATCACTGTCAGTGTATCCAACTAAATCTGAACATTCTGAAGTAGTATAAGAAATACCAAACCTTTTAGTACCTTTAACATATCTCAAAATTCTTTTTGCTGCTTGCCAATGTGCATCCTTTGGCTTTTCCATGAACCTGGAAATCAAACTAACAGCATGCATTATGTCCGGCCTAGTTGTAGTCAAATACATGAGGCTGCCAACTATGCTCTTGTACAAACTAGGATCAAAATCCTTACTGCTGTCCTCTCTGCTGAGCTTTAATCCCATCACTGTGGGAGTGATTGCTGATTTGCATTCCTGCATGTTAAATCTTTCAAGAACTTCATTAACATACTTTGCCTGTGAGATGAAAATCCCACTTTCATCTTGTTCTACTTCTATTCCCAAGAAGTATCTCAGCAAACCCATATCAGTCATTTCAAATTCCTCTTTCATGACTGTTTTAAAATGTTCAATAAGGCAATCATCATTACCTATAAAAATAACATCATCAACATACAAGACTACAATCAAAATTTTACCATCTTGTTCCTTGATGTAGAGGGTGGGTTCTCCCTCACACTTTTCAAAACCATTTTCCAGTAGATATGAATCTATCCTACTGTACCACGCTCTTGGCGCTTGCTTCAGCCCATAAAGAGCCTTCTTCAACTTGCATACTTTGTGCTCTTGGTCTTTCTTTTCATAGCCGAGAGGTTGATCTATGTAAACCTCTTCCATTAACACTCCATTTAGGAATGCTGACTTCACGTCCATTTGGTAAACTTTCCATTTGTTTTGTGCTGTTATGGACAACACTGCTATCACGGTTTCCATTCTGGCAACCGGTGCGAAAGTTTCCTCATAATCAATGCCATGCTTCTGTTTATAGCCTTTGACAACAAACCTTGCCTTGTGTCTCTCTATCTTGCCTTCAGCATTACTCTTGGTCTTGTAGACCCATTTAACACCTATGACATCTTTACCTTTTGGGAGTTCAACCAAATCCCAAGTTTTATTCCTCTCTATGGCATTTATTTCCTCATCCATAGCTTCTATCCATTTCCTATCCTTGATAGCTTCTTCGAAATGAACATGATCATCAACATGACAATATAAAGCAAACAAAGAATTGATACCTTCATTAGCTATATCTTGTTCATAAATATCTTTCAAACTTCTGAATTTCTTACCTCTTTCAATAGGTGTACAAGTACTTGAAGAAGCACTTGAATTTCCTCCTTGTGGTGTGCTTGGAGAAGCACTTTCATTTCTCCTCAAGGGTGTGCTTTGCGGTGTTGGCGCTGCTGTTTGGGGATGTATTTCAGCCAACTCATCATCATTTTCATCATGAGATAAACAATGTTTAACATTCGCTGTTTTCTCTATGCTTCCATCCCAAGCTTCCTCTTCAATGAACTGAACGTCCCTGCTCACAAGAAACTTCTTGCTGGATGGGTTATATAACCTATATGCCTTGGATTCCTCACTGTATCCAATGAAAATACATTTCTCCCCCTTGCTGTCCAACTTCTTTCTTAGCTGATCCGGAATGTGTGCATAACCCACACATCCGAAAACCTTCATATGTGTGACACTTTGCTTTGTGCCACTCCATGCCTCTTCCGGCACTTTGTTCATAACCGCTTTTGTAGGACACCTGTTTAAAATATATGCTGCACAATGTACAGCTTCAGCCCAATAATCATTAGGCAAATTCTTTGCCTTTAACATACTCCTCGCCATGTCCATTATGGTTCGGTTCTTCCTTTCGGCTACTCCATTTTGCTGCGGAGTATATCTAGTTGTAAACTGTTTATGAATACCATTTTCTCTACAAAAACGTGGAAAATATTTAGATATATACTCACCTCCTCTATCAGTCCTTAAGACTTTGATATGCAACCCACTCTGTTTCTCAACAAGTGCTTTGAAATTGCAAAATTTTTCAAACACTTCACTTTTGTTTTTCAAAAAGTAAACCCAAGTTTTTCTTGTAAAATCATCTATGAATGTTAAGATATAGTGGCTGTTAGCAAGTGATGGAGTTTGCATCGGTCCACATACATCTGAGTGGACAATCTCTAAGGGTGCTTTTGCCCTTATGCTTTTCCCAGAAGGAAAACTTTCTCCGTGTTGTTTCCCAAGAATACAACCTTCACAAAGGCTGTCCGGTTTCTCTATCAATGGTAAACCACTTACCATTCCTTTTCTGTTCAACAAATTAAGACCTCCAAATTTGAGATGTCCAAATCTCAAGTGCCATAACCAATTATCATCCTTTGGTTCGCTTTGGTAAGTCTCTTGTGCAACTGCTGCTTTCTCTTCACCATTCTTCAAATCTGCTCTCATTCTGAGAGGGAACATCCTGTTCCTTGTCATCTTCACTTCAGCAATACACTGATTGTTGGGTGGTTTATCCATGATGGTACAAACATCATTATCAAAGAAAACATTATACCCCTTATGGACAAGCTGTCCAACACTTAAGAGGTTACACTTCATTCCTGGAACATAATAAACATCCGCTATGGTTTTCTTTGCACCTAATCTTGTTAAAACATTTACATCTCCTTTTCCCATAACAGAAACTTTGCTATCAGTTCCTAGTGTGACTTGTGACTGCACACTCTCATCTAACATAGAAAACATTGCTAAGTTTCATGTCATATGGTTACTACAACCGGAGTCTAGAAACCATAAGTCTTCACTCTTTTCTTCAGCCATATTACAAGCTAAAAACAAATTACTTTGACTGATATTTTCTTTTGTGAAATTTTCACTAGTTTCACTTCTCATATCATTCTGCTTCTTATTTCTACATTCATTAGCATAATGACCATATTTTTTACAATTGTAACATTGGACATTGGATTTGTCATACCTTTGTCCTTGTGCATTTTGCTGACCATTCTGTTGGCTGTTGCCTTGGCCTTGATGCTGATTTGGATTGCTGCCCCTTCCTTGAGCATTTGCTGGACTGTTCCTTCCACCTCTGTTTTGGCTTTTGCCTCTTCCTCTTCCTTTGCCTTGCCCTCTTCCTCTTGCGAAAGACATCTGGGACTTAAAAGCATGTTCAAGAGATGAGTTTTCACTCCTACCCAATCTCTGTTCATGGGTAATCAGTGATGCATGTAATTCATCCACTGAAAACTTTGTGAGATCCCTTGTCTCTTCTATGGTGGTGACAATCACATCAAATCTTGAGGGTAAACTTCTCAAGAGTTTTTCCACAATCCTCTTGTCCTCAAGAGTCTCTCCATGAGATTTGATTTGTGTGACCATTCCAATCACATGAGTGAAGAATGAGTCAATATTATCTGACTCTTTCATACAGAGAGTCTCAAAATCTCTCCTCAGCAACTGAAGTTTTGCTGTCTTCACTCTCTCCATACCCTGATAGGCTGTCTTGAGAGTTTCCCATGCTTCACTGGATTTCTTGGCTGCTGCTATCCTTGGAAACACACTCTCATGCACTGCTTGATACAAGAAGAAAAGAGCCTTGGCATTTTTCTTCTTATTGCTCTTCAAAATCTCTTTTTCTGCCTGAGTTAAAAGAAGAAACTCTACATCATTTGCTGGCTCTTCAAAGCCATCCTCAACTAATTCCCATAAGTCTTGGGAGACAAATAATGCCTTCATAGTTATTGACCAGTAGTCATAATTTTTCCCATTAAACATTGGGAGATGGATATTTCCCATACCCATACCAGTGTTGGAGCCAGCCATTCTGCACTCCTAACTATGATTCAAAAACACTTGACTGTGTGTTTATAAATTAAAAAACTGTTCTGCAACAGTGACACAAAACTGTATAGAGAAATACCTTAAATCCTTTATGGCTGAGTCTTCACACTGCTGGAGAAGCTGCTGCAACAAAGAATTCGTTTCCTTCAGCTTATTTGACCTTCAAATAGCCTGGATTGGCTTTGATACCATGTTGGAATTTTCAGAATTCCAAAACAATAAACAGTCCCTCTTTAACACAGAGAATAATTCTAAAAAAAATTCACTCATAGACAGAGTTTTCAACTCAGAAAAATTTATATTCAATATAAAAAAAAAACTGTTGTTACAATTCTTCCTCAAAAGAGGGATTACAATTGTGACTGCTGCTGTCACAATGCACAAATCAAACTCTGTTTCACTAAAACCATTCACTGCTGTGAATACTCTGTTTTGCAAAAACACTCTCTGTCTTTTACAAACAATACACTCTGCTGTGTATAAAAAAAAACTCTGCTCTGTGTAAATCAACGCACTGCTGTGCACACACTACTATTCTGTAATAATAAAATTACAACACTCTGTTTTGTATATTAAAAAAAAAATATCTCAGAATATCTCAGCGCTGTTTGATGCAATTAATTGACATTCAACCATAAAAATTCACCGCTTGAATTCATTCATGGCATCATAAATTTCTGTCAGCACCGCTTGGAACGCATTGATCACAAATTGGTTTGCTGGCACTGCTGATTTTTCTCTTCCCGCACTGCTGTGCTTTCATAAAAAATTTACTGTGTATTACAAATAATACAACAGCCCCACGGGCTTTCTACATTTCATATAAAACATTACATCACGGGCCTTTTAATCTATCTGTGCCGCATATTGAAATAAAACATAAATCAACAAAATAAAACATTAAACGTTCAAACATTATCCCCGCACATCGTATTAACATATAACGTATGGTGTGTAACTTGTGGACCCCGCTGATGACATCAGCAAGTCCGATGGGGTATACTGCTCCGCCGGCTCTCCCTCATCGACCCCCGCAGACAGTCTTGCCGCCCTGTCTCTTGGGCAGTTGGAATTAATTCCAACATCTATTTGAGAATATGGATTATGGTTGTGCTCAATATTTGCAATTTTCTGGAATGATCAAGTGCTTGTTTATTCAACAAGCGATCAGTTTACGAAGACGAGGTTGTAGATGTATGCAAGCAGGGTTTAATTTTTCAGATCGATGGTTCACATCACTTTGCTCCATATCCAGCGGAAACCTGATAGCACAAACCACACAAGACTCATGTTAAGGAGTGCCTCCGGGGATGGTTTCTCCCAAACCACTCATCAAACAAATCAACTGCTATGGTCCATTACCGCATCAACCTCCTCTATTCCAGAAACCACCAGGAGGTGCTCCTGCAAGCAGTTTTAAGTTTTAATAAAGGACATTATCGATATGTTTCTGGTACTGAATATTTTTTTATTGAAAAATTTTTTTAATAAAGGACATATGTGTGACATAGCCAGGCCCACATCCCATCCACGTCCATCTTTGGGCTTATTTTTTTTTTAAATTAATTTTGTTAAATGTGACAAGCATTGTAAAGGAAGTGGATTTAATAACATTATATATATATTATTTATATAATATATATAATATTTAAAGTTATTATTGTAACTTTATTATTTTTAGAATATTTTCAAGAGGTGGTAGTTTTGAAACTGTTTGAGAATCAGTTTTTGAAATTGATTATAACATTTGAATAGAATAAAATACCAGAAATGAGACATTAGAGGGGTTCGAAAGGGCTTAAACCCATGAGTGGTATTGTAAATAGAAATTTTCCTTCAAATTTGAAAATATAATGTAATTTGATTTCAACATTGGGAAGTTGCAGTGATTATTTTTCCTTTGTGACCTAATATTTATATATGTATTTTATTTTCTTGGATAGTGCATGATGTATTTGGTGCTTTAGTTTGGTTTTGAATGAATTTACTTAATTGTACTCATGAAAATTAATCTTGAAGCCCTTAATGAAGCACTCCACATCTAGGAATTCCATTCACATTTTCTTAGTCTTGCATTATTATTTTTGTAGTAGTTTAAATTCATATTATTGAGTTCCTAATTTGAACTCTGTTTTCTATTCTTCTTTTATCCACTCCTTTAGTGCAACATTCTGCAACTCTCATAGTTTCTCTAGCCATTTTGTTTTGGAAGGCTAGGGTTTCAGAACTAGAAGCTTTGCTTGCAAGGCCTCATGGCTTGTCTTTCCATCCATTGATTTTAATTTCCTTTAATCAATCTCAAGATGTCTCGGGCACTGGTTCCCCATAGCTAGGAACTATCTTCCGAGAGTTACAAAAAATGAATAATAATAAAATCCTTAGCAGTTGCACCGATTTTTCCGAGTTGGATTTTTCTGGGGACATTGTCCAAAAACAACTGTGTTATTTTATATATGTGCTAGCATTTGCTTTCAGCATTTTAGTTCTTCTGACATTTATTTGTGAAGGTTGCACTGTAGTTATTTCGATATTTTCCGTAGAAAACAACAAATAAATTGTTTGGTTAAATAAACAATTAGAATAAATAATATCAATTGCTGCGATAGGGTTCATGTTTCCAAATTTTCACACTCTCTGTCTCTGCTTCCCTTCTTTGGTTCGAACTCTTCCAGAAAACTACTATTGCTCTCTGGAAAATCGAACTACCCCAAGAAATCGATCTCTAGTGTGTTCCTCCATCTACCCATCGACTTCTTCTTATAATCTCACCATGGGACTCCAACGACCAAGATTAAATCTTAATCAATGGCTAATATTATTTTCTACTCGATCCGTGTGAGTTTGTAGAGAGATCTCACATTTCTCAATTAATTCCTATTAATTAATCAATTTTCCTAAGTTAGACTTAGAGAAAAATTAATTACTAATTAATTATCTTAATTAAGACATCTCTAAGTGGATTTTCCTAAAACCTTTTTTGGGTTATGGAGTCCTAGTGTTTATTAGCCTCTTTGAAAACTATAAATACTATAACACCATCTGATTCTATAAAAACTAGCACTCCATCTTAGCGAGGAAGGTGTTCTAGTGCTGAAATGCTCCATCACCCAGTATCTACATTACCCATTGTACACATTGTTGATGTCTAGCCACTGTGACTTCCTGCCACTGCCCCCCAACCATTGCACAACACTTATGTTGCATATTTGTTTATGATGACACTGCGAAACTAATACCAACTTTGAATTTGCACTGCAACTCCCTCTCATCTATTGTTGCTGCTACTGCAACTACTGCAACTAAGAAGCATCTCAAGAGCTAAATCAACTGTCTTTGTGTTGCATATGTCTCTTGAGCATCTGATTGCTACTAGCCTTTGAATTGGCCGTTGGGAATTTGCATTGTTGCTGACTCTTCTACTGAGCCTCATGCTATGTTATCAACACTTCCCTGTGCTCCTCAACACTTGAATACAACTAGTATGCAACTGTCACTATGGAATTGACTGCATCAATTGACATTGATCCATCCTATTACTGAATACTGCAGGCCCCTGTATCAAGGTAATGATCCATGAGGAAGACACCTCCATGGACCCTGAACAAGCCTTTGCACAGCTGTGGAAATATAGCTCCATATCATCCCACCTCACTCCTAAAAATATAGTTGCAAACACGGCAAAGTACTCCTACAACCTGGAGGACAATTTGTTTATCTTTACAGATGCGCCTGCCGCTTGGTCCTGCTTCTCTTGCTTGTCCTTCTCCCTTTGAGGAAACTGAGTACTCTAGTGTACAAACTCGCGAAACCTGAAGCACTTGGCCTTAGATATGTCCTTCTGTTTCTTCTTCTCCCCCTATCCCTGATTGGGACCCTTTGATGCAAGGGCCACATTCTCTTCCTCCTTATCACCATTCGAACCATTACCGGTGCTTCCAATGATGGAGGTATTCATAAGTGCTCGCCTTATCTCTTCTTTATATAGGTCTGATCACATCTTGTCCCTCCTTGGTAATGTATCTCATCCCAAAATTGCTTAGACGAATACTTCCCATTCCTCGAAGGCAGTGTTCAGGGCCGAATGCATAAGCTCTATAGTTTGAGGCACCTCCCCAATGACTACAAGTTGATCCTGGATTTCCTGAATTCTGGTGATAAAGAGATCAATGCCTCCACCCTTATGCATCCTGACATTTCTCAACTTCTCCTTTAGGAACATCTTCCACTGCTCGGAAGGATTCTAATATAGCTGAGTGAGATCATATGGCATCTCCTTGGCAATGTTCTTGCCATATATATGCAAGAATATATGGTCTCAGACTCCATCTAGGATGATCCGCGTTACCTTATATATCTCTTTCCTATACTCTCTGATCTAATCTGCATTGGTCAGTACTGCCACAACATTCTCTGCATAGGTCTTCAAGCTGAATTCATCAAGCAGGAATGACATCCTAGCTTTCCATATGACATAGTTGGAGGCTCCCTCCACCCTATCCTGATATCTAAGCCCAGATGTGGGCATCTATGAAACTAGAACATAAGTCTCCCTCTTTCACCTGCTCAACTATTGATTCTACTATTCGCACTCCCTTCTAGAGTGGGAAAATATTCTTGCAGCTACTGCCATTTGCAATTGGAAATTTGGACATCTAAACTAGAAACCCTCTGAGAGAAACTCTCAGTGTGTGTGCACTTTCTCTTCCACTCAGTTTTGATTCTGCTGCAAAATCCTCTTGCATCCAAAAAAGGAATATTCTCGACAAAAATATAGAACTGTAGCTCCCTCTGCCTACTAGAATCACTCATTCTGGAAAGCTGATTTTTTTTTCCAATCATGCATTGAAAAATCAAACTGCCCAACAATTCACATTGTCTGGCTAGGCAATGTGCATCCCCTAGAAAATTCATCCTAATTTTCCCTTTGAAAAATTAATTTGATTATTTTTCTTTTGAGCTTCCTTGTCTGATCAAAATGGATATGATATCATGTGAAAATGTCACTACTAAAATTCTATTGTAGCAACTCGAATTAATTATTCTAATTGTAAATTAATTTAACAATTTATTGCTACGCCAACAATAAATTAATCACACTGAAATATTCACAAATAAAAATACTTTGGAAGATAAACTGGAAACTGAGAAAATAATCACACACAAAAAAAATATAACATTGTTATTTTTGGACAAATGTCCCGACGAAAACCCAATATGGAAAAACCAGTGCAACAATTGAGTGTTTTTTTTATTAAGAAGTAGTGAGAAATTCTGAGTACAAATGAATGCCGAAATATGGAAATACTATAGAGAAAATATTGGAAAAAATATTATGAGGAATTTTCTTCACTCCACAAGCAATTCTGGCTCTGACTACCAACTCCAAGTGAGTCGTCCAAACTAGCCTTTGCAGAACATGCTTCACCCTAGCGCAGAACTGGAATAACCACTGTCTGGAACAACTACTACTCAAGTCGCCCTGTCAGCTGCTGAGTGAGAAAAATCCTCTCCGACATTGGGAAATCTTCCCGACCTCTAGAACTGAAAACAAGCTTCTCTCCAGCAAAATCAAATTCCCTCTAGAGACTT
This sequence comes from Pinus albicaulis, assembly GCA_034641835.2. Lineage (NCBI taxonomy): Eukaryota > Viridiplantae > Streptophyta > Pinopsida > Pinales > Pinaceae > Pinus > Pinus albicaulis. The sequence goes on along the minus strand of CM076582.1, from coordinate 769,427,062 downwards.
CTGCACAACCCTTGTGTCAACCTCTCTGTGGCTATCTCTACCTCTCTGCAAGCTACTCTCCAGAACTAGACAAATTCCTACAGACTCATCATCTCTACCTCTCTATCTCTGCTTCCCTTCTTTAGATGAAACTCTTCCAACAAATTTTTGTTTCTCTTTGGAAAATATAATTACCCTAGGAAATCGATTTACGGTGTGTTCCTCCATCTTCCCATTGACTTCTTCTTATAATCTCACTTTGGGACTCCAACGACCAAGATTAAATCTTAATCAATGGATGAGATTATTTTCTAGTCGATCCATGTGAGTTTCTAGAGAAATCTCACATTCCTCAATTAATTTCTATTAATTAATATTTTTTCCTAAGTTAGACTTAGTAAAAATTTAATTACTAACTAAATAACTGAATTACGACATCTCTAGGTGGATTTTCCTAAAACCTTTTATGGGTTATGGTTTCCTATTGTTTCTTAGCCTCTTTGACACCTATTGAGACTAGAACACCATCCGATGCTACAAATGCTAATAGTTGTTCCTTTTGTACCCCTCCTAGGACCCCTTTTATATTGTGTGGGAACAGGTCCTATGGCCTAATCGTTAAGGGTCAAGACCCTTTTAATATCTCGGTCTAGATAATATATTAACTTGAGGTTTTTAGGTCTCCTTCTAGGGATTCATCCCACGCTCTTCAATCTTAGTCCAAAAACACTAATAAGGGCTTAAATCTCAAAATCATCATTTTCTCCTTTAGATTTTTCTTAGGTAGATGAACTTGAAATAACTCAAGATGACCTCTGAAAACGAATTTCTACCCTAACTAGGGCCAATTTTAGGTTGACTCTTATTGTAGGTCCAATATTTATTCAGACTCTGAATTCGGTCACAAAACAAACCTTACTCAGATCAAGGCTTGATGCCTCAGGGTGCGACCTCCAAAAAAGTTCAATTTTGATTTAGGTAAGGTCAATTTTTTATCTCAAATAATAATCTTGATCCTTGTTTCCCATACATAATAAAAAACATCCTCAATTTGACCTTTCTTGACTTGACTAGGGCTATATTTTTGGTGGCTTCTCTTTAACTAACCTTTTTATAACATGTTGATTTTTCATGATTTCCTAGAATGATAATTACTTCCATTGATTTCTTGATTAACTTACCTTGTGTCACATTCATCATTAAGCAAATATACACAGAAAATGTTCAACAATAAAACAATAATGAAAATAGGATCATGAAGAGACTGCCAAACACAAAAGACACAAAATTTATCCTGGGAAAACCCTATCTATGTAAAAACCCAAAAACCTTTTTGTAGAGAAATTTTCCAATTCAAAAAGAGATACAATCTGATTTCCTAGTAAAAAAAAAACCTTAAACTAGCCACAAACATATCTAGTTCAAACTTGGTCAACTAGAGACAAATTCAGCCTCCAACATTTTCCTCAGAAATTTCGATCTACTACCTTAGAAATCATCCTTCTAATTCTTCCTCATTTCTTCCTTCTAGTCTGCCTCATATTCATTTTTGTTCTACCTCAGACGGTTATCTGAATTGGTGCAAATGGAGGACGAATCGAGTATATAAGGATTAGAGTTTCCTAATGGGCATGTCCCTTGGGATGTTCCGACTTAAGAAATTAGATACGACCTTAAATTTTGGAGGCAAAATTCAAAATTCAAAAATTCAAATTTTCCTTCTTTTGAAGCCGATTTGAAGTATACAGTTGTATTTATCATTTCTTTCAAATGGAGACCAACCATAGCTACAAAAATTCAACACTCAGTAGGTGACCGAGACAATGTGCAACACACAAGAGTGTTAGCACTATCACCCTAGAAATACTCTCCTCTCTTTAGTGAAGGACACAATCCAACACAAGGGCGGCTTCCTTGGTAGGGCTTAGGGATCAAGTAACCAAAGGATCTTAAACTAAGTTCCTTGTAAGGATCCTGCAACAAAAGTCCATTTGGAAAGGATATGACCAAGTAGGCTTTGTAGTGAATGAAAGAGTAACTCAAGAGTTGGGTTCAAAGGGCATATGGGACAATATAAAGGCTAGGGTTTAGCCTATGGATTCCCAAATAGGTTACCTAAGCACACCAATTCAAGAAAAAATTGGTTGTTATAAACTAGAGTTTTAGGGTAGCAAATTACAACAAAACATAAGTTCATTATTGATGATTGTAGCAATGGATAGGTATTTTTGAATAGGTTATGTGTCCAACATGCAGTATTCCAAGACCTTCATAGTAACTTGTTTATGTTTACCAAGTATATATTATGATATTTTCATAAATCTAACTTAGGAACAACACATTAATTAATTAATTGGTTAATTTTTCTATTGGGCTAAGGTTTTCTAAAGAAAAGTAAATTATTCACTTTAGAGATGTGGATCTAATCTCAAACAGTGATCTTAAGAGTGTTATGATCTAATCCTAGTCATATATAACTTTGGAGAGTAGGGTTTGAGATCTAGCTCCATGAATAATTATAAATAAAACCTAAGGGAAGGAGGAAGGCACACCACAATTGCAAGTGATTTGTAGTTTTGAAGGAGAGATTTATTCAAGTGAGGAGTGAGAGTCTCAGTGTTTATATAATGTCCCTTTCCAAGAAGATCAATTTCATTATTCAATTTCACTTGGAAAGAAAAGCAACATCAAAAGGTGAAATGAATAATTAACTTAAAATGGGGTATAAAGGGAAAATACTTGGTATTTTTATGACCCGTGGTATTGACCATAGTATTTCAGTGACCCATGGTATTTTACCCATGGTATTTAGAAGGGGAAAATTATAAAAATAAAGAGGAGAGTCCATTCATGGTATGATTGAGTATTGATATTTTGATAATTGTTCTGAGAGCTATAGTAGCTTACGCTGTGAGGGAGAAACCCTCGATATATTTCTTGGTTTCAATGTTGAAATCTACACCATAGTTGGTGTCGTTTGGATTAAGTGGTTGCAAAATACCTTAGCTAATCATTGATCTTACAGGGAGTTCGAATTGGTATAGCGAGGAGTTGTTTTATCCATCTAGAGAGAGGGTCAAGTTGTTGTGGTTCCAGAGGGTCGAATTAGTATATTAGGAGGGCTGAATTACTATATTTTAGATGGGTCGAGTTGGTGGGCTGAGTTATTGAAGATCAAATTGTAGAATTCTGAGAGTCGAGAACCCATTGTATCTTCTAGGTTTTTTTATGTAATCTCCTCTTGGTGTTAGTTTTTGTAGCATCAGATGCGTTCTAGCCTTGAAATTTTATGGAGAGGCTAGAATACATGAGATATCCAAAACCCAAAAATAGTTTCTAGTAATTCCACATAGAGACGACTTAATTAGATTATTAGTTAGTTTTTAATTATTTCGTAAGTTTAAACTTAGGGAATATGATTAATTAATCAGAATTGATTAACTAATGGTGTGAATGTTCTAGAAAGTCACATGGAGAGATTTCTAGTTAATCCTAGCCATTGATTAAGATATAAACTTGGCCTTTGAAGTCTCGACATAGGATTATAAGAACAAATTAATGGGGTTTGGAGAAATCATTTGAGACACTTAAGCAGTTCGATTTTGCTGGGAAATCAATTTCCAGAGCAGCAGTGTTTTGTTGCCAGAAGTGATTCAATGAGATCAAATCAGTGAGAGAGGGGTAGCAATAGTGAAGCTGAAGGAGGAATAACAAATCCAGCGAATAAATTTGCAGAGAGAGGTAGAAGTGCCATAGTGAGGTAACATAGAGACAACATAGTGCTCTCTAGAGGATATTTTGTTTTTCTAGGGAGAATTCAAGATTTAGTGTTAGAAGCTGGCAGAGGTCCAGAGGTTGGGATAATAAATTTCCCAGAAAACAATGGATGATATTGCTTGAGGTGAAGCAGCCCGAGTTGTAGTGACACAGTGACTGCGTAGGGTGACATAGAGACTGCACAAAGGCAGTTTGGACGAATCAATTTTGAGCCAAGGTCAGTGCTTGGATTCACCTATGGAGTGAGGAAATTCCTCACTAGATTTTTCTTACCAGTTTTTCTCTGTAGGATTTATAGTTTGGGCATCCAGTTGTACTCAAATTATTTCACTGCTGCATAATATTAAAACCCTCAGCTATTGCACCGGTTTTCCCGAGTTAGGTTTTTCCAGGGAATTTTGTCCAAAAATAATTGTGTTATTTTATGTGTGTGTGCTAAAATTTCTTCCAACATTTATTTCTTCCGCAGTTTATTTGTGTAGGTTGCAGTGTGATTGATTCAGTATTTGCTGTAGAAAACAATAAATAAATTTTTAAAAAAAATTTAACAATTAGGAGAATTATTTCTAGTTGATGTAATAGGATTCGAGTCTCCAAATTTTCACATGGTATAAGAGCACAGATAATCTGCCAGAGAGCTCAATAGCAAAGAAAGAAGGAATTTCGTTGTTCAATGTGAACAACAGTTTGAAACCCTAGAGGGCAACACAATCACCTTGGCCAAGAGGTCGTATTTCTTGAGGAGAATCGATTTTTATGAGAGGGGTAGAAAAATTCGATCTCTCTCGATCGAGGGATTACAGAGGAAAAGGGAGCAATGTGTATTTTTTTTTGTAGAGTAGATCTCTAGCTAGACGTAGTAGTTTTGCAGCAGTTTTCTAGAGCATAACTATCATCGAGTGGAAGAAGGGCACACACCGAGGGGAATTTTTCCTCAGGGAACTTCTAGTCTTAAGAAGCTTGATTTCCCTTGCATATCAATATTCATTGTGAGAAGAGTCTCTCACTCCAGAAGGGAGTGCGAATATTTGAACAATAACTGAGTAGAAGGGAAGAGGATATTTTCGACAATGTATTAAGATGACCACTATCGAGCTTCGTGATTAGGACAGGTTGGATGGGGCTTCCAATTACGTCATTTGGAAGGCAAGGATGTCCTTCCTTTTAGACGAGTTTGTCCTAAAAAAATATATTGATGTAGTGGTATAATTTCCCATGGATGAAAATCAATTTAAAGAGTACAGAAAGGAGATGGTGAGGGCGAAGTGGTTGATCCTTGATGGTGTTCGGGATCACATTGTATCACACATAGCGGCTAAGGAAACAACGAAAGATATGTGGAATTCACTTTCCATGATATACCAGGGAACTTCCGAGCAACGGAATATGTAGTTGGAGGAGAAGCTAAGATGTGTCATGATGTAGAAAGGGGAATTCATAGACCCCTTCCTCACTAGGATTCAGGATATCCAATACCAGCTTGCAGTTGTTGGAGAAACGCTTCAACCCATAGAGCTAGTACGATTGACACTCAACAGTTTCTCCAAGGAGTGGCAGGTATTTGTCCAAAGTATCTTGGGAAGCAAAACCTTGCCAAGGTGGGATAGTATGTGGACCGACTTGCACCAGGAGGAGTTGAGGCAAGATATGATGAAGAGCACCATTAGTGGTAACAAAAACAATGTGTCAAAGGAGGTAAAGGAAGAAGAGAATGTGGCCCTCACATCGAAGGTTCCCAGTTAGGGACACAGGGAGTGTAGGAAGAAGAAGGACATGTTGAAAGTCAAATGCTTCAGGTGTGGTGATCTAGGACACTATAGTTCTCAATGTCCTCTCAGGAAGAAGGACGAGGAGGAGAAGCATTACCAAAAACCAAATTCTACTGAGATCTATTGGTTGTCCTCCAGGCTGGAGGAAGGCTTCACCATGTTTGCAGACATCCCTTCAAAAGTGAGGTGGGGTGACTTGGTTTTCTAGCCCCAGAGCACTACAGATGGGCAAGATTATTCAGGTGGTCCACCTATTGAGTGAATACCTTGCTACAGGATCCCATATTATTCAGTAGCAGGATGGACCAGTGGCAGTTGATGCAGTCATATGCCAGAGTGATAGTTGTAGTGACTAGTAGCAGTCAGATGCTGGGGAGAATAGCACAAAGTTGGTAGCAGTGAATTTGGCACAGTACAAAGTCAACAATAGTGCAAAGCCTTCAGTGACAGCACAAAGGCTAGTAGCAGTTAGGACTTGGGTAACAGATGCATCATACTGAACACAAATGGTTAAGTATCTTGGATATTTATCAGTTGTAGTTGTTGTAGTTGTTGCAACAACATATGATGGGGAGTTGTAGATGTTGTTGTAGCATCAACAATATAGTTGCAGTGCAAATCTAGTGTTGGATGCAGTTGAACAGGGTCAGCAGCAACACATATGCAATGTGTATCAGAGATGCACAGTGGTTGGTGGGTAGTAGTAGCTAGACATCAGCAACGTGATAGTAGATGGTGCATAGATAGTGTATTGTGGTAGCAGTTGTAGTACTAGAACATAGTCCTCACTAAGAGAAAGTGTTAGTTTTTGTAGCATCGTATGTGTTCTAGCCTTAAAATTTTGTGGAGAGGATAAAATACATGAGAGCTCCTAAACCCAGAATTGTTTTTGGAAATTCCACCTAAAAAAGACTTCATTCGATTATTAGCCAGTTTTTAATTATTTCCCAAGTTTAAACTTAAGGAATATGATTAATTAATTAGAATTAATTAATTCATGGTGTCAATGTTCTAGAAAGTAACATGGATCAATTTCTAGTTAATCCTAGCCATTGATCAAGATATAATCTTGGTTGTTGGAGTATCAACGGAGTATTATAAGAAGAAGTCGATGGGGCTTGGAGAAATCATTCAAGACACTTGAGGAGTTTGATTTTGCTAGGAAATCGATTTCTAGAGTAGCAACGTTTTGTCGCTAGAAGTGATTTAGTGAGATCGAAGCAATGAGGAAGGGGAAGAGATAATGAAGTCGGAGGAGACATTCCAGATATGGCGAGTACATTTACAGAGAGAGGCAAAAGTTCCACAGTGAGACAACACAGAGGCAATGCAATTCCCTCTAGAGGAAATTCCGTTTTGCTGGGGAGAAGTCGAGATTTAGTGCCAGAAGGTGGGCAGAGGTTCTAGAGGCCAATAGAATCAGTTTCCAACACAACAGTTGACGAGATTACTTGAGGTGTTGCAGTTCTGAGTTGTAATGACACAGTGACTGTGTAGGATGTTGCAGAGACTACGCAAAGGTAGTTTGGATGACTCAATTGAGCTGAGGTCAGATACTCAGATTCACTTCTGGAGTGAGGAAATTTCTCACAAGATTTTTCTTGCCAATTTTTCTTTGTAGGATTTCTAGTTTGGGCATCTAGTTGTACTTAGATTATTTCACTGTTGCATAATATTAAAACCCTTAGCTACTGCACCTGTTTTCCTGAGTTGGGTTTTTCGAGGGACTTTTGTCCAAAAATAACTATTTTATTTTATGTGTGTGTGTGTTAGCATTTCTTCCAGCATTTATTTCTTCTATATTTTATTTGTGTAGGTTTCAGTGTGATTAATTCACTGTTTTCTGTAGCAAACAGTGAATAAATTGTTAAAAATTAATTTAACAACTACGAGAATTATTTACAATTGCTACAATAGGATTTGGGTCTTTGAATTTTCACATTCAGAAATTATTAATAAAAAATGAGGTTTCTTGCATTAATTATTACGTGCAATTTTGTGGTTATGAGTTGCATTTTCGTTTAAATTCTTGGCAAGAAAATTATGTTGTAAGTTTTGAAGTTAATTTATGTGAATTTTTGTTTATAAATAAAAGGAATATTACAGTGGTATCAGAGTTGGTTTGCTAGCTAGCCAGAAGGGTTTATTTGAAATTTTTTTTCGAATCAACAAGAGAAACTACACACAAAATTATTTCAAAAATTTGAATATTATAACAGAAAAGTTGAAGATTATAACGTAAATTTCACAAGGGTGATAAAGTAGGTTGGATTTGTTGGAAATGTGGTATCCATGGTCGATACTTTCATCGTGAAGAAATTGGAAATTTGAATTTTTTATTTTTTCCTCCTAAAATACTCAAGTTGGCCTCCTTGTTAAAGTCGGTTGGGTCCCTAAGAGGCACCCATTCGATCCCCCTTGAAAGAATATATAAAGGATACCACTTCTCCTCATTTGAACACATTGAATTCTCTCATGATGATCTCCATTCCAGTGCAAAAGGATAGGAAGAAGGGGGGCCTCCATTCCCTTCTTAGGCATTTTCCTATCTCAAAACCCTGATGGATCCTTATCCCACCGTGTATATGAAAAAAGATTCACACTAAACAATACCTCCATGCTACCTCTCACCAAAATCCTACCCAAAAGCTCAGAGTCCTGAAAACCTTAGCAACTATAGCCATGAGAATTTCTAATAGTGAACACCTAGAATCAGAAAAATCCCCATCTTATAGAGGTTTTCACCAGAAATGGGTATAATAAACATTAGACTCTTAAGGCTTTCTGTGATGCCAACAAACCCAATAACAAAAATTTAAATAACAAAAGCAAAGAAAACATTGTTGGAAAAGTTAACTTACTTTATATCCTCGATATCACAGAGAAGATTCCCAATATTTTAAAGAAAAATAACATTTATTCTACTTTCAAACCCATAAACATGATTCGTAGCAACCTAAAATCTGTCAAAGGTACCCTTGACCCTAAAATACAGAAAGGAGTGTATTTAATCCCTTGCTCATGTGGCAAACCATACATTGGGAAAACTGGTTTCTCCATAAAAACTAGGATACAAGAACACTCTGCAAATATAAAACATAACCGCTCAAAAGCCTCTACCCTAGCTGAACATTCAAAAAACTCCAAACATCACATTTGCATAAAAAACTCTCGCATTATTGCCAAAATAGACCAAAACTTTCATAGAAAATTTAGGGAGGCTCTAGAAATCAACAAACATCCTAGTAACCTAAACCGCAACGAAGGATGGAACATTAGTGAGAATTGGATCCCCACATTAATTTCAAAAGTAAACCCCTCCAAACAATACAATTTTCTCTATTAACTCCCTAATTTTTAATAAGCAAACTTTTATTTCTAGCCTTAATTTACCTTAATCTTTTAATTTACCTTAATCTTAACATATTCCCTAAACTTTCCTTAACTCCTTATAACCTCTACCCTTAAATACAACTACCTTTCCTCTCATTAAACAATTACTAAATACTAAATTGATAATTTTTATCCATTATCATTATTTTAAATTAATATAATTTAAACCCTTTCACTTTATAAATAAGAACAATATCATAATACAAAATTTTCATTAAATAATTCACTTAAAATTCACTCTTATAAATCCAATTAAAAAAATATTATCCTTAATATCAATTTCCCTCCTTTTTAACATCATCTCAATTTTTACATCATTATTAAAGAACAAATAAATTAATAAAATTTCAGATATATTTCATTAATAAAAACAAAATAATTTAAAAACCCTATTTTTTAACATTAATCATTTCTCATCATTAAACAAATAAATAAAAAATTTAATTCATTCATTAATAAACACATAATTAAAAACACCATCATAATAGTATAATATTTTAAAACCAACTCATTCATAAATTAAAATAATACTTAATTAAAAATAATTAAATAATTAAATATAAATCATTAATTTTAAAATCTTATTTTGGTCGGCTCATAAAAATAATTTCACCAAACTTTAAACTATTTATTCATCCTACTTGAGATTAGTTTCTCTCACACATTTTTGTCTTGATAATGAATCTCAATAGCTGGTTCGAAACTTCAACAGTAAAATTTACTTAATGCAATGGATCCAGGAAAAATATTATTAAAAAATAGAGATCACAGAAGTCTAAAATCAGAAGAAATTATCCTTATCAACACCACTAAGGAACAAAATCCTTGGAATAAAGAAGTTCCTCCTTATGAAACAAGTGGCATGCTAACAATATCCATCACCCTAAGTAGCAAAGTATTAACCCATGTGGCAGATGCATGAGAGACAACTTGTTAGTTTATGGTAGCATTAGACACGTGTTCTAGTCCTCGGTGATGCTAAGAGGCTAAGGAACACTAGATCTCCAAAACCTAGAAAAGGTTTTGCAAAATAAGTTTGAGAAACACCTTAATTAAATTAATTTGCATAATTAAAATATTTACTAAGTCTAAACTGGCAAAAATGGTAAATTAAAGATAATTAATTAAGGATGTTCGAGATTTCTCCAGAGGCTTCTATTGATGAAGTCTAATTGATCTTAGCCATCGATGGATATTAAATCGTGTATGTTGAAGACTCAATGAGAGATTATAAGAGCAAGTCAAAGGGCTTGGAGATAGCATCAAGAGTTGTTGGCTTGAGGGGTCCTGACCCAGGTTCGGAGGTCAAGGTTTGCCAACAAACCTCTATACTATTGGCCCTTTCGGCAGTGACCTTCTTGCGTAGGCCAAAGTCTCACCTGAAGCAATATGGGAGGGTGCTGGAACCAGGTTACCGCACCCTGAGAGAGAGCAGGTAATTCAAGCAGAGCTGCGTTCCTGGCTTACCAGTTTCATGTTTAACAGATCTAGTTACAGAGTTATATCGTAGAGCTCCTAGCTACTAATTACCTTTGCATCCACGTGCGTAATACCAAGCTACAAGTACAACAACTGTAATCGCAGTAATCGAAAAATCATAGATTCATATAACAGGAACAAGGATAATATTGCAGCTATAAAGTAGATCTATTTGAAGGTTCACTAATCAGTATAGTCCACAGTTAACATAGCTACTATCAGTGGTAGATATAATTAGCACATCCGCATCAGTACTGTCACAGGGAATATCATAAATGCATGACAATAGATCACAGTAATACTCTGTATTATAATAAAGACAGATCCGCAACGGATAACCAACAGTAAGTGTAACAAATTCAATAGTTCGCATCAATAGTAATACATAATCTCAGATAATGCACAGGTTCTCTAACCAGATTCACATATATTTGCATCCAAAACCCAATAAAATCCAATACAGCTTGTGCACATAGCCAGTAGGGTCTGCACACAGCAGGACTGAGGATCTCCACGCACACAACCAGCAGGAGTCCTTACCCTAGCAATTCAAACAGATCTAAAAATTTGCAACTATCATCAATCTCTATCTTTCCTTCACTATGACTCAAAAAGGTTTATCTATTTATACCGATTTAGCTTACACATCCAATGGTCTGAAAACCGTGGTTTGTGGACTCTTGGTCTACCCTTGACCCGTTACAATGCATTAGGGGCTTTGAACCACCCCAAAACCCCTGCATTAGACTAAATATTACAAAATTATACAAAAATGGAAAAAAATCATGTAGAAATTTGAATAATCGCTGAATTATTCACCGAGATTATCCTGATTACACACTATTTAAGCTTCATGCATAATACATAACCTCTTCTACAATTGATCATCAATATGTGGAAATAGAAACATTCGCATGCGCACATTAAACAATAATCAAGCACACATATCAACACAGTATGTAATGGGGAAAGCAATAGCTGAAAACCCCCAACTATCTGTATATTATAATGATAGAGAACATGTAACAATACATAGCACAAAGCTCTCACAACTCTCAGCATTATCTCACATGCTACACACAAACTAGCATGGAAGCTGAACAAGTCACGGGTTCAAATCTCCTCCACAAGTCTGCCTGCCTCTACTACGCAATCCAAGATGAGAATGAATGAGATCCAAGTTTGAATCCCCTAGCTTGTACTACGCAATCCTCATTGGCAATCTCAATCAATGTGTGTGCAAATCCCATGCACAGCTATAGTCACAACTGATAGTAGACTCACCCTTTCACCCACCTCTAACACTGGTCTCCACTGAACTGTCCATGCATTGCAGTTAACTGATGTGTTCTTTGGTTGATTTATGAGTTAATAATTAGTGAATTAATTAATAATTAATTCACACCACTCATCACTAGTGTATTTTTCAGTTAGACTAAATACAACTAGTTCAACTAAGTTAAACAGAACATAACTCCACCAACTGTCTCATCAACTCCACCAAACTCTGCCACATGAGTTCTAACTGAAGTCAACCATGCAATAACTCAACTAACCCTTAGGAAAATCATATTTCCTTCTGTCAGCTACATGTGCCACATCCAAGCATCAAACTGAAGTGCTCCAAGAGGATAAGATAATGTTTATAGTCTAAATATTATTAAGGGTTAATAATATTTGACTGTTCTATTTTTAGCCTAGCAGTCTAAAAATAGATTCCTCCCAATGTCTAAAAATAGAGGTTCATATATTTTTACCAACATGACCAATCATCCATAAATAGCATCCTGCAACTCATAGGCCATGATCCATATGTCTAAAAATAGACTTTGCGACAAAAATCACTTGTGTGGCCCCCACCTAGTTTTGGTGATCACTTTCCAGCTAGGATCAGAAAAGATGTTTAAGGATGCCTCCTTCACTGTTTCTTGTTGCAATATTCAACACTCCCTCTCAACAAGAAAGGACTGTCCTTTGTATGCGACATGCAACTCCATGCATTCGCCCTGCAACCTTCACAAGCGCCATGCAACTCCATGCATCTGCTCTGCAACTCTTAAATGAGGGAGAGCCACGCCGGCCAATCGATCGATGCCATGTGTCTCCATGTATCCTTAAGTCTTGGAAAACACAGTACAATGCACATGTCTTCGGGGAACCAACGCATTTGAACTCTTACCCATCACCTCACTTGCTGTCAACTCTGATCCGCGCTCGTTATCCGACAACGTCACTTTGGTCTTTGCCTTGACCAGGCGACGTCATGCTGCGATGAGTGTGGGCACCTCACTTGAGTTCAATTCTGGGGTCCACACCATCTCATGAATCACATGAAAATCTCTCGCCAGGATTAATCATGCATGTCACCCCACCTCTCACCTGGTGGTATAGCTGCATGCACTCTCTCTGCCCATCTAGCACGAAATTTCTCTGCATGAGTGGTTTCTTCCACTCCATGATCCTCATCTTGTGGCTGCTCCACATCCCGAGGTTCACTATTACCTGCATGCAAAACTTGCTCCCTCTCAAGCATCAATTGCATGTCTTTCTTGCACTTCCCAACAGTAGGAAGCTCCATAGACATCCCATCTACTTCAAGTATGTAGAGATTCTTTGCTCGAATCCCAACCTTCTTGACTTGTCCTGTTGCCTTGTGCCGAAGGAAAACTTTTCCTTCACTGAAGACAACTTCATACCCTTTATCCTCTAACATTGCGACTGAGATCAAATTCTTCTTTAAACCTGGAACATGCACTACATCTTGTAAAATAATGAGTTTACCTGACTCCCTTTGAAAGGTTATGGTGCCAATGCCGGTTGCATTGTATCGTCCATTGTCGCCCAACTCAACATGCAACTGGAGATCTTTCTCCACCAAGTCGCTGAAAAGATTCACATCTCCCATCATGTTAAAGGAAGCACCAATATCAAAATACCACCCCGATCCTAATGCCCTAGACACCATGCATGCGATCAATGAGAAGTCCAACTCAAATTGCAAGGCAAGAGCCTCACCAGTTGCAGCTCTAGCAGCCTGCTTGTTCTTCTTCTTCTGTGGACAATTCGTGGCGTAATGTCCATGACCGTGACAGTGAAAACACTTCACTTTGGACATGCCACGCTCTTTACCATCCGCACCGGATTGAGAAGCATTCTTCTTGCCCTTCCCCTTCCTTGCTTTGGCAGCCAAAGCGCAATCTTCTTCATCAGATGCCTTTGATGAAGATCCATCTGATGCTCACTTTATCTCCTCTTACTAGGAATCAGGCAAAGTCGCTCCCATCTGACAATTTCTCCAGGCCTTTGGCCAGAATCCTCATAAAATTCAACTCTTCGAAAGACGAGAGGCAGACTCACCAAGTCCTCATCAGCCACACTAACTCCTACACTCCCAAGCTCATCCCTGCAGTGGACAAACTTTGTCAAGTATACCGGAATAGTGTCATTCTTCTCCATCTTTATTTTCTTGAGTTTATCCTTGAGCGCCAACTTCCTCTGGTCGCTCTTGCTTTGGACATTCACATCACGTAACACCATGTAAGTATGGAGAAAGATTTTCCATGCGAGCAGTTCTTTGGTCCTTCCGCCTCCAATGAATTCGACACCTTCTTTGTCTTATTTGCCAGCCTCAGCAGCTTGACATCGGTGAAGCACAGGACTTCCATGTCTATAGCTCCTTCCCTTAGTTGTCCATCTATCGCCTTCATCCTATCTATCCATGCAATATAATTAGAAATTTGCCCTCGACATGCTCAGTATTTAAAACGATAGACATTTTGGCAAAATCACTAGAAAAGCTCTTGCTATAAAATTCGAATTAACGATTCAAAAAACTCAGCAGCTTATCGATGCGGCCCAAGAACAAAGTGTTTCTGCTTTAAAGATTAATTTGTGGGCATTCTTTGAGATATATATGCCCAGAAAAAGGATGGATCCAGAGGCTACCTGGCCCGTTACAGACTCTGTCTACTGAAAATAATTGTAATCACTGTAATAGATCCGATGATCAATTCTCCTCTGATACCATGTAGAAATTTGAATAATTTGCTGAGTTATTCACCGATATTATCCTGATTACACACTATTTAAGCTTCGTGCATAATACATAACCTCTTCTACAATTGATCATCAATATGCGGAAATAGAAAGCAGTCGCATGCGCTCATTAAAACATAATCAAGCACACATATCAACATAGTATGTAATGGGGAAAGCAATAGCTGAAAACCCCCAACTATCTGTATATTATAATGATAGAGAACAACAGCAATACCATTTTAGCTCGCAGAAAATATGCTTTCTCTTTCATGCTACACAAACTAGCACGGAAGATGAACAAGTCACAAGTTCAAATCTCCTCCACAAGTCTGCCTGCCTCTACTGCGCAATCCAAGATGAGAATGAATAAGATCCAAGTTCGAATCCCCTTGGCTTTAACTATGCAATCCTCATTGTCAATCTCAATCAATGTGTGTGCAAATCTCATGCACAAGTATAGTCACAACTGATAGCCACACTCACCCTTTCACCCACCTCTAACACTGGTCTCCACTGAACTGTCCATGCATTGCAGTTAACTGATGTGTTCTTTAGTTGATTTATGAGTTAATAATTAGTGAATTAATTAATAATTAATTCTCACCACTCATCACTAGTGTATTTATCAGTTAGACTAAATACAACTAGTTCAACTAAGTTAAACCGAACACAACTCCACCAACTGTCTCATCAACTCCACCAAACTCTGCCACATGAGTTCTAACTGAAGTCAACCATGCAATAGCTCAACTAACCCTTAGGAAAAGTATATTTCCTTCTGTCAGCTGCATGTGCCACATCCAAGCATCAAACTGAAGTGCTCCAAGAGGATAAGATAATGTTTATAGTCTAAATATTATTAAGGGTTAATAATATTTGACTATTCTATTTTTAGCCTGGCAGTCTAAAAATAGATTCCGCCCAATGTCTAAAAATAGAGGTCCATATATTTTTACCAACATGACCAATCATCCATAAATAGCATCATGCAACTCATAGACCATGATCCATATGTCTAAAAATAGACATAGTCTAAAAATAGACTTTGCGACAAAAATCACCTGTGTGGCCCCCACCTAGTTTTGGTGATCACTTTCCAGCTAGGATCAGGAAAGATGTTTCAGGATGCCTCCTTCACTGTTTCTTGTTGCAATATTCAACAAATCGCAACTTTAGGAGACCATGTTCCAATAGTCCCCCAACACAATCTTGTGAATCGTCCCAAGTCACTGTGATGGTGGGGTCTCCACCTGCGCCTGCAACAATATGATCGCCTTGGCTAATGGAGGCAGCACGCCTTCACTATGAGCAGCGGAATTCTGTGCAATATTAACCAAATTTTTTGAAATCGAGCCTTCCGTCGCTGTGGTGACGCTCTGTAAATTCTGGTTTAGTTGCTTAACTGCGACATTAACATCTTGTGAAAGCTTGAGGCCCTCAACGACGCAAGGCTTCAGGCGGTCGTCGAGGGCCTTCTTCTTTTGTCAGAGTTTATCGATATTATCTTGGAGGGCATGACTGGTGCACAATCGTGTTAACCGTTGAGCAAGAACTAAAGTGGGCAGGGTGTCTTCCAACGTCTCAAACTCTTCTTCTTTCTACTACAGGTCTTGGTTGATGCCACGCAGGATCGAGTCACGCTGGACCTTGGTCCATAGCTGCATGGCCATTTTTAATAATTGAGCACCCTGCGCGATTTTCCTTCTAATGGCGTTCGTAGCCACAATGACCAGCGTATTTCGCTGGGCCCGTACCTTCGGAGGTGTTTCAGGGTGCAACTTAGCTTGTAGGTCGGAAATATGCTACTCCATTCGTGCCTTGACTATTTGAACTTCCTCCTAGGAGGTCTTCAGTGCTGCAACCAACCTTTCAACCTTCGTCTGAGGGGTGGCTGTGGGCGAGATCTCTGTGGTAACATCTGCGCAAAGTTGGTGAATCAAGATTTCGAGCTCCATGTGCTTTGAAGTGGTGAGGCACACTTCAGCGTTATTTGCATCAATTTTTTGTTCAACCACTCCAAGTTGTTGGTGCACTTGTTGGTCTCGATGGTGAATTTCCTGAAATACAGAGGTGTGAGACCCTGCAAGGCCTCATGAGGTAGCCTAGCTACATTCAGCTGGACTTCTGTACTGGCCTAGACTTGGATTCCCAGGTCATATGGACTGATCACAAGGGCTGCGCCAGGTAGAGAGCAGAGGTGGCTTTCGTTTGTAACTAATGCTGCACTACCGGTGGCTAAAGGTGTGCGTACCTGAGTTACACTAGTCTGCAATGTATTTGTCTTCAACTGTAGTGCAAAGAGCTCGGCCTGGATTGTGTCCATCGCAACTTTTTGCTACTCCTCTAAGGCTACCCACCTATCCTTCGTGCCCAGAGTAATCGCATCAACGATTTTTTCGAGGTCTCCGTCAATCAACGTGACTGTCTCGTCCCATTCCGTCCGCTGAGAGCATTGCTTCTTGCGGGGAATTTTGATAGGCTTGCTTATTCGCTTTGTGCCGCAAGGGGAGGCAGGTCCTCTTGCATCCAGTCCTTCTATGCCCAGGTCTGGCTGCGAATCTACCTGAGTCTCTGCCTTGATGTCCTTCTCAAGGGTCTGCTTCTGCTGCGCATCCTTTTGTGCAGCCATGCCTGTATCTTGTCTGGTACTCTTGGTTTCACCTCTGTTATCCTTGATGACGACATGGGGGGTGACTTTTGATGTGTTGGTTCCTTCGACGCCTTTCGCGCCAGTTTCGATGCCAATCTTCTAGTTAGGAGGCCAGAGTGCAATGAAGTTGTCAACTTCTTCATCCATCACCATATAAGGGAGTGAGGTCAAGGATTTATCCTTATGTGATATGATTTAGACGTTGTGCATAGTGATTTGAAATGCATCTATACCCTTATATCTGTCATACATAACAGGGGACAGCTGTGGTCGGGAGTTAATGGCTACGACCAAGCTACTTTGAAAGAGGACCCAAAAAAATTGGTTGTCCTCAAGACGTTGCGGATCCCTAGAATACCATAAGTGTGCATAGTGAGCCCCTTTTCACATGTCCGAGGTAAGCTTAGGGAGGAGTGACTCCGCAGGGGCTTCCCAGGAAACCAACGCTATGAGGAATAATAAATAGGAATAATAACCAGGAATAACAAAAGGCGCGGTCCTGCTCCTAGGACTCGCGAACATTAGTCAGAAACTCATCACACAAATATTGGGCCCAGTTAAAACATACCCCTTTCCCGCATTGGCCTACTAACTGAATTACATAGGCTGGGACAGAGGTGACTTGACATTTTCTCATCATTTTGAACGCCAACAACATCGTGCCCAACTGTGTGCCTTGGTCACTAATAGACTTGATTATAAAAGCCCGAGTATTGCGCTCCACATGGTAGGTCTTGTGCACATACTCAACAATTTCAGCCTCATACTTTTTACCCACGCGCTCCAGAGGTTTTGGACCATCCATGGGAAGGCTAGTAATTCTGTGAACCAGTGCAGCGTCGATGGGGATCTTGTCCTGGAACCACAGGCAGCCATCATGAATTAGTGCAAGAAATTGTCGGGCTAGTTGGTTTGTGATGTTGTAGTGACCAAAGTGTGGCATACTTATCAAGTTAAGGAGCCTAGATCCGACCAATCCACGCACCTAGCGCTGAGGGACAATTTGGATCCCATCATTTTCCTGAATTGTGTCAAGGTATAATTCAAGCGCCAGCTCAGGGAAGGCCCCCAAACTGGCCAAATCGTGATCATCGAATTTTATCTCGTGAAGCTTCTCAAAAGGTTCACCACTGATAGGGACCTCTCCCGGGGTCAACGACATCTGTTAATAAGTGATCAGGCTGTCAAGGTTCTTCGGTGTGTGCGTGGAGGTCCTGCGCGGTCGAATGAAGGGAGGTAGCCAATTTATCGGGCCGGCAGGCTGGGCCCCCTCCTGAGCAGCATGTGCCTGGGGCATCGTCTTCGGGGATTTTACGTTCCGCAGGGAAGTACGGGGCTTCCCCCCAACCCATTTTGCGGGTTTCGGTGGCTTCCATGAGCCTTCTACTTTTTCCTTGCCCTTCTTTGTGACTGGGGTGGAGAAAACTTCTTCAGCCTCAGAATCAATCTCCACCACTTCCTTAGTGCCTTGTTCCGCCGAGATTACAAGTTCTGATAGTTCAGCAGGATTCGTAGCTGTCATCTTGGCGTGAAATACAAACTCAAGATTACTACTTCCAGAGGGAGCATGTTGCTCAGACATGAAAGATATGCTATTTCTTACAACACAAATTCGTCCAGGACAAACATTCCAAGTACGAGCTATTCAAGCGATACGGAACCCTTGTCTAATCTAGCCCACTTGTTTTATATTTTTGGCGATCGCACAATGGTAGGGTAGATTTCACGTGGAACTTACCATCAAGTAAATGATAAAAATATCCAGAAATTTCCTCATTAAATGTTGGCCTCCCGCCCCATCCAACGATATCTTTTATTTTTACCTAATTTGACTATTCCAATGTCTAGTTTTTGCACCCTGGGTGCGCTCAGCATACCCCTGTGCTCCCAGCACACCCCTACGCTTTTAACATACCTCCCGCACTCCTAGCGCACCCATGCACTTTGAGTATACCTCCTATGCTCCCAGCGCACCAGTTGCAGTCAGAGCCTATTCCTTTCAAATGTACTTCTATGTCGCCACAGCCCACCCTGCAAGGTCTGTTGTGCCATTGCCTTGCCTGCGTAGTGACCTCCTTCTATGACTTCATGAGCTTCTGCCAAGATAGCATGCCTTTCATGCAACATAACATATATGCGAAGTACGTTATCAGTGCCTAGTTTCTATAAATAACCTGTGATAATGGTAAAATCCGCCGCCCGGGTAACCAAATCCTTCTTTTGTTGTAATTAATATTTTGTAGGTGCCATGCCTGTAGTCAAGAACTGAATGATAGTAGCGAAGTGCGCATCAACGACCTTAATGGTGAACAACTGCGCATCAGGAAATCCTTCCTCCAAGTTAGTGGGTTCCTCGCCTGTCTCAATTTGGGACAAGTGATTCGGCGCAATATTCAACTTCCGTGGCTTGACTATGATTTCAAAATCGTATTCCTGAAACATCAACAACCATCTACAATTTTACCCCCAAAACACAGGCTTATTCACCAGGTACTTTAAAGACGAATGATCTGTAAACATCTTAAAGTTTCCTCCTAACATATAATGCCGATACTTCTGTAGTGCATAGACCATGGCCAACCCTTCCCTCTCTATGGTGGCATAATTGGGCTCCTCCCTCGAGAATTTTTTACTCGAAAATGTGATTGGGTGATCAATGTCTCTAGCACCAGGTTGCGTAAGGACCCTTCCCAGGCCAATCCCCGAAGCATCAATATGAACATGAAATACCTTTGCCCAATTGGGAAAAATAAGAATAGGTGCAGATACCATCTTTGCCTTGAGTAGCTCAAAGCTCTTATGGAATTTGTCATCCCAAAGGAATGAAACATCCTTCTTAAGAAACTTTTCCAAAGGTGCTATGAGCAGTGCATATCCCTGAATGAATTTTCTATAGTAGCCCGTATGTCCAAGGATTGCAAGTAGTTTTTTCTCAGTTGTAGGTACTTCCAGATTGAAGATAACAACCACTTTCGCAGGATCCACCATCAACCCTTGTCGGAAAACCACATGTCCGAGAAATATTCCGAAGGGTACACAAAAGATACATTTCTATATATTCAGGGAAATCTAGTATTTTCGGTAGGTGTCCAACATCAGGCTCAGGTTTGGAATGCACGTCTTTACTAAGCCGAAGACAATCCAATCATCTAAATACACTTCTAGGAAATTGTGGATGAATTCCTTGAACACTGCGACAACTACCCGCGAGAAGATAGCAGGGGCATTCTTGAGTCCAAACGGCATTACAGTATACTGAAAGGATACCCTTTCAGTGGCAAATGTAGTTTTTCTACGATCTTCTAGTGCGACTCTGATCTGATGGTATCCTGAGAACCCGTCAGTGACTGAGTATGCTTCCTGGCCTCCTACGTTATCTAGGATCTCATTGGAGAATACGTAGGTGTCATTTAGCTTGCATAAGTCCACACAGATTTGTATATCTCCCTTTGTTTTCTTTTCTTGAACCATCATCAGACTTACCCAATTCGACTGCTCGACCGAATCAACAATACGTGCGGCGAGTATTTTATCGATTTCTTTCGTAACCTCCTGCTTATACTTGGGGCAGCCGATAAGGCCGCTTCTTTATAGGGTGCGCATCTGGTTTTAGCGTGATGCGCATAACCCCTAGGTCTCCTGTGATCCCTTTGAGCTATAAAAACTTGGTTGGGAATAAGTCTTGATATTATATGAGCAATTCATCAACTTTGCTTATATATTAATCATCCTAGTAGTCCCCAACTTTAGCCCACTTACGCTGCTCTGCCATGCCAATGTTGACTTCCCGCAGTTTCAGAGGCTTCTTCACATCCATAGTATGCAATGGAGGTCCCGTAACTGTGCGCTTCCCCTCTGATTCTAGGATAGAGATATTGCGCAGACCCTCATTGCACTCTCCTATAGTTATATTGCGACAATTGACAATATCCTACATTTGCGTTTCCCATGTGGGTATCTCATATTCTGCGTAGGGGCTAGATTCACCAAATACAAAGGTATCGATATCCTGCAGAGCTTCATCAAGCGCCTCTGATTCTCCTGTTAACCCGAATGTCCCCAAAAATTTGTCCTTTAAGGTTTCTCACTGGCGGGTGTGTTGATGTAGCTCCAAATCTAGGTACCATGTGGAGGGAATTGGTCCCAAGCCATGAATAAGCAATTGAACCCATTCTTCTGTAGTACGATCACACCATTTTTCCATCCAGGCGAACAAATGTTCGCGCGGATCCCCTGGGCCAAGAAATGTCTTGACGCGGATGTCGGTCGAACGCTCAAATCGTAGGACCATCATATCTCGAAATTCCTGCCACTCCTGGAACGCCCCCTTATGTGTGTCCCACCATCTTGCAGGTGTTGCGCGCATGGCTATATTAAGGGCCCATAAACTTCGTTATCTAGGCACCTCAACTTCGAATATTCGCAAGAACTGGTTTATACTACTATAACCATCATAGTAGGGCAGTTCTCTTACCTTTGAAGATATGCAGCGGAAGTCCCTTGTAATTCGCAAGCAGCGAAGCATAGAGACATCATGCAGCTGATTTTTCTAATTTTCCATTTCCTTGTTAGAGTCGGAGAAGCATTCACTATCTCTTTCCAAGCAAAGCACACCATTGGTCATAGGATTTATCCAGTCTTCGTCCCTTGCAGTTAACTATTTGATCCATCTCTTCTTCCTCACGCATCAGCTCTATGTACCTTTCTCCTTCTGCGGGATCTAGCGGCACTATCACTCGTGTTCCCTCATTTTCAAACACCATGCTCCTTTTTTTAAAGTTGATAATACCGCCCATATCTATGGCCTAGTCCAATCCTAGGAGTGTCGGGTAAGGGTCCGCATCTTCTACAATTTGAATGACTTCAAAGTCATCCCGGACCTTAACTCTTGCGATATCTACTACGATCTTTGATAGTATCCCTAACGGGATGATCTTATGTTGGTTAGCCATGCGCAGTTGGATAGTGGACCATTCCAACTTAGGTTCTCCCATTCGTTACCAAGTTTGTTTAGGTAGTACGTTCGCATCTGATCCTAAGTCGAGAATGACATGATCCATTTCGTAATCATCGATCTGCGCAGTCACCCACATATCCCTACCAGTGCGTCTCTTATGCTTATATAATTTGTGCACATCCTTAATTTCCATAGCTAGGGTTGTTTTTTTTGCGCAAATGTCTATCAAGGCTTGGCGGTTTTCTATGGCCCTTTGGTTGCGTAACATATTCATACATTCCTGCAGGAATTTTTTTACCTCATCATCTGCTTTGGAGTTCACAGGGGCGCAAGGAGTAGGTGCCTCAACCTTAGAAAAATCTTGGCTAGCTACGACAAATGTTTCCTTTTCTTTCTGTAAGTTCAATCCTTCTTGTTTAACAACCGCTTTATGGATGAGAGACTCCACCTCAGCCTTCTCCACAGCTCCTTCGGTGGCTATGTCGCTGCGTGTTATAACTTTAACACTTGGTCCTTCATCTTGAGATTCTGCCTTGACCCTTTGTATATTATGTGTAGGTGTCTGATGCTTCTCCTACATCTTGGCCATCAGAATCGGGCAATATTCAATCGCATGATCCAACTGTCTATAGTATCTGTAGGATTGTCTCGCAGGGTTCATGCAGTCCCTTGCAAAGTGCCCTATTTCCCCACAATTGTAGAAAATCATTTGTCCTCTCCCTCTACTCGTGCTTCCACCTCAGCCCCTGCCCCTGCCCCGAGCTAGGGAGCCACCGATGCCCGAGGGGGATCTTGGAAAGGACGGATCTGATTGTACCCTATATAGATTTCCTTGATCTATCATTATATCATACGTCTGACAGTTTTGTTCATCATGGCCTACATATCTATAGAACCTGCACCATTTTTGCTTTATTTTTGGGACATATACGACAAGGCGGGGGAAGTGTTTGGTATCATGCAGCCCAGCAATGCGACAATCATCGCACCAAAGCACTAGTACACTTGGTCCTGTAGCTTCCATAGGTCTCAACAGACTGGGTCCCCTAGCTTGTATGTAGTCTGCTAGCAGAGGACAATTATCTTTGGTGTGCCCATTCACCCTGCACCGTATGCACCATATTTTAGGGCTAGCCTCCATTCCTCACTCCTTCCACAGATTTTGGATCTCCATATGCATTGCTTCTATTTGGCCTTGTATCTGCTACACTCCTAACTAGGTATCATCTCTTGTGCTAATTCTAGCTTCATCACAATTTCTAAGGCTTTTTCCTGCGATTCGATGGCTTGATGTCCCATTGGCACATGCAGGTGGGGTAGTAGCATAGCAATGAACCACTCCATTTGCTGCCTGTCATCATACATAAATCCTCCTTCTCTAATTTCCTTCTTTAACCGTTGGTCAGCCTCCCACATGGATTCAGATGGTCCTTGCTTGATATCCTTCAAATCGATCACTATCTGAGAGTAGTACTTGGGTTTCTTGAACTATTGTTTCAAGGCATTTTTAATCTCTTCAATGGTTGCATTCGCATGCTGGTCGATGTATCCCATGTACCAGTCCAAGGCTCTTCCTTCAAAGGCAAGGGATAGTTGTTCTCTTTTCACCGCGTCACCAACTACATTCTGCATAGTCCATACCGACCCTGCAACAAACCAGAACCAATCCATATCTTCATCCCCCACGCCTTTGAAGGTGGGTAGCTTCATGTGCGAGGCCATATCGTCTTTTGGTGGTGGAGGCGATGAGTTCTTACCCCTATGAGGGTTTGACTATGGCGTAGACGGAGAACTCTACACAGCAAAATTTCTTACTGGATTGTAGACAGATTGATCTCCTTCTTGATTAGTTTTTTAGTATTTACCACTGCGCGTTGTACCCTCACTTTGATCGGAGCTCTTTCACTCTGTGTGGCTGCATAGAATGCTCTTTTCGCATAGTAATATCTTAATAAGCAATTGTAAGGTTTTTATAAACTTACCCCAGATGCCCTTGAAGAACCTTCGCTTTGATTTAGAATAGGAGACGAATTGATTGATGGAAAACTCTGTCACAAGCCCTCCTACCACACTGTCCACCTGGTGATCTACCGTACGAATGATGGTGTTATCAGTCTTTTCTAATTGCTGGATCAAATTTTGAGTCCACTACATGATTCGTTCGTCCTTCCAACACTTTTGGAAATATACGAGCCTTGCAAGCCACTCCTGAAGCTCAGTCACAAATGTCACAAAGAAAATTTTGTAGATCTCTGTGAAAATGTACTTATTCTTCCACTTTTCCGTTGTCAACCTTGTGCTGCGATTATCTTTTATCGCAAATTCCTGAATTTTGTTTTTCAAACCACTCTTCACTTTATTTCTTCTCAGGTTTCCAATATTCTCTTAGAATTACCCGATCTCTCTCTCAAAATTCTCCCAATTCTGGCAACAAAACCATTTGTTGGCTCGAGGGGTCTTGACCCAGGTTCGGAGGTTAAGGTTTTCTAACAAACCCCTATACTACTGGCCCTTTCGGTAGTGACCTACTTGCACAGGCCAAAGTCTCACGTGAAGTAGTATGGGAGGGTGCTAGAACTAGGTTTCCGCACACTGAGAGAGAGCAGTAAGTCAAGCAGAGCTACGTTCCTGGCTTACCAGTTTCGTGTTTAACAAATCTAGTTATAGAATTATATCGCAGAGCTCCTAGCTACTAATTACCTTTGCATCCACGTGCATAATACCAAGCTACTAGTATAGTAACTATAATCGCAGTAATCAACAGATCATAGATTCATATAACATGAACAAGGATACTCTCGTAGCTATAAATCAGATCTATTCCCAAGTTCACTAATTAGTATAGTCCACAGTTAACAGAGCTACTATTAGTCGTAGATCTAATCATCACTTCCACATCAGTACTATCACAGGTAATATCATAAACACATGACAATAGATCACAATAATACTTCGTATTATAATAAAGACAGATCTGCAATGGATAACCAACAGTAAGTGTAACAGATTCAATAGTTCGCATCAACAGTAATACATAATCTTAGATAACGCAGAGGTACTCTAACCAGATTCACATATATTCGCCTCTAAAACCCAATACAATCCAACACATCTTGTGCACACAGCCAACAGGGTCCGCACATAGTAGGACTGAGGATCTCCATGCACACAGCCAGCAGGAGTCCTTACCTTAGCAGCCCAAATAGATCTAACAATTTGAAACTATCATCAATCTCTA
This sequence comes from Pinus albicaulis, assembly GCA_034641835.2. NCBI lineage: Eukaryota > Viridiplantae > Streptophyta > Pinopsida > Pinales > Pinaceae > Pinus > Pinus albicaulis. The sequence continues at coordinate 769,401,782 of CM076582.1, read as the reverse complement.
TCTTTCCTTGACTATGACTCAAAAAGGTTTATCTATTTATACCGATTTCACCTACGCATCCAATGGTCCGCAAACCATGGTTTGTGGGCTCTTGGTCTACCCTTGAACCATTACAATGCATTAAGGGCTTTGACCCACTCCAAAACCCGTGCTTTAGACTAAATATTACAAAAATATACAAAAATGGACAAAATTCGCAGCTTTAGGAGACCCTGTTCCAACAAGAGTGATCAATTTTGAGAGGCTAATTGAGCTACCCAGTTTGTAGTCTTCAACAAGGGAGCAGTTCAAGCCAGGGAAAGAGTATCATAGAGGGGAGGCAACAGATATTTGGAAAGAGAAAGATTGTAAATATTTTCCCAATGATTCCCAAGTGTGGGGTGGGAGAAGGGAGGCTAAATTATTTGCAACAAGGGCCGCAACAACTAGTGTGAATAGACAGAAACACCAATGTGAGTTGCCAGAAGGGGATTGATTCAGTTTCCAAAGGATGGAAGAGTGCCTAGAAGGAAAATAAATTTCATTCCAAAGACAGAGGGAGGCAGGACGGTTCATCTAGATTCAATTTCTAGGCTGTGTGAAATTCTCTTGAGCTAGCAGTGCATATTTCAGGTGGCTAGTGCAAGAAGTGTGAGCAAGCAAAGGAGGTTGATTTGATTACTGAGGGAGATATTTTATCTCTAGTATTTTGCCAATGTATTGTTGGAGAATTGAAATTTAGGAATTGTTGTTGCTCAAACTATATACTAGATTTGCGACAATGCTCAGGGTAGGGGATGTCACTCTGATCCCTACCCTCTTCGTTTAAGTTGTCTCCTAACTACATACTAAGGGGGCTAGCCCCTATGGATAAGATGAAGGATGACTTGTTGGGAACCAAAAAATTAAGGAGACACAAATGAATGGCTTAGCAGCTTCGACAAAAACTAGAGGAAAATATGATTATCAAGCATACTTTGATTAGATTTATTAAGATTTTAAGTTAGAGACATGTTGCACTCAAATTGGCAAAGTTCCAAGGAGGCAGAAGTACCAAAAATTTTCAACAAGATCAGATCACATATCAACAATCCCTGTGTCATGGTTAACCCATTCTGCAAGTTTTATGATGTAAATGATCCTAGTAAGACCTTGAGTATATGTAACAACCTAGGTAAGCCTATGATTTTGGTGACAAATTTCATCCTAGGTGGTTTTTTAACCTCGTTGATTACTTGTGTTTCTAAACCCGGCTAATTAGAAAAGTATTTCCCCTCCATCTTAAACCCCCAAATCTAGGGTGAGATTTATGATTGAAATCTTAGGTGAGTCCTGGTGTTTTTAGTCGAGTCTCATGTAAAAGTGATATGAGAATAATTTAAGTTAGTTGGCTTGATTATTTTATTACAAATCACTTGTTCTACTAGGTCATATTGTGTCGCAGATGTGTTATGTGTATTGATGGTCTATCCAAAATGTCTATTCCCCCTTTGAGGGTTGAAAATGTAAAATATTATGTATTAGAGGGTGGAAAAATAATTAAATCCCCTCATGTGTAAATTAATTAATTTTTCTAGTAAAATACAATTATCCTAAGCCAAAAAATGAATTAATTAGAGTCAAGTTAAATTTTGTTAGGAAAATTAATTCTCCAAGTGGAAAAATTCGTGGGTCTTAAAGGAATCATTTTTTAAAGGTCCTCCACCAAGGGAATATTGTATTTTTCAAGAAAATTTGGACCCTTGGACCTTGGTTGTTGAGTCAAATTCAAAATTTTAAGGAAAATAGCTCAAAATAATTAATTTTGAGTTAAATAAAATGGAATTAAATGTTAAAGTCAGAAATTCCTCAAAAATAAAAAATCAAGGGCCAATATTAAAAGATCTTGAAGTGTTTATCAATGAGCAATATTATTTTGACAAGGATCAAAGAAACTAGCCGTTATTTTTCCATTTGGAGGATTTATCTATAAATGAGAGAGTAATTTAAGTCTTTAATCATCTTTATCTCTAGATAGAATTTCTACTGAAGCATTTTGTAATGTCCCTTCCTAAATTATTTTGGAACAAGATTTATTTCTACATTTTTTGGGCCAATTTTGGTGAAGATATGACCCATTCGATTTTTGATAGAAGACTTAGGAGTTAGAGGAAAGTTAGTTTTATTTTGTTTTGTTTTTTTAATGATATGCGGGGACCAACCACATAAGAAATACACACTCCTTAAGCCAATGATTCAAAATGCACGAGAGGGAAGAAAAAGAGGGAATAAATTCTTCTCGAAAGTTATAAAATGAAGACAACAGACTTCATTTGGCATTCTTGGCTTATCGAATTTGAGGATAGTGACCGTCACCATTGCATATGAGCAATGGTGACGAACAATAGCCTTCGTCACCAAAAAATTGAACGTCACCAAAGGTGGCGTCGCCGAAAGTATAGGTGTTGTGGTGACATTCAAGGTCCGTCACCAATAATGATTTATAGTGACGGATAGTGACCGTCACCATTTCATATGAGCAATGGTGATGGACAATAGCCTCCGTCACCAAAAAACTGAACGTCACCAAAGGTGGCGTCACCGAAAGTATGTGTTGTGGTGACATTCAAGGTCCGTCACGAATATTAATTACAATGACGGATAGTGACCGTCACCATTTCATATGAACAGCAACGATTTTTTGTGATGGATCTTTCATGGCCGTCACTATTGGTGCATATATATGGCGACGTTCATTGACCGTCACCATAAACGCATTGGTGACATAAAATTCCGTCACGAATAATGACTATAATGACAAACAGTGACCCTCACCATTTCATATAAACAACAATGATTTATGGTGGACGGACCTTTAATGGTCGTCACTATTGATGCGTATATATGGTGGCGATGCGTTATTTAATCTTTTCATTTCATATTTTGGTGAGGGTCGAAAATTGTCACCATAAGCTCATTGGTGATGGTCAAAAGGCATCGTCACCAAAACCACGATCTTCGTCATTCCCTATATATGAATATCGGGGCACGATGGAATCAAACCACCAACCTCCTGCTTGTAAAGCAAGTGCTCTTCCATTGAGCTAGCACCCTTTAAAAAGTGAACTTTAAACTAGCAATTTCCCCTAAAGGTGCAAAAGATACACCAAAGGAATAAGAACCAAGAAAATGAAAGAACTCGGTGTCATATTGCTCCTATTTTTATTCTACGACACTCTCACAGTATGATCTTGATCTATGGCGTATTTATTGCCTAGTGGTTCTAATTTAATAGTAAATGTTATATTAGATAAAATAAATGAATAGCTGAGAAGGCCTTACGGGCTAATTTTTAATCCTTACACCAAAATCTCTTAATATTCAAGTCTATGGAACAACTCGTTCAAAGTTCAAACTAAAGTAGATTTTAAATGGAAAGCCTAAAACCGACCTAAGTAGTTTACAAATTAACATTTTGGATATAAATTATGTTCAATTTATATGACAAGTTATGCCATAACTTGAAACTAGTTTCTTAGCTAAAAAGACTTTCTTAAGTCAACAATGACAAAGAAACATAGTCATGGCAAACAAAATTCTCTTGTTTTTTCTAACGAGGGTGCATGTAACTTGATAGAGGTTGTATGAGAGTATCAAACCATAAACAATTTCACGAAAACATGGAAATGACAAAGTCCCATTGTTTAAGCAACAAAAGGTTTAGTTGAATATATGGAAATCATCGAGCTAAATGATATAATTAAACTAAAAGTAACGCCAAAAAATGAAATTTCCATAATATACATCACATCGAGCGTATGAATTTGCATCGATGTCTTGAATTAATATGACTTCAAATTTTTGAAATTTTCCTGCAAGATAACATTTATCATTAAAAAAATACGATCAAACATGAAGTAATCTCATGAATCCTTGATTTATATTGCAATATCCATCTCGGATCGATAGATCCGGAATCTTAAATATTCTTATAACTAGGAATTGCACCAAGAGGTGCAAATGAATATAGAAACATGGATAAGAGAAGTGGGGAGATTGTATAAAGAAATAATCAAGTGAAATATACTAAAAATGAAATACAACCCATGTGAGGCTAATTTAAATTCAATTGTTGTGAATTTTCAGAAGTGAAAGAAAGGATTTGTAAGCGGTGTCAGAGGCAAGCGGGACTCACAAAAATTGTTATAGAAAAAACTTGGAAGGGAAATTGAGGTTTGAGGTACGATGATGTTGATGAAGCACATATTCTACTTGGTGAAAGTGGCCAGAATTATTGGGGTTCAAGCTTCTATAGGCGGGATAATACTTTTGAGCTTGAAACAACTTTGCACAATATAGCTTTCGGTTCAAATGGGTGAAAATACATATAAATCAAGCAATTTGAGACCTTTAAATGTATGGTCAGAAGCAACAACTCCGGAATGCAATGCCAAATGCTTCTAAACTCCTATTTGAAAAGAGGAAATTAATTTGATCCTTGAAGGAAACTTGTTTGGACCGAGACATTGGTGAGTTGATAAGAAGCTCAAACAATTGGGCGGCGATTACTATGTGGTGTATTTTCAAAAGGGCTCAGAGTCAAATTTACCTTCTAGATGGCTATATATTTTGGGAGATGGGTTTGAAAATACGGAGTAAGAGAGAAAAAGAATCAACGACGTACGGAACGATCGGGGATGAATTTGAGAAAAAAACCACCAAAAGATACGCAATTTTGTTGAATGCCTCCGAGCAATGTGGTTTATTGTTTCTTGTCAATTCCTCCTCGATCATGGATTACGAGGGCACATACAAAATAAGAATATTCTTATGATTTGTCTGCGATACCGAAGTGAATAATTTAAAAAAACAATATACTCATAACCTAGCACAAAATACGATTCAACGAGTAAATACGGAAAACAAGAATAGTGGAAATGATGATTTTGGATTTCAAGCTGAAGGAGCATATAAGGGTGAGTATGAAGTGCTTTTGAAGTTCAATAGAGCGGAAGGGAGACGAAAGGATGAAATTTCTTTTGACAAGTTTTTGGAGGATAGAAGAAGGAAAAAGAGGCAAACTTCAAGTTCAAAGCACATAGTAATGACCCACGGAAGGAGAGATTTTGATTCTCTTGTTCAATCTCAGTGAAGTAAGCAATGCCTTTGGTCAAGTCGACATTCAATTGTCGAATTCTCTATGGGATGTAGGTGATGGCAATAGCGAGAAACGGTGGATAGGGTTTCACATGAATATATCACTTTCTTCATGAATGCAATGATTATCGGAATTATGTTCAAATAAAGAGATGAGAACAATGTGCGAAGGCTTTATAATGTTTGATATGCAAAGAATAGAATATTCAAAATAGTACACATCATATGAGGAGGAGACTAGAAATCAAGCAATTTGAGACCTTTAAATGGGTGCAATCTATATAAATCAAGCAATTTGGAATGCTAAATGTATGGTCGGAAGCAACAACTCCCGAATACTGTGCAAATGCTTCTAAACTCTCAATTTAGGCGCTCATGTGCTTACCAAATGAAAATATCGACCAAAATTCTAGTTAACGAGCCTGATAAAAATAATTAGTTGTTGAAAGATTGAGAATACGATTTATAAAAATGTCATGGAAGAGGTTTGCGGTCGGAGATGTGGAAATGAGTGAACGATAATGGAGGTGTGTTTGGAAAAAAAAAAAAACTCCTAAGTATGCCCGAGGTAAGTGTTACAAAGTTGTCATCCCAACAACCTTGGTCAGAAGAGAGTCTTGTGTTACCATGGACTAGTGAAAATATGGCATACATGTAACCATAAACTAGCTTCTTATATGGAGCAAGGCTGAGATAATTTACATGGGCGGTGTAACAACTCGATTTATGGCCTGCGAAGTTCAAGAACCGAGAGGATATTTCAAGGCTACATTGTTTCCCTCAAGACAACTTCGGTGAGTACTATATTATACAAACCAGAAGACATGTTTGAAACCAGTAAACTAATTACACACCAAAAAAAAGCGTTATCTGCCATCTGAAACATGAATTAAAGGTGGCAATTCTTCTCCACACAAATGAAAAACATCACTTGAAAAGCATTTTAATGCATTGAGTACGTCCAGTAACAACATGTACTTCTAATTACCCGAGGTTATGAGGAAGTTGCAACACGGACAACACTGTGTTTTTCTTCTTGTAACTTACAAGTTGAAAAGGCATGTGAACAAGCCACTCACTATCATAATAGTGGATCACAAATTAGGAAATCACTTGTGATATTTTTACTCTTGAAAATGTCCGGAGTACGAATGTTTCATTGTTATTGATTCTAAGAAGTTTGAAAAATGCTGTCATTGCTAATTCACGAGTGAAAGTGATGCCTTGAAAAAAATCGAGACTAAAAAATTTTCTACTTCAATAGAACCTTTACCTTTCCACAAGGTGAGCTATTACAAGTCTTAATTATTTGATCTAAATATCTAACACCCAAGCATAGTAGAACTTCTGTTGGAACATGAATTTTAGCTCTACGATGTCTTTGGTTGTGTGCAATCATTGCTAATTTGGGTAGAATGTGATGGTGAAAAACTGGAAGACTGGCAAAAATCGGTGTTACAAGGGGACTCGTCCTTCCCCCCTAGGGTCTAGAATCCTCACCCCCCCGCGATTCGGGGTCTTGGGGACTTCTAGGGGACGTTTCACGACGCTCCCAATTTTTCGAAAATTTGGAGGGGACGTCGAGGCGTTCCCCATTTGGAGGGGTCGAGGGCGTGAGGGGACGGGAGGGGACGTGAAGGGGCGTGAGGGGACGGGAGGGGCGTGAGGGGACGGCGGGGGCAATAGATATTCTCATTTAATTCTCTATCAAATATTTTAATCGATTATAATTAACTTTTATATCCATTTACATTGTACTTTAATGCGCGGGTAGTAGATTGAATATTGGGAACTACTAAAGTATTTACGAGCTCGACTTACCACTAGACCTTCATTGTGATGTGGGTTGAACGGAAACGATGTTTTTTTTATTGGTTTCTTTCTCCATCTCCTTTTGCTTGCTTCTCTCCAATAACCTCTTCGGATATAATAGCCTGTGATTTCACTAAAGGCGCCAATTGGAGGAGGAAGTTACTATATCTCACTCTTAAGATAATTTTAGGTGAGAGAAATAGTAGCGGAAACCAAACCTTATAGTGGAATGTCATACTTATGGTTGAGGCATGCTAAAGCAACAATGTACGAGAATGTTGAAAAGTGCACGGAGCCAATCAATGCTCCAATTCAGTCCATCAGGTACTTGACCAAGTAATCCATGAGATTCTGGGATAGCACGTCCAGTGTTTCAATGGGCCCCATTCTTGACAAGATGCACAAAAAGATGAAATATTTAGAGAAGAAATATTCAATATTTCTTTCCTGGGATTATGATTATAGGAAACTCTGCTCAGTCATGATAACACATACTTTCTCCCATCTGGGAGCTAGAAATCCATTCACCACTGCGGTGTTTTTGGCCATAGGACACGGTGGCTTTAATACATGCCCAAATCCACCATTTCGGTATGTTCTCTTGTTCTAGAAATATGAATAAAAGGAACCATTTTTTCAATTTTGTAACTTTTGAGTTCTGGTTGAAAAGCTCAATATTAGTATAAAGTATATTTATTTGGAGTAAATAACTATCTTTTCATGTACTATAATGCCAAATACCCTCTTGATACCACAAACCCTCCAAGAAAAAACACAATGACCAAAAGTATGAATGATCGAGATGTTTGTGAGGCAATCATGTTTCGACCCAATGAGGCTATGAATTTAAAAAGTGCCAACGACATACGTGTATCACAAAGAGGAGGAAGTATTGCATAAAACTTTGCAACAATCAAGGCAATCTCCTAGATTGCTCATTGAATATTTTAGTGTTTGACAACTAAAACATTTAACAATCTTGATGTTCTTTGATTTAATTTTCTTTTTCATAGAGCTAATTTGGCAAAGGAAGATGTTACATTTTGTTTCCATTCTTCTATCTATTCATACATTAATAAAATAGAGACCAAATATATATACTATATAGGCACCATTCCACATAAAAGGGATTTGAAGTGTTGTTTTAATGCCAAGATCCTTTGGAAAAAAATGCGAGTCTCTATAATTAAGCCAGTTCATCTAGTTCTCCCATCTCTCCTACGAGTCTGTAACTTTCTTGAATTGGGAGATCGATGAAGAGATAATAGGCTTGTAAACTATATTTTCAAATTTTGATTCATATGGCGGAGTTACTAACGTTGGACATCAAATTTAAATAGTAATAGAAAATGATAAGCATGGTACAAAATGAGCCCATACGGAACAAAATTGGCGGATGGGGCGTGGATGCAAATTTTCAAAATAAATTATGTGCCCAAGACAACGGGGATCTAATCCCACAATGGTTGATATGTATACATCACTCACGTTCACACAATCCTGAGAGTTACCAAAACAACATGCTATATTATCCCATGGAGACAATATTTCATGAGGGACAAAACATAACAACATTATGTACTCCCAAGTGGTAGCAAAGGATAATTTTCAAAGTTAATGAGCAATAATTATTACGGTCCTATGCAAACTTGGATGAATGATCCTTTGAAGCTTTCAATCTTGAAGCTGCTTGGAGAAAAAGTGCATAGCACTTTGGAACGATTCTAATTTTGTCGGCGAGAGGGTGCCTCAATAAATGTGCACTACGGATCACGACATCTGTAGTTTTGCTACGACGGATCTTATAATGAATGGTCTCAATATAAAATGACCCCTCCTCTTCATGAATTCGGTAATTTGATATATTGGTAGATATCTCTACTCTACGATTGAAGAAGGTCTTCCGCTTCTCTTCTTTGACCTAAAGCTTCTTAGAAGTTTGATCATTCACCCAATCACCTCATGTAAGTCTCATCTCTAATCTGGGTAGCTCATGATGATTACCAATGCGAGGCTGAGAGGGATCTATGATGATTGGGCTTAGCTATCGATAACATTTGTCCAAATAAGAGGGGTTAATGGAAGACTTAGATTTGTCCTTAAGCACAAAATAGAGTAGTTGTTGAACCTAGTCATAGTCGGCTACGATGTATGCCTTGATACAAAGGCTTTAAGACAATTTAAGGATAAGCCTCATACATATATATTGGATAGTGATGTATGCCTTGATACAAAGGCTTTAAGACAATTTAAGGATAAGCCTCATACATATATTGGCTAGTATCATTAAAGATCAAGTATGATACGAAGTTCACTATTGGTCTAATAAAAGGAAAAGTACTATATCTCCTGGTGACCATCTTCATTTCTTTGTATCACAAATTAAAAGTCGATGTCTGTTCTTAGGAAGCACCATTGCGGTGAATGTATAAAAAGCAAGCATGAATTTCTATGACAATGCCAACAGGCGAGTTGTCAGACACCAATTTCTTGGTTTCCTAGGTATAATCCCCACTAGCGAAGTCTTTAGGCATTGTCAACCACTATATTATATTGACAAGAGATTTATTTGCGGTACAATTATACCAAGAAAATCAATGCCAAAAAAATATGCCAATGACTACTCTTCACAACTAAAGGACACATTGTATTGAAGTCATTCATTTCTTGCTATTTTGTGATCTATTTTTGCTATTTCACATTATTAGCATTCATATACTACAATATGCATGCATTATGGTACCCATTTTCAATGATTATGCAACCACAGAAATTGGAGTTCAAATTCTCAATAGAATTTAATTGCTAAAGGGCAAACAGATGTAAACAATAATAATTAGCCTCGATAGTTAAATAAAGAAAAAATTATAATATTCAACGTAGTAGAACAAGGTAGACTAGTATAAAAAACTTTTAGAATGATTTATCTACATCCTTTAATATATACTCTATCTATATTACTCTTGGCCTCTAGGAAGCAATATAGGGTTCATGCCAAGCTTGTAACTAATGCATTCTAGTTCACCTCCTTTTGCAAGCACCGTAACTTCCACATATGCATAGGAGACCTTGCCAATTTAATGATAAAAATATCTTGAAGGCATGACATCCTTTGAAGAAAACATTGGAATGGTTGTTTGTCTACGCATCTATAAAGGATAAAAATGGTGACACTATAGACCTAGAGATTGAGTTTAATATAAAACCACTACAAGTGATACTAGCATATGTTTTTGAGCATTTCTCTGAATCTAAGGGAGCAACATTTGATTCTTGAAAGTTCACTACTCATTAAGTCTTTCTCAACCTTTATCCTAAGAATGTGTGTATGGAAAGATCATGAGATTCGATTCCATCTTGAATTTACGTCTTGATGATTGCAAGGCGAGGTGCTACCAATTCTATTGCATTTGGGAATTTCGGTTTCATACAATCTAAAACAATATGGGTATCCTGAGCAGAGCAATGGTTTGGAAGTTTTGAATATCCACCTTTGACATATTGGATGCCATTTTCATGATCTTGGCTAGTGAAATATACGTGCTTATAATAGACTTAGATTTGAGTAATGTCTTCAACGTGAAGGAAATTGGTTCTAAATTCTTGAAGACAAGGAAAAAATTATCTACTAGAAGCAATAGTCTTGGTGTGTAGGTGTTAAGCGGGAAAATTACTATTCATGACAAATTCTTTCAAAACGCTTCATTTCTGTAAAAACGGTGAATACGAGTCTCAACAACCATTGGGTTGGCAATTTTCTACGGATGTTATATAATTAATGCAATAGATAATGGCAAAGCATGGATTGATAGAGGCGTGGATGCAAATTTTCAAAAGAAATTATGTGCCCAAGACGGCGGGATCTAATCCCACAATGGTTGATATATGTCTTTATCCACTCCACGTTCCACAATCTGATTACCAAAACAACATGCTATATTATCCCATGGAACAATATTTCATGAGGGAATGAGAACATAACAACATTATGTACTCCAAGTGGTAGCAAAGGATAATTTTCAAAGTTAATGAGCAATAATTATTAGGTCCTATGCAATCTTGGATGGATAGATCCTTTGAAGCTTTTTCAATCTTGAATAAGCGTTTGCTTGGAGAAAAGTGCATAGCACTTTGGAAACGATTCCCTAACCATCGTGAGAGGTGCCTCAATAAATATACGGATCACGACATCCTTGGTTTCTCTAAGCAAGGATCTTATAATGAATGGTCTCGATATAAAATGACCCCTCCTCTTCATGAATTCGGTAATTTGATATATTGGTAGATATCTCTTCTCTACGATTGAAGAAGGTCTTCCGCATTCTCTTCTTTGACCTAAAGCTTCTTAGAAGTTTGTTGCAATTACCTCATCTCTAATGCGATGGCTCATGATGATTACCAGTACAAGGCTTCGGAGGATCTATGATGATTGGGCTCGACAATCGATAACATTTGTCCAAATACAGAGGATTTAATGGAAGACCTAGATTTGTCCTTAAGCACAAAACGGAAGTAGGCATTTGAACCTAGTCATAGTCAACTACGATGTATGCCTTGATAAAGGCTTTAAGACAATTTAAGGATAAGCCTCATACATATATATTGGCTAATTGCTCATTAAAGATCAAGTATGATACGAAGTTCACTATTGGTCTAATAAAAGGAAAAGTACTATATCTCACGGTGACCATCTTCATTTCTTTGTATCACAAATCATTTGCCTTAAAAGAGATTGGTGGTTGAAAGTTTTCAAATTCTAGTTTTGGTTTCAAGAGAATCTGGTCAATGTTTGGAATGAAGTGGACTTATGTTGAACTATAACTCTCCGGTTTGAATATTTTCTACACAATGTATCTTTGGTGACCTCGTGATAATTCTTGGATGCGAAAGCTCGATGCAATGGCCATATGGAATTGGATCTATGACTCTTTGTTGTTTGATCTACATCTAGGTTAATGTTGTATTAATTCGATTAGCAATCCCATACAATTTTTAACAATCCAAACTCATCTTGGCTTTGTGTGATGACATGGTTGGGTGACTAATGTGATCAAACTCATAAGGAGGCCGGTTATAACATATGTCTTTTTAAAGGCACAAATCTTGCAAATAAATCAACGAGGCTAGTATTTGTCAGAGTCTCGATCCTTAAAGCTCACTTCTAGAGTTTCCCGAGTCGTTTGAAATTTGTGGAAGGTTCTATATATACACTGCAATACGATCTCATTGAAGTGGACCATTCAAGCTTCATTCCAATTTACGTAGTTTCAGGGTGACAAAATTCTTGTGTTGAAGTAATTTGATTACGATGCATTGTAATCTCTCACCAATAAAGTAGTACCTTCAATGCTAATAAATTTGAATATCATGTGCATTGACGGAAATTTCCTTGACGACAAAGTATGAAAATATCAACATGTATCATGACAATTTATCTCCTTGACCTTTGATGACTACGGTGTAAATATGATCTGACTTAGAGGAACACAATATGACCCTTTTGGTTAGTACGTGTATGGTGATCTCTATGTATTGACAATATCTCTAAGCATTGTCTTGGGGTAGCTAGGAGTACGAGCTCAAAATGACGATAAATCTAGGTTGTGGTCCACATGGCACAAGCTTGTGGTATAAATGATATGCTTGCAAAGATATTATTTGAGTACCTTGCTCATTTTATCTAGAATTACGGTGAGATAGTTGTCCGATAGTTGGTCATATTACGGTAGGAACGTCATCAATATAGGAAATCTAGTTTTTGACTAAAAATGAGAGCGGGGGCATAAGGAAAATCATTTACACAGGTAAAACTATGATTGACAACTTCTTATTGGAATGTATATTATTTGGAGTTAAATAAAAACTATGATTATTTGTGGTATTGCTATGGATGTTGGAGAATAGACATTCGAGAAAGTTTGTCACTATAACACGTCTAAAATATGGCTTGTAGATCCTTTTTCACCTTGGTTTCTATTTTACGCAATGGCTTGTAGTGGTAGCATGATGCGTGCATTGAATGTTGCTTCCAATGTTCTAGTGAACCTGGTATTTTCCAAGAGGCTCATAACCTGGTAGGAAAGAACTCATTTTTTCATAAGAGGCATTCCTAGAAAAATTGGTCAAGAGGCCAATTTGCAAGACAAAATTATAATATCTTGTGACTTCTCCAAAGCTTGAAACGTTGTGGTTGATACTTCACTAGTCATTCAATAATCGGCCGGTCTTGAGAAACCAAAACACGGTGGTGACTTAGGGTCATGTTTTCATTATGCTAGTACAAGCTTGAAGGTCATTCGAGAGGCTACCATATGCAACAAAAGAGATTTGCGGAAAGCTTGCCATGTGCACTATTGGAATTGTAGGACAAATGAAATAGTTAGTTTATATATCTTCGGCGATTTTGAATTAGGAAATAAGCCCTTAAAATGTTGACCTTTTGGGAAACTATGCAATGATGAGTGCTTTCTATGTCCAAGATTATAATGATGCATTTTAGATGAATTTCTTAGCTTTCCACTTGTCTTCAGATTTTTGAATATTGATCTTATTAGAAATTGTAAGTTAAAGGTAATTTTTATTGCAAAATCTAGCACCCCTAACAGCATCAACAGGTATGGGCACCTCAACTTGACCTATCTCTCTCGATTTGCCATGAGAAACTAGTAGATGGACTTAGGAACATTCGTTTGTAGAAGATCCACGAGTTTGCGAGCTTGTCGGGCGGGGAAGCTACATTGAATACCATTTATGAAGGACGAGCTTGGAGAGCGTAGAGGTCATAGAGTTGGTACTTGGAACATATGTGGACCAATGAACATGACTGTCAACCCGCACAGTGCTAGGTACTTCCTTCCGTTTTTTGATTATTTTTAGTAGAAAAATGTGGGTATATTTTATATAATTAAAATATGATGTGTTTAATGAATTTCAAAAGTTCAAAGCATTAATAGAGAAACGGTTAGGTTGTCATATTGCCTCTCTTAGATATGATGCGGTAGAATTCTACTTAAAATATTTCAATAAATTTTGTGCTAAACATGGGATCCCAAAGACAATATACTACACCTTACACTCCAAAACAAATGTAATTGGATAAAGGAAATAAAACTTACTACTATCACAAAGATGGCTAGGTGTAAGTTGCGGAAGAAGTCTTATTCCAAATAGGTTTTGGTGAGAGTAATGTTCACAATAGTATACGCATTTGGTGAAATGAAATATGACACTTTGGTCTCAAGTTGGAGGACCAATTCACCCCGTAGTTGCAATACTGACATATGCACAGTGAGGTAAAAATATCCATTTTTTTTATTGTTCCCCAGAGACATTCTTCGGTGTGGAAGCGAGGGCAAGACATTTCTTCATTCCATGCGGATATATATGGGCCACCCTCTTTGGATTGTTGTCATCTACAAGCGCAACATTTTCATATCCAATGCGATCCCCTTTGTTTCGTACAACGGGCACATCTCTCGGATGCGGCTGCGCGGCCTACTGCTTGTGTTTGCACCTTTCTCGGACTCTTCAAGTTCACTCCAAGTACTTCTCAGTTTTGACCTGCGGTGCAATTCTTCCACCCCATATCAGGCATCTTCAATGGGATTGGCAAAATTTCCAACTCCCGATAATGATGAAGATACGGTCCGGAGCTAAACTTAGATTTGAATTACGGCACGAAAGGGAGACTTTTGAGGGCGGAAGGGTAAGAAGAAGAAGCGGGATCAAAACATGCGGTATTTTGGAGAGGTCCTTTGATAACGGATGGGCAAACTAGAGTCATCCAACAATCATCGGCATCAACGGACTCTTTTTCACATCTAAAAATTTAAGATTTAATAAATTTGAAAACAAAAGAATATAAAGATAGCCGGAGTTACGCGGGGGTGTTGGTAGCTTTTTTTCATAAGTCTGTCTCACCCAAAAGAAGATGGTAGCAATGAACATTAAGTTGCTACTTGAATCCCAATGTGATGTTGATAGAGTTGTTTAATCCCAAATGGCTTAAGGTTTGTAGATAAGGTGCCTTTGAGATTGAATACGACATCGATACAAGGCGAGAATTGCTCATACTTGATTGAAATTCCCATATCACTAATTTGCCTCTTTTCGGGCGATCTGCTTGCCAATTTTTACATGTATGCTTATTGTAGAAGTATGAACGGCTTTAAACAGTGTTTGAAGCAAATTCCCAAAGAAGAAAATATTACCGCATGGAATGTTATTATTAAGGTTGTGTTAGGGATGGACAACGCCGGGAAGCCTGAGCTATATTCACAAACACGATAGGGGGGACTTGGTGGGGCTACACCTTTCCAATTGTCCTCAAGGCATGCGGCGAGATTATTGCCCTAGAGCGGGCGGGGAAATCACGGTTACATGGAACACCATGACTACGGGGTATTTAGAAATTAGAAATTGTGAAGAGGAAGGAAAGGTACTTGACGAAATGTATTTGGGAAGGTCAAAACCCAATGTGATAAATTGGAGTGTGATGATATCCAAGTATGAGTTGAATGGTCACAACAATGGTGTAGTGAGATCTTTTCTAAATGCGGTGGTGGAAACGCGAAATCCAATTAGATTCTATATTTGCTAGTGCTCTACTTCTTGTGCAAAATTAGCGGTCTTTATAACAAAAAATGGATGATGCATATGAGAGAGTGTTTTTCAATATGCCAAAGAGGGATACGATTTCATGGAATGCGGTAATTTCTTGTTATGCATTGAATGGATATTGTGATGGTGTTAGCTCTTTTATCAACTTCAAAATATTGAGAATGAACTTGAGATGTAATTAAATGGAGTGCGGATATTGTGGTGCTCTCAATTTGGTCATAGTGGTAAGAATCCATGATATAGGTTGAATGCATGTTGCGGAGGTGAAGCCTAACTCTATTACCATAGCAATTATTTTTCCTTCATGTGCGATTAGTAGCTACGCCAGTGTGGGTATCGAATGCATGGGCATGAGGAAGATGCCATGACACTCTTTTATGAAATACAAAGCCGGAGCATTAAAGTAGGCCATATCACCTTCATTGCTATTTTGTCTGTCGGCGGCCAGTGCGGGACCAATAGATGAAGGCTAGCATCATTTCAATCGAATTAATGAAAGTTTGAAGTGACCTAGAGTGGAGCATCATGCATGCATGGTTGAACTCCTTGGCCACTCAAGACGCTTTAATGGCGCATATGTGACATTTTCAAACATCTATGCTACTTCTACGGGATGATGTAGTCAACGTGAGAAAGCTAATGTTAGATAAGGGAATTGAAAAAAAAAGGAACTAACATCTCATTTTTTCACGGACAATTGCATTTCTTTTGCTAACTTAGGATGTTTTGAAATATATCCATGAAACTCTTCAACGGTGTTCTCGGGTTTCAATGATAATACACCCTCTTCATTTGAATTTTCCTCTCCAAAACCATGGAGAGGAGAGACATGGAGGAGTTACAACCATGCATACTTCCTTAACAATCCTTAAGGTGGCTGGAAATAGATAATCATGACAAGCTCCAAGCATTGGACAAGTCTTGGTTGAAGCCTTATGTTGTAAAGGCGAATCCATCGGGCGAGTCTTGGGCCAACTTTGGGACTCCGTTGAGGAGTTTGATGCATTTCGAAATTAACTCAAGTTTTTTTCTACGAGTTCTTGGTTATAGAAAATCGGTGGAGCCAAAAAAAAAAAAACATTTTCGGGGAGACGAGGCTTGCCTATCGAGCCAAAAGTTGGGTCAACGTTTGGTTTGAAAACGAATTTCTTTGTCAAGCAAATTGGATGGAGGCCGGTAGCAAGGGTGTGACAAGTTGCTTTGCCTCGGACTTGCATATTTTTGTGGGCTTGTTTGTATGTATTCAAGGTGGTTTTGTGGTCGAGAGAAACCTAGAGGAGTGCGTGATTTGGTCACGCAACACATTTTGGGAGGAACTATAATTTTTGGGTGGGATTCTTTCTTATTCGGTTGAGGACTATGCCATGACAGACTCATGCGAAGGCAATGAATTCCCATGGATGTTAAGGGATTCGAATAGAGGCTAGGAAAGGTCGTAGACCATGGAAGTGCAAATACGCTTTTTATTGATACTTCAATAAAAATGGAGACCTCGATGCACCTCACAGAAGTAGTTCTACGCTGCCTCACATCTATTGTAGCTGTTACCAAAACTCTCATATATGCTTGAACATGGGAGGAACACGATCACAAATTACAATATTATTTTCTTTCCATTTATTCTCTTCCTCTACGAATTTCATGGTGATTGAAATCATCACTTTCTTTGTTATTTGAGCATTATATAGAAGACTTCATGTAGTTGTTTCACAAAGAAGTGCCATAATTTATTTTAAAGACGGCTATTCATGAGCCACCGGTTATGAGTCCTACTAGATCCTATTAACTAATACTTGAATATAATTCCGAAATTCTCCTCCTCCTTCGAGATTGTAAATCATCATATCTTTAGAATGAAGCAGAGACAGTGATTTCATAAAAAAGGTATTTTAGATACTAGTTGGAGCATTTAGAAAGCTTCAGGTATTAGAAAGGTTCTTCCACAATTGAAACAAGGTGTACAGGGATGCTTGATATACTAGAAGACTTCTTGAACTTCTTATATTTTGTATATTGTCGAATGGATGGGAGCACTTCAACATTAGAAAAGCAACATTGAATAAAGAACTGGTGTCCCAGATAATGAAATTTTTACTTTTCTTATTTCAGGCGAGACGTTAAGTTGGCGAGGGTTGGAATCAGATTTTCCAGAGTGCGAATACGATTTATTATATATGATCTATATTTCAGTCATTTTTTTTTCTTTTTATGATCTTAATCATGATCTCACGAAATTATGAGCCAAGACAAACCGGTGATTGCATATCGATTTGATAATAAAGTGTATTGTTGAGGAGAGAATATTGCATCGGTGTACAAAGATGGATTTGGAGAATATGGTGATGAATCTTTGTAAAAATGAAAGTTTAAAGAGTTATCTAGATCACAAAGAACATATATCGTGCTTTTCAAAATATAGAAGTTAATGCTATTTGTTTGGTTTTCTCTCGTTTTGTTGTCTGTAAATTTATTCTTTTATTATGTTTAATATCTAGCATGCATATGCCCGGACAATCACCTCTTGCCATAGCGCAAAAGAAAATCTCTAGTACCTATATCCAATTACGTAGTCGGCGGAAAAAAACAATTCGAATAATTTAATACGAAGAGAACCTATTTTATCTTGATCACCTTTGTGGGTTCATAGCACCTCAGGTGCCCAGGTAAGACTTTAAATTTTAATAACAACCCCAGCCCTTCATTTGGAAACTTCTTTGCATAGCGAGGATTGGATTTAAACATGGCCAAAGGATTCCTCATTTCCAATATGGTGCCAACAAAATTTTGGCCATCTCAATGGTTCAACATTTTTTGTAATAAGACCCAACCAAGTTTCATTAGTTTACTCTGTTAACCAAACCGGAGTTTCATGAGTCTAAAAGTAAATATGACATTCTAATAGCTCCTTTGTGTGTGTTTGTAATACCTATTTCTTCTAGAAATAGGTATGTAAATATAAATACGATAATAGATCAAAAAATAGGTGGCGGACCCTCTAAAAGTGAGGAGTATTTGGGAATAAACACTCATTTAAAATTGACAAGCTCGAGTCCATTTCGAAAAAATGGGAAATAATGCTCACATTAGGTGCATTGGCCAGAATGTTTGAAGTATTTCTACATCATTTATTTATACTCTGAGTAGTGTGTTAAACAACATATGCAAATTGATTTATGGTATTGCAACAACTGGTATGTCTATTGGAAGTGGAGTATCCATTGCAGGAAATGGATCTCAAGCAGAAAAGTAACATCAAGACAACATATGCCACTTGAGTAGATTCGAAGGGACCCGAGAAATGAATAAAATTCAATGCCATGTTCCAGAAATTGCTAAGTGGTGAGCAATAGAATAGGAAGGAATGCTTTTATTTACTTGGCATCATCATGTTGTGCTAGATGAAGACTTCTATTACATGATCATTTGGGCAAGAGTTGCTTTTAGGGTATCAATTTTTATCGGACTACGGTATCATTTTGTTAATTTTGGGCAACTAGATCCAAAATC
Organism: Pinus albicaulis; assembly: GCA_034641835.2. NCBI lineage: Eukaryota > Viridiplantae > Streptophyta > Pinopsida > Pinales > Pinaceae > Pinus > Pinus albicaulis. Next base: position 769,382,729 of record CM076582.1, on the reverse strand, counting down.
CATGTTGCATTGCTCATATGATGATGATGATATTTTTGTTGGATTCCTCTTTCGGAGAGGTACAAGATTGATCCAAAGATCATCTTGTTTGGATGAGAAGAACTTATATTTTGATTTATTTCCACACATGTGCAAATTGTCGAGGTCGACGAGAATTGTAATGAAGGCTTGCAAGCCCAATAGATGTGTCCACACACCCTCATTGATGGATATAAATTGGAGAGAGATGATGTCCATTTCATCATCAAATCATCACGCATTTCCTCTTGTGATGTTTGATTGGTTCATTCGGCCTTTGGAGGCCTCTCTCTGCGACATGTGGCGGATGCGAAGCGAGGAAGGGTGCGAGAAGCTGTTTTCAGGGCTCTTTCTTCGGTGCGTTGACACGCGTTGACCGTGGGTCAAAGCTTGGAATTTGACCTCCATTCTTGTGCGAGAAAATCCAATCTCTTGAGGGGCAGCATTAGAGAGCAAAAAGATCGAGAAGGGTGACTGACCCATGACCCTAGGCCATGACATTAGTTGCATTGGACACCCTGAGTGACCCGGTGTTGACCTTTTTGTTGTCTTTGAGGGGTGTGTGTGTGACAACGGAGGATTGGCTGATCCAACTATGTATACTCTTGAGAAAAATGGTTTGTTGAAAGGAAGAATAGAACCATTGTGGAAGTTGCAGGTACCATTGTGTATGTTCAAAATAGATGCCGCATTCCACATTTGGACTCCAATACTCCCAAGAAGTCTTCTCTAGTAAGAAGCCCGATGCCTCCCACTTTAGGCTTCAAATGACATCATCAACATGAGATCCAAGTTCAACGAAGTCAATCTTGAGCTCAAGACTCAAATTCTGGCCAATCCTGCTTTTGATAACACCAAGGACACACATCAATGGGTTAAGAAGTCGTTGTCATCAAGCCTACAATAACAAACCCTAGATAAATGAACATGACGACAAAAGAGTCCATCAATGTGTCAAAAAGTCATTGTCATCATGCCTACAATAACAAACTCTAGATAAATGAACATGACGACCAAGGGGGTCAATGACCTGGCAGGGCCACATTGGGGCTAGTAGTTACAATTGTAACCTGAGGAGAATATTTTTAGTGGATATATCCTAGCATCTCATGCCAAATGAGGTGCCACCATATATTTTGAAGATTCTTCACTTGCCAAACACTAGGGCAAGCAATCTAGTATGGCCTTTGTCTAACTACTATAATTGCGATACTATCCCAACATGAAAATTCAAACAAGGGGGAGCCATAGCGGATCTTCACGTCTTTATGAGGTCCCCTTCGGAGAACCCCTCCATATTATCCACATTTTTGTTTATATATTTTTTTCATAGAAATAATGAAGGGGAGGGGATCCCTCCAAGCAACAAACATTATTCTAGCATGGTTTATGATAACATTTTTGCCAACTAATTAACTAGTTTAGATTTGCATGTTGTCTCTTTTTTGGGATTAATATAAGAAACTAGGGAGTTACGCAAATATTTAAGAGTCAAGACGGTTCATGAAATCAAGGGCTTGTAAATCCATTGCTTCAAATGCCGGTGTCAACATTAGATTCAAATTTGACAAAGTCTATCTTGAGCTCAAAGCTCAAATTATAGTTGATCACACGTTGATGCATTAAAAAAACTCATCGATGGATCAATAAGACATTGAATGAGTGCTTTCTGTCATCATGCTTACAACGTAGTTAATCCTAATTAAATGAACACAAAAATAAAAGGAGTCAATGGATGCGCTAGGACTACATTACACAGGATTGGTAGTTAAAACTATAACCGAAGAGCATGTGGTCACATAAGCTGTATCCATGGAATTTCGAAATGACGAGGTGTCACCATCTCATTTTAAAGTCGCAAAATTACAAACACTAGATAAGACTTTTAGCTCTAATATAGTCTTCATTCAACTAACACCATTGCACTCCTATCTAACACAAATCTTAAAAAATGAGGCGGAGTCTTATGATCTTCAAGTCTTTATGAGGTCCCATTCGGGGAATCCTTCTATTTTCATATGAAATCCATGGGTTCTATCTCTATATTGAATTCATGGATACAACAACGACAAGGCTCCCTCCAAGCCATTAGAAACGACTCTATGCAAGAAGGCAACTCCTTGATAGTTTCTTTCCCGTGGATTTTGGCATAAGCAAGGATGCTATCGTTCTTTTAGTTTCAAGCCTTCTTGGAGGATCCCTATGCAAAAATATGCCCTCCTCCCAATCCCATCAATTCAAGGATGAGGTGAAGCCTGAGCTTTCTATTCCCTCAAAGAAAAAGCCGCCCCTCAGTGCTGCCTTTATAGTGGAGAAATCAAAGGACATTCAGGTGTTGGAACTTGCATGTATATGCCTACTTTGTATTGAAGGATGGCACTCTTTTTCCTTTGAATGGGCTTTGTGCATCTACAACGATGCTTCATGGGTGGAAAAATCAAACCTAGATTACCAACGATGAGCTCTTCCTCCATTCCAAGTGTTACTTTATTGTAATTTTTAAGGCCATGGTGGATAGGAAAAAGAAATTCAACCTAGGACCCTATTTCTAGGGGAAAATGCACCTTTCCTTTCATCCCTAGTTCTGAAAGTTTGATCCAAACACCATGATCATTACAGCAACTCTGGTCTACGTAAGAGTTCTAAACCTCCTCTTCACTTATGGTATCCTAATTTTCTTTTTAACTATTAAAAACTCCCGGAAATCATTTTATTAAAGTTAATGGAGCTCATATTGTCATGGGCTCAACATCTTTACCCATATCTGTGTAGTGCTCAACCTAGAGTTGTGAGTTTCCCAACTAGTTGCTCATATAATGGGTTGATCTCACTTTTACCGAAATGTTAGACATTGAAAGCACAAAATTTAGATGTAGATCATGCCAACAAATTGTACACCTCCAAGAGAAACCTATTCATCTTGATTCTTCACCAACATCTTCTACATCCAATGGACATAGGAAAAATCCCAAGGTTGGTAAGTAATACGAGGAAACATATGTGCTCCAAGAAAGAAAATGGCTCAGCAGAAAGAAAAGAAACCTGCAAGTTCCCCTTGGTAGTGGTGGGGAGACACACTCAACTTTGGTGCCATCAAATCTCTTTTGAGGGTTTAAAGCATCTTCGTGAATCGAAAAAGGAAAACTAGTCCTAACAACCTTGCGTTCATGATTCCCTTTCTGGTACGGTATATCACAATGCCACTAACCCATGTCAACGGAAATGCAGGGGGGATCTATATTAGAAAGAAAAAGTGATCCTCATGAGACAAGAAACCCTGACACCTAGTGACCACGTAACTTCTTCAACTCTCTACAAACGAGTCAAGTTGTGCCAACGTGTTTCTCTATGTTCTACGCATTTATATCTATTTCATAGTTATGTTTCAATATTATGTTCATAGTTATGGGATTGAAGCATGACGAGAGGAAGAAAAAGGAAATCATGTAGCATCCACATTTTCAGTGTGAGTACCCATTTCTTTGTATTCACTTTTCATCCACTGAAGAAAAGAGCAAAGCATAGGCCTCTCCTAGTTGGGTTCATCACGTATTGGGTTTCTAGGGTATATCTTGTATTGATGTATGGATGGTGTGTAATTGTTTGTTTCCCTTCATTTCACTTTTAGGTTGATTCTCGGTAATTTACGTGTTAAATCTAATGATATGAAGTACGCAATCTTGAGTAGAATAGTGCTAGTAAAAAATTTGTATAATATTATAAAATTTGTTATGAAAGTCCGGTGGAACATCCACGACAGGTGTACAAATGGACTAAGAACCCAATGGCATGCATTAACTCCATTCCTTCTCTATGCTTCCAAGTTCCCAGAGATAAATAACATCAAAGAGTAACAAAGATACAAAGCAAGACAAAAGCGCATATCAAAATGCACATTTGCATTTACGAACCAAATAATAAAAAACACAAAGCCTCAAACTAAACAAAGTCAACTCCACAACAAATGAGATTACTTGCACTAATATCAAATGTAAATCAATATACACTAGCACGGAACACATCTAAAATTGTGTTCGATATGCACATCAATGCTCCAAAGCTCGGGGTTGAATATCTCAAATTTCAATACTCAATACATCAATCATTTCTCTAAACTCAAGATATGCAATATTGACCACCTTCGAAACCAAAATTAGATGGATGCGAGATATTATATTCGATGCACCTATGAAAATTCCCAAGCTCAAATTCGGGAGTAGTCGACATTTACGAACATTTCTTGTGGAGTTTTCACATCTTGCAAGAGTGCCTGAGATGATGGCACGATTTCTGATTTTCATGGCACGAAGCTACATTATACATGCAATAATTGTTTAAACTCTTACCTTCTCATAGACCTCTCAACGGATGGAGGAGAGGGTGGCCTTCTTCTTCTTGAAATTGAATAATCGCGCTCGAGTCGAACTCTTCAATGCATTCAATATCGATGAGAGGGTTTCGGGTTCCCCTCCTGTAGCTCTAGGCTTGTGCTCTACTATTTGGTTGGTAACGGAGAATGTTATGTATTTTGTTTGCCCGCCAATACTCCACGACTTAATCCCCTCTTCAAATTTATTGAAATTTAAATGGAGTGGGAAAATTATTCTCGGATGAGTCAAAGAATTTTAATCGAAGGGTAAAACCTTTAAAAAAAAACAACAACAACAAAAAATTTATTCCAATATAGTAAATATTTAAATTTCTTAAAATTTATTCAAATATGGTAAATATTTTAATATTTTTTTCAAAACAAAGGTGGATGCTATATTCGTTTGCAAATCACTTTCTATATTTTTTATGTTATTTTTTTTTTCATGGTATATGATTAATCTAGATTCATCTTAGCTTCCAATCTATCAAATGTTTATAGAAATAAAATCTAAGGAATTTTGCATTTCAAGAGATTTAATTCCTCTCTCTCGGCCTTGGTAGATCTAGAGTTAAAATATATCTAGATTGGGTTAATTATTAATTTTATGTTTTAATTTTTATTTTATTTTGACAAACTCTAGCTGTTAAAGATAACATTACAACGTTTTGACCATGGGGAGAAGAATTCAACTTATTTGGAGAAACCCTAGAGGCCCAAGGAAAAATTGCGAGCGGGAAAAGGGTCGTAGTTTTGACAAAGAGTGAACGAGGATCTAGACAATGTGATCTGCGATATCCTTGTCAAAATGAAAAATAAGATTAAATGGTAACAATGAGTTTTTTATCCACATGATATATATTTTGTACAAATATGGTGGCCATGATAAACCCTTTGAAGACATGCAAATATTCATCGGAAATATGTTTTTTAGATGACATTTTTATTTGTGCTTACTATTGGACCCACATGAAGGAGGAGGAGGAGTTGGTGGATTATGAACTAGAGGAGGGGTTTTCAACAAATTTGGTCTAGTTCCAAGGATTTTATCCATTCGCATTTCCAAAGTCAACTTAGAAGGTCACCATATTGTAGTTTACGGGCTACCGGATCTTTAGAAAGAAAAGTTAAGAATTCAATAGGCAATTGTCTAGCGGTTCGAAAGGCTAACTTTTTACTCCGGCCATGCACTATTTGGTCCTTTAGTTTCGGCTAGCCCGAGGGCACAGGGCCGTTGTTAGGGCTAGAGAAATCTTCTTGGGGTGTTTGGCTCTAAATTTAGCTTCCCTATTGTCCTAAATATTGGAGGAAGACATATAATGTGTTACTACTTCCTTAGGGTTTTCGGAAATTTTTTGAACACGATGGGGTTCACTCTCATAAGCCTCTACGGATAGTTTTCTTGTATATCCTTCATCTCAAGTGCCATCAGCCTCGCCCTCCCTTCGGCGAGCTAGTGAAGAGCCTTGCCTCGAAAACGGACGAAGGTCAAACTAACATCATAAATGGGCTTGTGGTTTTCGGGGAGAAACACCCTTGTGAATAAGAATGAGTTATGATTCAAAATGAATACGAAAGCAAGGAAGTGGAAAATCCATTGTAGTGTAAAGAAGAAGAACAAATTCCTTCGTTCTCTATTTTTGGGAGTCAACGTCACCATTCAAAAGGGCGAAATGTCCCAAAAATACTTGGCGAAGTGAAAGTAAGGGTTGAAAATTAAGGTCCTCAACCCTAAATGTGTGGGCGGAGACAAAAGGAAATCTTACCTATTGTAAAATTTCCTCCGAGAGGTGTCGCTATTAGCCCAAGGTTGGATTCATTTGTGCTTCAAAGATGTTACGGACACTGAGAGGGTACAACAAATGGTTTAGAAAATTGATTCATCTCCTATCCTTGTCGATTTCTAGATGTTCACACTCTTGATGCAAAGTAGGAGAGACTAGATAGCCCCAATCTAGGTTCATCTTCCAAGTCTCCCTCTAACTATCGAGACACCCTAATTTTCAAGATATAGGTAACTCATTGGGATCTTATCTAGCCCATGAATCTACATATTTAGAGATGGGGATTAAGACATACACCCATATTTTGGTTAATATGGACCTCGAATGAAGGGCTCATAGAGGTGTTGTGGCCTCCACAAGGACAGCCTTGAGTTGAAAGAATACTAGTGCCTAGGACATGTTAAGGACGAGAGGTTAAATATGGACAACTATATGAATGCCTCTAACAGAAAATAGGTCAAGAGAATAATGGTTTTGGTGATTCGAGGATGGAGAAGACCATTTGAGCCTAATTCATGTGAATTTCCTATATTCATGAGTGCTCGGGAGGCTATGTGGCTTGATGGATTTTAAATGGGCCAAGTATAAAACAATGAGCAAAAACCTAAAAAATATGCGGTGTTGAGAGAGAATGGAGGAAGAGAACCCACAAGAGACAAGCGAGGGTAGGAAGGGGTAGATGGAATGAATGAGGAGAGTATGGATTTCGCTCACCATCACACTTAATCAACGACACTTTCCTCTTTCAACTAAATTAAAAGGCAGAGATAGATTCATTTTAAACACTTTGATAGTTAGGATTTCCCCTTCCTTTCTCCTTCTCCACTTTATGTGTGGTCACGGGCCAATAGAAGGCATGGATATCGGGATTGGGGTGTAGTGTATTCAGATATTGGGTTATGAAGGAATAGATTTTAGGTGTAGGGCGGGGCCATATGTATGGGCACACGGCTAAAAAATATAAACTTCCACTTTTTGCGTAGGACTATCCATCAAGAGGCAAGGACATATTAGGTTAGAAAAGGGTTCTAGATTGGAGATTTTGAGCCGCAGGAAAAGCTATATGGTGCAACTCCTCTGCAAAACATCCTCCATGTCGTTGGTGGTGTTAGGAGATGGTGTTTATGTTCACAGGTTGTCTAAAATCCCTACTAAATGGGTGGGGATTTCATTTCCTTGGATGCTAATGGAAGGTTTAGGGTTTACTAGTTGGATGCAAAGCCATAAATATTTGGGTATTCAATTCTTGGGGTTTGGATTCTAGTTTTTCCATTGAGGACGGAGAGCGAAGTGGAGGGAGATATGGAGAGGGGGGTAGGGAGAAGGAAAGAAAGGGAGGGAGGGAGGGAGCGAGATGGAGAGAAAGGGAGAGGCGGGAGACTAACAATTATGCACACTATTTGTTTGTCTTTATTAGAACGAAGGCTTGAGATTGTATTTTGTTGAGGAAAACGAGAGAAGCCTAATTTTGGGGGATGAAATGGTTATGGTAGCAAGGAATCTTTTTGAATGAAACATTTATTTTTCATGTTGTAAAATTCCACCTATGTAAGCAAACTACAAATGATGTTCAAACCAAGTTGTAAAAATCTAGAATCTTTATTAAATGTAAAATCATTTTATTGTTGAGAACTATCTAGGCTAGGAATGAAGTCCAACACCTTCCATTAACCAATTTCGGTACACACTTCATTAGAGGCCTCTTTTATACTCAATTTAATATAGATTTTATGCTTAAATACTGGGGCCCTTTTCCCTCATTCATGCTTTACTATATGCCTCTTATATATTCATAGCTTGTTTATCATGTAGGAACCTCTAGGACATATGAATCCGACACATGAATCAGCCCCTAGAAAAATACATTATATGCTTCCTCATAATTAAGGGGTTTATTATAACTCTTAAAGGAAGTTTAGATTATTGGTTGTGGGCTGATACAAACCTTTTATCGAAGATATAGTTATGATGATGAGCCTTGGAAACTTAACCTAAATCCCATGAAATTCTCTATCTCCAATCCATATCTAGGTTGATTACTCATATTTTCTTATCCTTAATACCTTGTTTAGGAAATTGAATGGGTCTGAGTATCGTACCTAGCCTAGTCGTTAGCCCATGTGATTCTCTAAAACTAGGCTACATGCGATGATTATCATACTCCTTAAAGGTTAGTTTCACAAGTGTGAGTTTTTTTCTTTGACATCCCAACTTGTACAATTATCCCATAAATTAAATTTATTTAAATAAAGCACATATGATATACCTTCAACATTTGTGTATTTTCCTCGAAAACTTGTGACACTTTGAAACAAAATTAGAGTTTGCATGTCATTCATTCAATATTTTGAACAACATGCAACTAATTATGGTGGGTATTGGAGTATTTTGTTTGACATATGTGTTTATATGTAGTTTCATTTCTTAAGAGATGGTATCAAGGAAAAATAATTTGGCCATTGGTTTGACTTTCGCTGACATAGGCCCTTGTATATTTATTGCCACTTGTTATTTTAACTCGGTCTTGATTCAATTTTTTTTGAATGTTTACCAACCTCGTGTATAAGATTTATCGTTATAAATTGAGTCACCTATACACCAATTTTAGTCATTTTGTCTAACAGTAATGATCATTTTGAGGATGGGGATGGTATGGTTTCTAGGCCTTGCCTCCCAATTGAACATTTATTTATCTATCTACTTGGGTTCCAACGCCTCCTTCCCAAATTCAATACACCTTCATTCTTTAGGGCTTACAACCTATGTTATAATTACAAAATGGATGAATGACAATACAATGTTAAGGGAAGGTTCTCTTGCATGCCTTAAAGTGCCCTATATTCATATGAAGACTCTTAGCTAATTTTTTTGCATTTGGCTTCTATGCTCAATGCATTTCGAGTGCAACTCTTTATACATTTCATTAACTAGCATTCCTTCTTGTTGTTCTTCTTATGTGAATAGGTTGTGGCATAATGTCCATACTCATGACGATTGAAAGATTTCACCTTTGACAAGTCTCGCTTCTTGCCTACCTTGTTGGTCTCGGATTTGGAATGAGATGCCTTCCTTTTCCTTTCTTTGCCGGTGAAGGCACGGTTCTCTAATCATAAGCCTTTGATGAGGATCCATCTCTAGTGATACATCGGAATTTCTTCTTGTGCCAAATCGAGACCATAATCGCTCCCAATCTAGAAGCTTCTCCCTCCCATTAACAAAGTCTCGGGATATATGCCACCTCTTGGGAAGTCCTATAAGAGCTAGGCTCACCAAATCATCTGAGGCAACATAGATCCCAACACTTCCAAGCTCATCTTGACATTGAGTGAACTTGGTCAAGTATTTTTGGATCGTGTCGCCTTCTCCATTTTGCCAGTCTTCCACTGAGCTTGTATTTCAGCACCAACTACAATAAGTTGTTGCTATTGATCTGGATCTATTAAGGCCTTCCACATTGCAATGGTTTCACCTTCTCATGGAGGCTTGAGACACTATGGCCTCGAACTCCCTCTAACAAGATCCTTCTCGCCTTTGCAACCAAGGTGTGTTAGGAAATTAGGGTGTGTTAGGGAGTGTAAAAGCGTGCCCGGGATTGTAGGGGATGTTAACACATGCCACATAGTGCTAAGGCATTTGAGACATGTCGAGTGTTATGGAATGTCAAGATGTAAATTATGTTGCTTAGTTGTTTTATGACCACGAGTTGGATGTGATGAGCTTTGTCTTGGTAACTTTTAGAGTGGGATGCGTTGAGATTGGACACGAGTAACCTAAGATGAGTTACAAGTAGTTCTTAGGTGAGCAAGGCATATGTTGAATTTCTAACACATGAGAATTTGGGTTTGGTCTTAGAATATTTGATGCAAACACACAAAAGTGCCACAACACATCTACTTTTCACAACAAAATCTACACACATCAAAGAATCATGAACTAGTACACATGACAAATTTTAACTTTTCAACGTTCTTAAGTTAAATTACCATCTGATAGAATAGGCTAGAGCCTTCCATGCACAGGATCATGGCCCTTTACAATCTGCTTGATATAACTAGGGCTTGGTGTTAGTCCTTTGACAACCAATCTACCTTGAACAAGACAACACTTGACCCACTTTTTTATGGTGGCCACACATATCCCTTTTAGTCCACATGTCCTGAACACATGCGACGGGTCCTCTTGCCTCTCGTTATGCGACTCCTCAGCTCTTGCCTCTCTCCAGTAGAAATCAACTCCTTTGAGTTCTTTGAACTTGGATAAAAACCCCTTTAGGTTATGGGTTGTGATAAGGGAGCCCTAATCCACTTATCACAACTAGAAATGAGCTTATGAACACCATCAATATCTATTGTAAGTGTTGTGATGAAAACAATAATGAATACAAAATTTGTGGTCAATAGGACGGGGAAAAAGTATACCGAAACATAATAGTAGGAAATTTTGGAAAAAAGGTTTAAATACTTCCAGAATCATGCTTCCGCTCTTATCTCCTTAACCTTGCTCTTCTTTAAACTCTTTAAACCCTCCCTGTAATGGGAGCTTGCTCCTTTTCATTTACAATTCCCTATGTGAGAGAGCACTACAAGCTCCATCTCAACATGATGAAGTGTAGATATTGTGAGTAATTCAAATCAAGGCTTTTCAAATTAATAGCTTTGTCTACATTTGGTATACATGATAATAATGGCATTACCCACAACCACATATCCTCGTAACCAATACCTAGTTCTCTAAGAATCAAGTAATGTTTCTAATATGCTCAATTAGAGATCAAGGATTCTCCTAGGAGGTCGATTTCTTTGTGGTTTGGGGTGTTGTTTTTCGGCCTTGGATACTTAGTGGTTAAGGGCTTCAAGGGTCAAGTATTAAGGGCCAAAGGGATTTAGGGTCGGAAGGAATTGGCGGTTAAGGACTCAATATTTAGGAGATTTAGGTGTTAGTGGTTAAGGGTTTAGCCGTTAAGGTTTTTAGGGGTTAAGGGTCACGGGTTAAGGATAAGGATTTATGGCTTGGGAGGTTCATGGATTAATATAGGTTAGGGGTTAATGTCATAAGATTTAATGAATGAAGGGTTTATGGGTTATGATTTATGAGTGCGGGGGTTAAGGGAATATGGATTGGGGGTTAAGGGGATAGAATTTAGTGGTTATGGGTTAAGGGCTTATGTTTTGTGATAATTGGACTCTAATCCCCTTATCACCACTATTTTGGGTTCTTATCAATTGCTCTACGCTTCCTTCCCTCTCGTCCCCTAGGCCCTATGAAGACGGTCCTGGCCCCCTTCTCATTCTCTAATGCTAGGGATTATAGATCTGTTCATACATGCTTTCACCTATGACTTCTGCACATACATGCTACCCTTGTGTCCCCTTGGCTTTGTTCAAGACACCATAAGATACCTCCCCCCAAATTTTTTATTATGTCATTCCACTTTTCCTAATGTTATGACCCCCCAAATTTGGTCTCAATGCCCCTACAAGTACACCTTGGGCCCCCTTGGCTAAGGGAGTAAACATATTAGGGTTATGGGTTGTGATAAGGGAGCCCCTAATCCACTTATCACAACTAGAAATGAGCATGAACACAATCAATATCTATTGTAGGTGTTGTGATGAAAGCAATAATAGATACAAAAGTTGTGGTCAATAGGACAGGGAGAAAAAGTATGCCATAAACATAGTAGGAAATTTTGGAAAAAAGGCTTTTAAGTAATCGGTAGCTCCCGCTCTTATCTCCTTAACCCTACTACTTCTTTAAACTCTTTAAACCCTCCTTGTAATGGGAGCTTGCTCCCTTTTCTTCCACAACTCCTTACGTGAGAGAACACTACAAGCTCCATATCAACATGATGAAGTGTAAATATTGTGAGTAATTCAAATCGAGGCTTTAAATTCATCGATTGTCTACATTTGGTACACATGATAATATTGGCATTACCCACAAACACATATCCTTGTAACCAATACCTAGTTCTCTAAGAATCAATTAATGTTTCTAATATTCTCAATTAGAGATGAAGGATTCTCTGAGGAGGTCAATTTCTTTGGTTTGGGGTGTTGTTTTCGGCCTTGGATACTTAGTGGTTAAGGGCTTCAAGGGTCAAGCGTCGAGGACCAAATGTCTTTGAGGTCGGAGGATTTGGCGGTTAGGACTCAATATTTAGGAGATTTAGGTTTTAGTGGTTAAGGTGTTTAGGGGTTGAGGTCACGGAGTTAAGAGGATAGGTTATGGCTTAGGAGGTTCATGGATTAATATGGTTAGGGGTTAATGTCATGAGATTTGTGAATGAAGGGGTTTATGGGTTATGATTTATGAGTGCGGGGGTTAAGGGAATATGGATTGGGGGTTAAGGGAATGAGAATTTAGTGGTTATGGGTTAAGGGCTTATGTTTTTGTGATAATTGGACTCCTAATCCCCTTATCACCACTATTTTCAGGTTCCCCTATCAATTTCTCTCATTGCCTTCCCTCTGGGTCCCCTAGGCCCTATGAAATTAGGTCCACAGCCCCTTTCTCATTCTCTAATGCTAGGATTATAGATCTTAGTAAACCATGCTTTCACCTCTGACTTCTACCATACATGCTACCCTTGTGTCCCCTTGGCCGTTCAATACACCATGAATGCCCCCGAAACTTTTTGGTTATGTCATTCCACTTTTCTAATGTTATGACCCCCAAATTTGGTCTTAATGCCCCTACAAGTACACCCCTTGGTCTCCCTTGGCTCATAGAGTAAACGAATTAGGGGTAATGGGTTGTGATAAAGGGATCCCCTAATCCACTTATCACAACTAGAAATAGGCTTATGAACACCATCAATATCTATTGCGGTGTTGCGATAGAAAGCAATAATGAATACAAAATTTGTGGTCAATAGGACAAGAATCATCAAGATGTTGAACCATACAATGTAAAGATGGTTTTCAATGCTAGCTAGTGATCTAGTCACATAAAAGAGTCCCCAATAAATTTGCGCTTTGGGACACCCTAGGATTCAATAATTAATCTAAAGTGAGAGGATTCGTTGCTAAGGTGACAATGAAACGACCTTGGGTTGACGCAAAATGACACTTAGTGATCCTTACAAAACTAGGGTGTCGGTTTCATCATCAACAAGAGGCACAATTGATAAGTGGCAGCATCTCACATTTAAGGGACTTAGCAACAAATATTTATGCATGTTTTCGAGGGTACCTTAATTCACATTTCCTAAGGCACAAATCACATATTTGGATGAATTTTTGGATAACTTACGATCGCACAATCACATATAAATGCAGAGAAAAAAAGTTATCAATCGCACAACACAAGATGTATTTGAGGAAGCAAGCTGTCAAAAACATTTATCTCTATTTTGTATTAAATCGAGGAATCATGAAACAATACAATGCTTAATCTCTCTTGATATTCTCTGCTTTTCTTGCAATTTCATCTCTGCTAATCAGAAAAATCGGTCTAATACTTATGCAATTCTAGACTGCCTTGCTCACAATTCCTATTCAGTCCTCTACATATTAATTAGGAAATCAACCTTCCTTCATTGCACAATCCATCATGGCATCCCAATGACTTTATAATTGCACATTGAAATTTTCTATAAATACAGCGATAGTTATAACCATATTTGTGTTACCAATGAGGATGAAGGTCTTTTTTGTTAAAAATAAGATAAAACCCTAAACAGCAAAACCTAACACGAGGAGATGTAACACCAGAGTTTATGGGCCCGTTGGGGTTGGTTGGGCGACCAACTTTACGGGGTCATAACTTGGTCATATGATCTTTGTATGACGCACATGATACCTCGTTAGAAAGATCTCTGCGAGGACTACAACTACTAGTGCGATTTCTATGAAATCGCTAAACCTTTCATGCCCAAAAAAGCGTCGTTTGAGACCTCCAAAAACGACTCCTGAGTTAGGGACTAGAAAAGCTGACAAAAATAGTAAATTGTGCTATAATTAAGGAAATAAGCGAAAGAGACGATGGTGAGGCCCCGAGTGGAATAGGCGAGTGGCCACCAATATCCACCTCGATCACCTTAAATCAAATTTCTTGAGCTAACTCGGTCATCATGACTTAGTTAGCGACAAAAGTTGTTATGAGACGAAAGTACAATTTATTGTCTAATTTATTTAAGGGGAAAATAAATTGAACGCCTCACAGTTCCTCACTCCTGGTACATCAATTCTCACACGGTGTGGGTGCATTTTTTTTGTCCTTTCTGGTTCCAATTTCGCTATTTCTTGTTGCAAATTTCAACACTCCCTCTCAATAAGAAAGGAGTTCAATATATCTCCATACGATACCTTTGGAATGTTCGCATGCTACACTTCTCTAGTGTTTTGCACACCGCAAATCTGGGCCAGATAGCCTGCGAACAACTTACTCGATATAATGCATGTTTGTCATCGAGTCTTACATTGCTTCTTTAGCTACGCACCTATCTAGTACTAGATTCTGTGCTAGCACGACATCTGCACATCGTGCCCTTTGAACTATTGCTAGCTCGATTTGTGATCCGGTGTTGTCTATCACTGCGGTTACATCTTGTTGACATCTGACGACATAAATCTAGCTGATCCTTCCTACTACTATTATCTTGTGGGCTCCTCATAGCAGGGTTCGATCCATAGGACACACCATCTCAATGGACCTTGCCCAAATTTCTTATCTTGAGATTATGTCTACACATCACCCCACCTTACACCTCGAGGTATAGCTACTCCCTCTTCCCCGCTCCCCAGCTCAAAATTTCCCCCTCATGGAGGTCTGCCGCGAGTGGATGCTTCCACTGCGATCTCCTCTGCGGGCTCAATTGTGGCGAGAGAATCCACGACCTTCTAAGACTACTTCTCATGAGGATGCATGTTGAAGGTAATTTGTGTCCCAAGCCGCCAAGTCTCTAACTTTTTGCCTTTCTCCTCAAATATTTGCATGCATACGGTACCTCAATTACATATGGGTTCTTGACTCGTGATGTAATTGTCCAGAAGCGTTACAAAAAGTTTCTAAAAAGTTGATTTTAAATCGATGATATCTCCCTTATCCGAGCTCAGGTTGACCGATGTGTTTTTTTTTGGGGTATATTTTCGCGAGAATCCAAATATTCTATTGTTTTGAAAAATTTTTACAAAATATTCAAATATTCTCTGCAACTCACCACCCAAAAATTCACCTTTCTGATACCATGTGAAAAATGTAACCAACGAGATTCAATCTAATCTTGTAATCTACTAAAACAAGATATTGAATCCTTCCTACAATTTGCGGAAACAAACACGATCATGTAATCACATATAAGTAAGAAAATAAATTATCAATCGCACAACAACAAGATGTATTTGGGGAAAGAGCGCTCCAAAACCCCTCTATCTCTATTGTGTATTCGTGAAGGAATCATGAAACAATACATTAATGTAATCTCATGATATTCTCCAACACTACATCAATTTTCTCCGGGTCAGTCTAGGCAAACTCGGTCTAGTACTTAGCCAATTCTCATCACTTACTTGACTCGCCTTGCTCATGCAATTCCTAGGGAATTAACTCCTTATTAATTAGGAAAATCGATCTTCCTTGATTCGCAATCCATCATGGAATCCCATTTACTTTATAATTTCATAGGAAATTTTCTGCGAATACAAGCTGATAGTTATGTTCCCTTTAACCTCTATCTCAATTGTGTATTCCTCGGCGACATGCATGCAACTATTAATAGTGAATTATCAGTTATATGATTTATCACTCATTGTGAATTAAATATAATTTAATTCTTTGGACCTCTCACTAGCTCATCACTCGGTTAGAACCGGTTAATTACGATTTTAATGCATTTAATTGAGCTAATTACACTTGCCCTACTAATGCACCAACTTCAATTGGACCCAAAAATTTTAGAATCCCTCTAGATGCCTCATCTAAGACCCTCAAGTACTTGAATTTCTTGAGCTAACTCGGTCATCATGACTTAATTAGCGACACAAGTTGTTATGAGATGAAATTACAATTTATTGTCCAATTTAATTAAAGAGAAAAATAAATTAGATGCCCCATTTCCTCACTCATGGTGCATTAAAATTCCTCACCGGTGTGGGTGCATTTTTTTTTTGTCCTTTCGCTTCCAATCTCCAACATTGTTTCTTGTTGCAAATTTCAACATTTCAGAATTTGATGCGGCCTTCACTACCACGAACACCATTGAAATCACATGCCCATATTCTCATGAGAAACCTCTCTTAAGCTTGATACGCAGTAGAACCAACAATGTGCCATCCTGCCTCCTAGCGCAAGCGAGCCCTTAAGGTATGCAGCATTCTTACGAACCCTCACATGATGATCTTTCTCTTGGAGGATGATCATGACCTCCCTTTAGCAACCACCCACTCTCTGTTCAAAACCTACTTTAGGACTTCATCTCTCTTCACCTCCTTGATGTGCCAGAGATAGTGGGAATACATGTCAAACATGCTAAGATGTGCTAAGTGATAAGACGCTGCCAAGATGTGCAAGGGAGGTGTGTCAATGCGTGTCGAAATTTGTCAAGACAAAAAAAGGGAGAAAAAAGTTAAACTACAAGGAAATGAACACATAAGAGGGTTAATAAGTCATCAATTTACCTTTTCCAAGAGAGGGCATGCTAGGCACACCAACACTAGGCGGCAATAGGTGCCAAGTGCAAAGTCTTAGTGCATTCCTAAGTGCCAAGTATTCCTTTGTTGTTTCTCATCTACTTTCCAACAATGGATAATCACAAGAGAAATAAATTTAATATTAAACCATGTCCAAATCATACCAAGGAATCTCAATGTATTCCATACATGCTAAGACTTTCCAAGCACCAATATGTGTGGGGGACTAGTGTTATGCATGTTATGAAGTGGAAGGGAATGTTGATGAGTGCTAAGGTGTGCTAGAGAGTGATAATGCATGTTGATGAGTGTTAAGAGATTACTAGGGAAAAACATTAAGGGAGCACTAGGTAAAAATTCATGAAGTTAATGAATATGAGGAACGTGTGCCGAGGAGACTAGTGTTAATGAGTGTTGAATTGTCATGCCAAGTGAGTGACAAAGTATGCTAAGCATTGGTAAGGCATGCTAGGGAATATCAAAGCATGTCAAGAATTCCCAAAGTGTGCTTGGGAGTTCGAGGGTGTGCTAATTATATCATGTGCCAATTAATAGTGTCAAGATATGCCAATACATGCTAGGTGCTATGGATGTGGTGCGGTGCCGGTATGTTAATATGTGTCAAGGCAACAAAGGAAGAACCGATAAGAGGGTTAATAAGTCGAGGAACTTTATCTTTTTGAAAAGGGGCATATAGGCACACTAGTAATAGGTCCCAATACATGCCAAGTGGCATTGTGTGCCAAGTGCTAATGTATGTCAATGTATTCAACCAAGGTTTTCCGGGGGCATGCTAGGGACTATATGCAGCATGCCAACACATGCTAGGAGAGTTCGATGTTGTGCTAGTGCATGCTACCATGTGCTTGGGCGTCAGTGTCATGTGGGGTGCTAAGAAATGTTAGTGTGTGCCAAAGCATTAATTTTAAGGCGTGCCTATATTGGTGAGGATTGTTAGGTCTTTCTCATTAATAGAATTGTCAAAGCTTGATTATGTATTAAATAATATATTTCCTACACACAATAATATAACTTTATCTAAAGAAATTTGCTAGATAATAAACTTAATATATATGAATCATATGTGATGTGAAATATCTATGAATAAGTCGTGCCTAGAAGGGGAAATGATACACACTAATTACTTCTAAAAAATTGATTGACCCTAACCACTATGGCCTTGGACATATTATAAAAAATACTCCACAATAATGGTATTAAATCTTTAACTTTTGACAAAAAATATATTAACAAGCACATAGTGTCATCAAAAACTCATTAAGATGATCAATGATGACGGGCATTTTATTGCGTCACCAAAAGTAACAAAAAGAGCATTGGTGAGGGTCATTAAAATTTCGTCATAGAAGTGTCACCAAGAGAATTAGTGATGGGCCTTTAATGACCCTCACCAAAAGTGTCATTGAAAAAGTCTTTGGTGACGGACCATAAAGGACCATCACTATATACACTTACGGTGACGAGTTTTTAATGATCAATGATGACGGACATTTTTTGACCGTCACCAAAAGTAACAAAAAGAGCATTGGTGAGGGTCATTAAAATTTCGTCACTATAAGTGTCACCAAAGAAAGAGAGAATTAGTGATGGGCATTTAACAACCCTCACCAAAAGTGTCATTGAAAATGTCTTTGGTGACGGACCATAAAGGACCATCACTATAGCCTTACAGTGACGATTTTTTAAGGACCGTCACCATATGTGACATTGGTGACGGACCTTAAAGGTCTGTCACAAGCATGACCCTCACCAATGTGCTTTTTTCTTGTAGTGTATGTTGCTCGAGTTGTTTAGCTGGGTCACTTGTTGTTTAGCAAGAGTTTTCCAAGTGGAGAACTCACCCTTTCTTCGGGGGAATTTGGGTGCCAACCTAGAGATGTTCATCCATTATCATCCACAAAAAATTGTAGAAAAATTTCCAGCATTTGTATTCAATTTGCACCAACAATGCGTATTTCTGGAGGACATAGTAGTGGATCTAGTGTGGCCATTGCAATATTCTTCCAACGGGCTATTGTCGGGAGAAATTAGGAGAAGAAGGTTGAATATATTTGATGGCTATTGGGTGAATTTGAGGGATGGAGGTGGAAACAATATTTAAGGGTGATTTTGCAGACTTTGGGCTAGCGCAGAAGAGAGAAACTGGGCACATGTGGGAGATAGAGTCTCAGCCATTGGGGGTAATTATTTCCGTGAGAAATAAGTGAAGTATTGGCGGAGTTGATTGCTAGATTTTAGGAATGTTCAGGGAGGATTTTTCTGGTGGTTTGATAGACATCATGATTCAACAACTATTCAAGAGCGTAAGGCTTTTGGGGGTTGATTTTGGAAGGTCAAAACTAGGCCGAATCATTTCTGGGTTTTTCTATTTTTTTAACAAGGACCTCAGAAATATTTTTTCAGAATTGTATGAGAAAAAAAGGTGGGGTTTTCAGCCATATATTTGCATCATACGGTGAAGAATTTTTGGGGCAGCATAAAGCAGCAACTTGACAGTTTGAGGGTTATCATTGCTTCACCAGGCCATTGCTCTGCTTCCCAAAAAGGAAAGATCAAGTGCATTAATTCCATATATTTGTACTCTTGCATCAATTTATAATAAAATGGCTCAGTTGTTTCCATATTTCTGATTGTTCTCGGTGTTTACTAAATTGTTTTAAAATTTCTGTGGTGTAAATTTTCTATTTTCTTGCATATCATTATTTTTCTTATTTTGGAATATTACAGTCGTATAAGAGCTAGTTTTCTTGCCAGCTTGGAGGTTTTATTGTAAATCAATTTTTGGTTTATGTTGTGAAAATTTTGTATGGTGTTGACGACTTAAAATTTTGAAGCTATTTTCCACAAATTTTACATTGCAATCTTCTGTATACGGATGGAGGATTTATCTAAAGTATTTATGAGTTAAAATTTTAAGAACGCTCCAAATTTTTGGCATTTGGGACATTACATTGGTTTCAGAGCATGATCTTGGCCCAATTGTGGGCAACAAGTAAGATCATGGAAGATTCAGGTATATATGCATAGTAATGGGTGAAACAATAGACAAACCCATGGCTCAAGAAAAAATTAGTTTACATAAATTCTAGGGTGGAATCCATTGGGACAATGAGAGGTTGCCCAATTGAGGAGGGTGATAGATCAAACCCATCCTCATCCTTACATCAGAGACATTAGAGATACATAGACCATGGGGGTGCAACCATCTACACCATGTGCGGTTAATTAATAGACTCAGGGTGACCAGATCTCCTCGAAAGGAGCAGAAAAGAAAATAACAGTTAGAGGGTGGGACTAGGAGGAATTTCTGCTGGTGGAGACCTGGCTTTAGATATGAGGGGCCCGAGGAGGAGATTGAGCATGAGGCAAAGGACACACGAGAGTATGAGGAGCACATTGGTATACCCAGTGTGGCACATGCGACACCATTGTTGGATGCCTCTTTTATAGAACCAACTGATAATGTGGGGGATAGAGTAGAGAATACACCCATAGGGCCATCCATTGATGAGGTGTTAGGAGACATAAACATGTCCACCGTTGAGGAGATGAAATCCATTGTTGAGGTATCCATTAATGAGGTATCTCGGGTCGTGAACGTTTTTTTAGGTAATAGTAGCGCATGATAGGATGATGAGGTTTCGAGAGACATCACCACCCTTGATGAGGAGCTGATAGGTACAAAGGCACCCAGATATATGATAGATTTGCGAAATGAAAATCACCTATAACAACATGGAGAGAATATAGAGGGGCATGAGCTAGTCATGGAGGGGAATTTTGTGACTCATGTTGAGCCCATGGTGGAGAAGGAAGAGCAATCTTATTTGGGGCCAACCACTGACTTAGAGTAGATAAATTCACAAACTGGTAGAAAAGTTGTAGTATTTCTAGATAGTAGCTCTCTCTTGGCTTATATAGATAGGGCTTGTAACATTTCTACACTAACTTTGCACCACAGAGAGAGAGAGATGCAAAGACCCCCTGACAAATTTTATGTGTTAAGAAAGATGGTGAGTTGAGGTGACATGAGCTACACAGGATGCAACAATCGCACGATGGAGGGCTTGTTCTATGTGCTGGAGTTTATGCATTTGATCCATATTTTGGGGTTGGATGGTGAGAGATTATGAGTTGGTACCTGGAGGAGTGGGCTATACTCATGGAGATGGTCGTAGTCCTGAGTGAAACTCAATGGGAGCTCTTAGACATTGAGGGTATAGGAAGCCCATATTGACATTGGGATCCAGGAGAGGCTTCCTATCCAATATTATACATGTGAGATGGCTATGGCATTAATGAGGTAATCAACCCAGTTCTTGAGCACATGCATTCCTTAAGGGAGTTCCATTTGGCACTAGTGGCCAATTGGTTTGTGAGTAGATTCCATTGGTTTTTTTAACATGTTGGTTGTGCATGGGGGTGCAGGATGATTAACATTCTTTGGTAGGAGCTGGTTGGAGGAGGTGGCATAGGTAGGCCACCGGACTAGATATTTTATGGAGGCGATGTTCTCCCATTGAGTTTTAGGACTCAGGGATCACAGAGGATCGATACAATAGAGATATCCCCTCTAGAAAGAGTGGATTTAGTGTGCTCAGGTCTACCAAGATGTATGAGGGGACGTGACGTGTGTCATGGTGGGGTCACTAACAGAGTGGAAGACTCTTTGGCATATGTAGAATACCATATGTTACAGGGTGGTATGCAATATTTCACAGCCAGGTCGTAGCGTATAAAGTTAGATATAGGGATGTGGCCTAATGCATACAGACCCAATTCTAGGCTATAACACTCAGTGGTGTGCAGGGTTATGTAGCGAGGAGTAGTGACCTACATGTGAAAATTTCATCTATTGCAATAACTAAAAAATATTCTTCTAACTGTCAATTTGATTATGCAGTTTATTTTCTATGCCAAATATCGAATAAATTTACTACTGCAATTTTCACAATAAATTACTGTGGAAAATAAAATGATGGAAATAGGGAAATTTTAGCACACACATAGAAAACATTAACACAACTATTTTTGGACAATTTTCCTCGAAAAAACCCAATGTGGTTAAAACAGTGTAGTAGATGAGGGTTTTTTTTATTAATCTTCATCAACAAATCTGAGTGCAAGAATTTGACAGAGGAAAAATACTAAGAGAAATTTTGTGATAAATTTCTCACTCTCAACAGTGGATCCCTAACACCGAAATGGACCCTTTTCCCATATGTTGGTGCCTCCACGCCACTCTTTGTGTCATGACTGTGCAGAGCTCTTGTAAAATTCCTCTTTCCTCATGTTGCCTCCTCGTCAATTCGATATGTATCTTCTGGACTTCTGCTGGTACACTCTCTCTCTCTCAATTACTACTCACCCTATGGCACTATATCCTATATTGAATCTCAACCACTAAGAAAGATGATCTGCCTGGGCAACGGAGTAACTGCACTGGTGTGTTCTCCATCTACCCATTGACTTCTTCTTATAATATTCTTTTGGAGGACCAATGACCAAGATTAAAACATAATTGAAGGCCCAAATGATTTCCCTATCAACCCGTGATAGTTTCTAGAACATTCACACCATGAATTAATTAATTGTGATTAATTAATCATGTTTCCCAAGTTGAGACTTATAAAATATTAAAAATTGACTAATAAATCTAAATGAGTCATCTCTAGGTGGAGTTTCTAGAAAGAATTTATGGGTATTG
This sequence comes from Pinus albicaulis, assembly GCA_034641835.2. Classification (NCBI taxonomy): domain Eukaryota; kingdom Viridiplantae; phylum Streptophyta; class Pinopsida; order Pinales; family Pinaceae; genus Pinus; species Pinus albicaulis. The sequence goes on along the minus strand of CM076582.1, from coordinate 769,360,199 downwards.
GATAATACATGTATTATAGCCTCTCCACCAAATCTTGTGGCTAGAACACATTTGATGCTACAAAAATCAACACTCCCTCTTAGTGAGGAAAGTGTTCTAGTGCTGCAATCCATTGAAACAACATCCTATAACTGCATCATCTCCTGTCACGCTGCTGATGTCTAGCTAATGCCGCCCACCAACCACTGCAGAACTTTGATATGCATTGCATCGGTGTGAATTTCTGCCAACAATACATTCGCACTACAACTCCCTCTCATATTCTACTACTGCAACTAAGAAATATCTACAGTACCTAGTCTCTGCTACTAAAACAGGTTCGCCATCATACCCTTTTTTTCCCTAAAATGGATGAACTTAGCTCTCATGTGGGAACATACTGGAGCTGGACTACCCCATGCTGTACACATTCTATGATGAACTAACATTTTATATCTATATGTTTCGACCTGTCATGAAATACTGGATTCTTAGAGAGCTTTATGCAACTCTGATTATCACAATAGACACTAGTCGCTCCCATCCTCTGCGTGAACAAGCTTCACGAGAAGCTTCCTAAGCCATATAAATTCGCATGTATTTGTGTTGGATTCCATATATTCTTATTCTTCTAAGCTTAGTGCTACTGACTCCTGCTTCCTTCTACACCAAGAAACCATCCCTAATCCAACACCGAAGCAGTAACCAAAGGTACATTTCCTGTCCACTGAATTGCCTGCTCAATCTGCATCTCTAAATCCGCATAATATGACATCATATCCTCAAGTATATTTCAACCCATACCCGATTGTGCTATGCACATACCTCAAAATATGCCTTTCTCTTGCGCAATGTACCCTTTTCAGCTTTACCATGATCTCACTAAGGGTATTGACAATGAAACAAATGTATGGCCTCGTGTTAACCAGATACATGAGAGACCCAATGAGGTGCCTATACAAAGTGGGGTTGACTTCCTTGTCCCATGATGCATCTATCTTCTTCCAATTGATGACCATGGGCATAGTAATGGGTCGACAATCCTACATTCTGAACCTCTTCAAAATAACTGTAGCATGTCTCCCTTGCCCAACAAAGATCTCCCCATTCTTCTCCCAAACTTCCAATCCTAGAAAATAGTGCATCAACCCCATGTCCTTCATGTCAAATTTTGCTGCAAGGTTCGTTTTGCAGTCTTTTATAAGCGCTGATGATCCTATCAAAAAGAGATCATGCACATAAAAAACTAGAACGAGAGGCTCATCCTCTACCATAAAATAGTAGAGGGTTGGATATACATCACTCTTGAAGAATCCCAACTGTTGCAAGTAACTATCAATCCGACCATACCACACCCTGGGTGCCTGCTTGAGCTCGTATAGGGCTTTCTTCAATAACTAGAAATGAGTGTGCTTCTCATGCGTTTCGAAGCCTTCAGGTTGTTGTATATACACCTCTTCTTCTATCACTCCATTAAATAATTTTGTCTTGATGTCCATCTGATGAATCTGCCATCCCATCTGAGATGTTAGGAATATAACAAATTTGATAGAGGTATACCTGGAAACTAGGGTGAAGCTCTTCCTTCTTTCTGTGCATATCCATTTTCCATGAATCTAGCCTTGTATTTCCATAAAATTTTATATGAAACATACTTGATCTTGTAGATCCGCCTGGAACCTACAACTGATCTATCTTCCAGCCTTGGCACTACCTCCCAAACATCATTTGTCAAGATAGAACTATACTCTTCTACCATGACATCCACCCACACTTGTTGGTGTGCGGCTTCTTGAAAGATGGAGATTTTTGCAACTTGAGATACCAAAGCTTGATATATGTCAGGTTACATAGGTTATCTCTTGTCCATCCTAGGAGCTCCGACAAACTCCTCTGTGTCTCTCAAGGTACGAAAAACTTCCCTGTAGGCTCTACCACTGGTGGTGGGAGGTTTAATTAGTTCCTCCTCTTGTCCCTACTAATTTGTCTGTTGAGAAATCCATAGATCTTCTACCCCTGAGAAATAATGGTGCTAGTCACTGTACTTGATCCTTGTGACTGTCCTCCTGCTGGTCCCACTTGTTTTCCTTGCTATTGGACTAACATAACTTTTGCTGATTGATTTTGATCACCTGTAGTCATCTCTCGAGATCTCCTAAAAGCTCTATCTTCCATGAAATTTACATCTTGCCTCACTACAATATTATTACTGCTAGGAATGTATATCATGTATTCCTTTGAGGTCTTGCTATACCCAAGACGAACCCCTTCTCTACGTTTGATCTAATTTATTGTGTTTTTCATCTGATATGTGGCAGTAAGCCACACTCCCAAAAATCCTCAAATGACTCACTTCAGGCTTCTTTCCTATGAAGACCCCCTCTAGAATTTTCTTCCCCAATACTCTATGATAATTTTTTTTCTAAATGTACACTGTTGTTTTACATGCCTCTTCCCATAAAAAAATGGGCAAATCCTGATCATAAAACATAGCCTTCACAACCCCAACTATCATTCTGTTTTTCCTCTCCGCTACTCCATTCTGCTGAGGGTTATATGGAGTTGTCCACTCTCTTTTGATGCCTTCATTCACGTAGAAATATGTGAAATATTTATCAATGCATTCTCCACCATCATTTGAGTGAAGCACCTAGATCTTATTCCTTGTCGTGTTCTCTATGAGTGCCTTGAACTCTTTGAACCAATCAACAACCTCATCTTTGGTCTTTAAGAAATAGATACAAGTCTTTCTGGAATGGTCATCAATAAAGGTGACGAAGTATTCCCCACCACTAAGAGATCTAGTGGACATAGGGCCACAAATATTTGCGTGTATCAGTCACTTCTCAGGAATGCTACCTTCACATACTTCCCAAGTACACATCCTTTGCATACATCGTCGTGCTCTGTACTAAAAACTAGAACACCTATTACAGTTTATCTGAGCATATTGAGTGCTCCATGCTGTAAATTTCCCATTATCCTGTGCCACGTCAATTCGTTCATCTCCTTCCCACTGCCACTCTCACTGCCTATTAGTTCCATTGGAGAATCAAGTTGCAGCTTGTATAACGTTTTTCTATACGCTCCAATTTGTTTCACCTTCTTCTAGCTAGAGTGTTTGACATACACTTTCTTCCTACGAAGTGTACATTGTACCTGATCCAGGTTTATGTAGGAATGAAATAAAATACATAAATGAAAATAAACACAAAGGTGCAATAGAAAATATACTTCATTTCATTAATATAAAATAATTGAAATAAGATTACAGAGAGAATGGAAATAAATTATCTCGGGTGATGGTAGCTTATATCTCAGAAGCGATGTGGCAGCTACATGCCTATGAACTGTGTTAAAATGAGGCTCGAAGGCCTATTTATTATTGAGAAACAATGGAAAACCATAAACATAAAAAATCCTAACCCTAGGTGATGAAGTGCCAAAACAATGGGCCCTGTTTGGGTAAATTGGGACATTAACTTCTCGGGGATGTAACTTTGGCATACTATCTCAGTTTTACACACGCAATACTTCGTTAGAAATATCTATCCAAGGACTACAAATTTTAAGTGACCAAAATAAATTTAAGACCTATGTTGGTCCCATTTTTCCCAAAAAAAGTCATTTAGGGCCTCAAAACAGCTCCGGAAGTTGAGGACCCGAAAAACTGCAAAAAATAATAAATTGTGATACAATTAAGGAAACTGAAAAAATAAAAGAAACAATGGTGGGGGTCCAAGTAGAATAGGCGGGTGGCCACCAATATCCACCTAGATCAAAACCCCTTTTCCTGTAACTGGGACACTGAAATTAGGTTCATACACAATCCCGACACATGCAATACATTAGTAGCATTGTTGTTGGTTCCTAACTCCATATGAAACTCTATGGTGCCTCTCCATACAAGAGTACATTTGGTTATGTTGCCCATAGTGATATGGAAATCCATCTGCTCCTCTTGGAAGCTAGAGAAATATTCTCTAATTCTTGTCATATGAGCTAAAGCTCCACTTTCTATATACCAGACACCAGGTGATGTTGAACCTGATAAGACAGCAAATTCATCCTCCAACCTGGAAGATAAATGTGAAGCATATTGAGTGTTAATTCTATCCATGATGTTTTGTTCTATTTATCTTTCCCCTTGACGTTGATTCTGCAGCTGCAAAATTGCTGCGTCTTACTAGAAATATGCTCTGTAAGAAAAAATATGGTTGCTCCCTCTGCCTCTGGTAATCCTCGATATGGAGAAATCAGATTTTTTTGTCACTCTCTTAGAGAAATCGATTTTACTCAAGAATTTTGACCCTCTTGGCTAAGAAACTACATTGCCTTTGGGGGATTCGAACGACTGCTCACATGGAGAAGCAATCCTCCTTCTCTTCTTTGCTATTGAGCTCTCTGGTTGATCATATAAGCCGTAATACCATGTGAAAATTTCATCTGTTGCAATAACTGAAAATTATTCCTCTAACTATCAATTTGATTATGCAGTTTATTTTCTATGAAAAATATCGAAGAAATTTACTACTACAAATTTTCAAATAAGTTACTATGGAAAATAAAATGCTGGAAATAGAGAAATTATAGCACACATGTAGAAAAAATTAACAAGGTAATTTTTGGAAAATTGTCCCCGAAAAAATCCAATGTGGGAAAACTGATGCCACGGGTGAGGGTCTTCTTATTAATCTTCAACAAAAAATCTGAGTACAATAATTCTGACAATTTAAATAGAGGAAAAATACTGAGAGAAATTTTGTGATAAATTTCTCACTCTCCACAATGACTCCCTGACCATATGCTGGTGCCTCTACATCACTCTTTGCGCAATGACTGCACACAACTATATTGGATTGCCTCTTTCCTCACTAATCCAGATGGATATTGGTGGCCACCCACCTATTCCACCTAAACCTCTAGTTAGGTTTGCTAGTTTCCTTATTTATAACAACATTTACTATTTTTCGCAGTTTTTCAGGTCCTAAACTTTCGGAGAAGTTTTGACCCCCAAAATGACATATTTTTGAGGTCTGAAATAGGCCCATAGCCATAGGAAAGGGCTTGCAAAAAATATTGTAGTACTCGAAGAGATATTTCCAAAGATATATCATATGTGCCGAACGAAGATAATATGAACAATTTACTACCCCAAGAAGTTGGCTTCCCAAATAACCCCAACGAGGCCCATAAAATCTTAGTGTTCCATCTCCCGGGGTTAGGGTTTTGGTTGTTTAGGGTTTTCCCATGTTTTCCAATAATAAAAAGGCTCTTGAGCCTCATTATAACACAGTTCGGAGGCATGTAGCCGCCATATCTCTTCTCATAGATAGGCTACCATCGCCCGAGCAAGTTTATTTCCATTCTTTTTGTAAGCTTATTTCATTTATTTGATACTAATGAAATGAAATTTTATTTCTATTGTATCTCTTCGTTTATTTTGATTTCTGTATTTTATTATGTTCCTGCAAGTCCAGATCAGTGGTATCAAAGCGGTCAACTCTTTCTTGATCTTTCTTTGCATGCCCTCAACGAGATCGAGGTATAAGGAGTTAGCGCTCGATCTGGTTGAATCTTTGCAAGATCAGCCTCGCAAACCCTGAAAAAATCCCATTGAAAAAGAAAATAAACACAAGGGAGCAAGAGATCCTATCAAAATATTGATCGAGGAGGTCCTCGAGAAATAAAGGAATGTGATGATGTATAACTTTTCCAAAATCCTTAAACGACTACCCACCAATGATACATCTTCATCCGATAGCCACTCTGGAGGCACCACTCCTTTTAAGGTACAAATTATCTTCAATATTCCCATATTTGACGGCCAAATAGATGAAAATGCTGTAGATAGATGGTTGAACCTATTAGAAGCATAATTTTCAGTTCAAGAATTTTCCAATCGGGAAAGTTTTACTTTGTCACTCCTCAATGCCGCTCCACATGTCAAGGACTGGTGGGAAACCTACTGTGATAAAAAGGATGAGATGGAATCATCCCTATTATCATTCTCACCCACTTGGAATTATTTCTGAGACACCATCAAGGAACAATATTGACCCATGAGGAGATATGAGGATAAGTACATACGATGGACTACGTTGTGGCAACAAAGGGATCGAGATGTGCATGAGCTGATGAATTTGTTCCATACCCTGCACACAAATTTAGGTATCAAATATTCAAATAAAAATTTGATGCTTAAGTGCCGTGATTTTCTTCATAGATATATCTAGGAGGAAATGGAGTTCCTTGACATCTCCTCGCTTGGTGCAACATAACTGTATGATGCCAATATTGAGAAAAAATTCAAATAGCAGAAGAAATACTTTGGATTTGCGAATCAAAAGCAAGGGAAAGTTGCCCAAAAACCACAGAGAAAAGGACAAGGCCAAGGTGAGGCAGCCCAGGACAACCCGATGAATCTGCAAGTGAAGAAAAACACCACAAAGCTAAATAAGGACACAAGAAATTGGTGTGACTTCCATAAGAGCTCCATTCACAACACAAGTGAGTGTCGGGAAAAACAGTCACTTGTGGCCGAGCTAAAGGCTTCCGAATCAGATGCATGTTCCGACTTTGAGTCAGAACGTGACAATGGGAATGAAAAAGGGAAACATATTATCGATGCGGAGCCCAATGCCACCATTTCCACCACCAAGATCCAGAAGGAGGACTTGAAGATCTAGAGGAGGGGGATCGCCTCTTCCATTCCCAAAAGTAGGTGAAGGGTTCCCCACTGCAGTTCATTGTCGACAATGGGAGCCATAGTAACCTCATTTTAGTATAGGCCATGAAGCGGCTGGGCCTGCCGACCACAACACACCCACAACCGTACACCAACGAGTGGCTTCACCAAGGATGAGATTTCCGCGTCAGCCAAAAGTGTCGCCTTCCCTACAACATGAAGCCCTTCACGTATGAGGTATTATGTGATGTTTCACCTATTGAAGTTTGCGATGTATTATTAGTCCAACCATACTTGTGGAAGCAACATGTTGTGTGTGAGTCTAGGCCTCCCACTATTATTGTTACTTTGGGTAATAATTTTTACAAGATACCATAAGTAGCACCACCTACCACCATCTCTTTGATCACTACAAATAAATGAAGTAAGCTCATTTCCCAAATCGAGAATTTTTTTCCTTATGATCCGCCCTTAGGGTAAGAAGAATAATGTGGCCACGACCTCTAGAGGAGGGCTCCTCTGCTAAAAAAAAAAAAATGGACAAGGTTGTGGAGGAGTATGGGGAAATATTCACCTCACCTGCAGGAGTGCCTCTGCGCTGTCAAGTCAAGCACTACATCAATCTGACCCCAAGTGTGGGGCTACCCAATGGACTAATATATCGACACTCTGTTATGGAGGATGAAGAAATCAAAAGGCAGATTCAGGAGTTGCTACAGAAAGGTCATATCTGACCGAGTTCATCGCCCCCTGGGAGCCCGATCATGTTGGTGCAGAAGAAGGATAGGACTTGGAGACTCTGTATTGACTATCGGGCGCTGAACAAGATCATAGTCCGCAAGAAGTATCTGATCCCACAGATTGATGACCTTTTAGACCAACTCAAGGGGGAAAAATATTTCAGCAAGACTGACTTGAAGTTCGGGTATCACCAGGTACCAGTCGAACCCTTCGATGTGTGGAAGACTGCCTTCAAATCCAAGGAGGGAGTTTTTGAATGGTTGGTCATGCCTTTCAGGTTGATGAATATTCCCACAACCTTCATGAGGTTAATGGAAGACATATTGCAACAATTCACCAACTCATTTGTGGTGGTGCATTTGGATGACATCATAATCTTGAGCCATAGTTGGGAAGAGAACCTCCACCACATTTGACAGGTCCTCCAAACCCTACGGCAATATAGGTTGTGTTCCAATTTGGAGAAACGCACTTTTGGCATGACCCAGGTTCAATATATGAGATAAATTATTGATGAGCGGGGGGTGCATGTGGACCCAACCAAGATCCAAGTCATTTGGGATTGGGTAGCACGAACCACTCTAACAAAGCTCTACATCTTTCTGGGTCTTGCCAATTTCTACCGCAGGTTCGTGTTGGGGTCCTCTCATATCGCTTGGCCATTGAGTCAAGTCACCAAGGGAGGTGTTTACATCAAACCCAAAAATCCTCAAGACCATTTTGGCGTGAAGTGTGAAGAGGGGGTGGAATCTGGTCACACACCAAAATAAAATCAAAATCATTTGAAAGTGGTTGGTTGTCCCATCTGTAATATTCCAAAAATTTAGCCTTCAACTAAATGGAATATTATAGTTTGTTTTATCACTAGGTAAGTGAATAAGTGGGTGGGGAGGCCCATAAGTCTCATTAGAAGCAATAAAAAAACACTTCAAGTGTGAAAGGAGACCTTTTTAGCAGCTAAATAAAGCACCTCCAAGTGTGAACAGGGGTTGGATCATGTTGATTCAGTCAACTTTGACCAAGTCAACAATGTTGTTATGGACGAGTGGAGATTAAATGAGGAATAACGCAGTTTTGGAGGGAGATTGATTTCATGAAGGAAATAACCTAATTGAGTGGGGCCAAGGGCAAGGAAGCTCAAAATCTATATAAGGAAGAGGATGGCAGCCATATGACATTATGCTTTGGATTATTATTTTGTACATGGTCTGTTTAGACTGCCTGCATTCTTCAGCTGTTTAGTTGAGATCGCTGTGCTGTTTAGCACTGGGTGTTCCTGAGCGGGAATCCCACCTCTTCCCTTGAGAGGCCTCTTGTAAAAGCAATGCATTCATTTCCACATTCAGTTTTTCAGGCCAAGCTACATTTTTCTTTATCAGCGCAGTGTTTGTAGGGTATTGTGCTGTGTTGCAGGGTGTTGCAGTGGAGGGTTGAGAAACCCACTTTCTGAGTTAGTTTCTCATAGGAGGAAGGATTCCTTCTCTTGGGAGATCATTTTGGAGGGATCTTGGACATATTTTAGATATTTGGCACCAGGCCAACTATTTCCCATCATTTCCAGTATTGTTCTAGCTGGGAATTGCGTTATTTTGGAGGGAAGCTTCAGTGAGGGATCTTGTGGCTCCTTTGGTGTGTTTTCCTGTGATTGAAGGGTTCAACCTTTCATTGGAGGAGGCCTTTGAAGGGATATACATCACATCTGCATTATTTCAGCCTTTTACACTCATGTGCTTAAGTTTCCAGTGAATCTTCAACCCTAGGGCTTTAAATCCCATCTTGTATAGGGTGTATTTCTGAAAACCCTTTTCCAGGTTCTTTGTAGGAGCTTGTGTAAAGCATAGATTTGTATTTGCCATATATTTTGAGGCATATAATAGTCCTACATCTTCTATACATTATTTTTCTGTAGCAGTGTATTTATAACTGCACTGTAGCAGTCTTCCTACATTTTTTATTGTAGCAGTAGTTCATTTTAAGGAGTGATTGCTTATGGGAGGCTTGTTTCCTCATTGTATATGATTCATGCCTCACTATTTTGTATGGATTTTCTGACTTAATACATGATGTTATGTCTCCATATTTGTCTCCAATGTTATTGAGTTTATTTACACTGCTATTTCCAATTTTGTGTTCATATATTGTTGCTTCCCCATTTTGGGATATTATAGTGGTATCAGAGCATAATCTTGGCTCAGCCTGTGGATATCAGCCATTATGCTATCAAGAGAATAAGAAGAAGAAGAGATGTATAGAAAAGACAAAAATAAGACTCCATTATTTGGATGAACAAAGGAAGAGAGGCTCTCAAAGCTTATTTTTCAAAGTATGCACGACATTCATGGAGATATCAAGAAAATGAGAAGGGAGATGTGTGAGGAATCTCCAAAGGGGTTTGGATCTAAAGAAAACTCTAGATTTTTAGATGATGAGTGTGAGCATGCAGCCACACACTATTATTCACAGTGTAGTCATATGCCCAGATCTACTACGAGGGAGATGGAAGAAGAAGAAATGCCTAAGATGGAGACTCTTAGTAATTATTTGCAAGAATATGAATCTCAAACTAAGAGGTTCAAAGATCACATCACCTTCCAATATTTTTTCAAGATCAAGGAGGAAAGGAGCCAAAAACATGATGTGGGTAGATTATTTCTATCTACTTTTGATGCTTCACCTAATTTTTCAGCTAGGGCTTGGGTGGAGGAGCTAGACACCTACTTGCAGCAACACGAAGTTTCAGAAAATGAAGCCATCAAAGTTGCAGCGCTGCATTTTGAAGGTAAGGCATATGATTGGTGGATATTTGAGTATTTTTCATTAAAAAATGCAAATAATTCTACTTATGAAAATTTCACTAGGAGACTAGTGGAAAGGTTTGATGGAAAACATTCTGAAACACCTTTGACGGAGTTAAACAAACCAAGACAAACCAAACTTTTGTAAGGGTTGAAAGGACCCTAAAACTCAACTCCACTTTAGAAAGGAGCTAGAATATTGCATAATACCTTGCCAGAGGCAAGATATCTATCTCATATTCCTGGAAAAAAGGGCATGGAGATCCCTTTTTCAAAAGAGGATCCTCTTATTGAGAAGGTGATTCCCATTCATATTGAAGAAGAAGAGAAGGCTGGGGGTAACAACGCTGTCATATCTAGAGCATATCTAGCACCTCATGCAGAGGTAGATGGAGCACTTGCTCCAACAAGAGGAATTCTTGTATCATTGCAAGAAGTTCCTAAGGATTTCATATGTGGAGGTCAAGGCACAATCAATGAACAACATGATTGTGAAACCCTGCAGGTGAAAGGAGAAGGTAGGGAGGATGAACAACATCACATGATAAGGAGCACACACCCCCATATATTTCAGATGGTTGATGCACAGAAGATCCAGACTGATTTGCACAACGATGGAAGGGACAAAGTTGTCCATCCAGCTGTATAGTCTACTCTTGACATTGATGTCTCACTGCATGGAGGCATTCCACCAGGGAGGCCACCAGATCTAGAGCTAGTAAGAGACATATTACCATTTTTTTCACCACTCTTAGATCCCAAAGGGGTGGATAATTTGGAGGGTTCTAGTACAATTCAGAGAGTCTGGGGTAGACTCAAGGAGGAGGGAGACATTCTCCTATTTTCAGCATTACCCACTCTCACTACATATTCTGTGCTGACAAAATTTGATGCAGTGATGGAGGATGGCACCACCATGGTACAAGGGAGCTACTCCATGGGTTTGGATAAGCAGAGGGTACTTCCCTTGAGGAAGGAATCATCCATACATTGGAGTTGATGGAGGCCACTCATGCTTACATTGGCCAAGATCAGGAGGTTCTTTTTGGATGGTAGCTTCTCATGGGAGGCCAACTTCCAAAGGCCACCACTTTTATTTGAGCATGAGCAGCTGCATGATGGGCATGAAAATACTTCGGAGGATGAATTTGGCATGGGGGATGTCAAAGGAGAAGACAAAAACATGTGGGGAGCTTTACATTTCAGATCTTCAGCGCTGTCTCTTAGGAGGGTTGATCCATATTAGAGGTCTCAACTGTTGGTAGAGTACTCCAAGGATCTTGGTGCTTGCATGATTCTTGATGACCTAGAGGGAGATGATAGATACATGGTGGATGATTAGGTCATCTATTCTTATGGTAGAGTCTTCTTGACTATAGCTTCTGAGCTCAAGGAGAAGTTGCTACATGCAGCACATGTGGACTTTCTTTCCATGCACTTTGATGCATATCATTCCTTGTTGGAGGAGTTCACTTGGGAGAGCATTCAACAGGATGTATATCGGCATGAGGAGAGATGCATAGCCTGAATGGTGATGAGATTGTCACAACCACTTCCCTACTCATTGAGAGTGAGGGAGAGCTTTTAGTTGAGCCATTTCAGCTCAATGACCAAAGTACATAGTAGAGAAGGTACATTTTTGCATTATGACTCATACTCCTTTACTTTATATGAGCAACATGTTGTACCAAGGAGGGTCATTCCTTGTTTTATATGGTATTGTGATGTACTTGAGGCCATTTTGAGCATTGATGATGGCCATGCTATTGGTGGTTTGTGGGGGAGGCCACGTGATTCTTGCTGTGCACCATTGGCACCACATGTTACTTTTATGATCCTATCTTGTAGGATGATTGTGGCAGCAAACAAGTGGCTGAAAGGACACTTGTTATTCTATGTTTTTAGGCAGATAGGCGATGCACTGTGTTGGTTCCATATGTGGAACTATGATCCACCTCCCGGTTGTCATGTGGAAACATGTTTTCATTTGTTTTTTCTTCCATATATTGATGGTGTTCTTATGTTTATGGGAAGCTTTGTTGGGAGAGGCACAAGAGTTGAAGGTGCCCATTGGGATTATGATTCCCCATACTTTATATATTGCATTTTTTAGGAGAGACCATGGAAAAACCATGATTTCCACACTACATCTCTTTCCTTCATGTGGGAGGAGCCATTTGGAGAACTTGAGTTCTTGGAGGAGGCACTTCATGGATGTTTTGTTTGGTGGGGTGACTTGGGTCATTCTTGGAGGCCATAGTATTTCAGCTCAAGATCAGCAGCAACCCCATACATACCATAAATGGAGAGAGAAACAACTTGGGTGGAAAAATTTAATCTATCCATGCAGCCCCAATACATTGCATAAACCAAGGGTTGAGGATCTCTTTGATGAGATACCTAGAATGGCTCATTTCATTTGGACGATAGCATGGGTATGGGAGTCTCTCATTGGGAATGAGATCCCCTATGTTTTATTATCACTCCTACCTTGAGGAGGCCATTAGAAAGCAATAAGGTTTCCAGTTACACCTTCCACCTTTTCATGATGTGAGCCATTTGGTTTTGCATACTTGGGAGGAACCATTGGAGGGCAGAATTATTGCAGATTATCTTGAGCAGTGGTGGGGACTATTGATGAGGAGGACACAAGAGGAGGAGGGGAGGAATTTTTCTCTCCCTTTTACATTTTCTTGAGGAAAAGAAACATTATGGAGGGGAGGACTGTAATATTCCAAAAATTTAGCCTTCAGCTAAATGGAATATTATAGTTTGTTTTATCACAAGGTAGGTGAATAAGTGGGTGGGGAGGCCCATAAGTATCCTTAGCAGCAATAAAAACACTTCAAGTGTGAAATGAGACCTTTTTAGCAGCTAAATAAATCACCTCCAAGTGTGAACAGGGGTTGGATCATGTTGATTCAGTCAACTTTGACCAAGTCAACAACACTGTTATGGAGGAGTGTAGATTAAATGAGGAATAACACAGTTTTGGAGGGAGATTGATTTCATGAAGGAAATAAACTAATTGAGTGGGGCCAAGGGCAAGGAAGCTCCTAAAATAAATAAGGAAGAGGATGGAAGCCATATGACATTATTCTTTGTATTATTATTTTGTACATGGTCTGTTTAGAATGCCTGCATTCTTCAGCTATTTAGTTGAGATTGCTGTGCTGTTTAGCACCGGGTGTTCTCGAGCGGGAATCCCACCTCTTCCCTTGAGAGGCCTCTTGGAATAGAATTGCATTCATTTCCACATTCAGGTTTTCAGGCCAAGCTACATTTTTCTTCATCAGTGCAGTTTCTGCAAGGTATTGTGCTGTGTTGCAAGGTGTTGCAGTGGAGGGTTGAGAAACCCACTTTCTGAGCTAGTTTCTCATAGGAGGAAGGATTCCTTCTCTTGGGAGACCAGTTTGGAGGGATCTTGGACATATTTCAGATATTTGGCACCATGCCAACTATTTCCCATCATTTCCAGCACTGTTCCAGCTGGGAATTGTGTTATTTTGGAGGGTAGCTTCAGTGAGGGATCTTGTGGCTCCTTTGGTGTGTTTTCCTGTGATTGAAGGGTTCAACCTTTCATTGGAGGAGGCCTTTGAAGGGATATACATCAGATATAAATTATTTCAGCCTTCTACACTCACGTGATTCAGTTTTCAGTGAATCTCTAGCCCTAGGGCTTTAGATCCCATCTTGTATAGGGTGTATTTCTGAAAACCCTTTTCTGGGTTTTTTGTAGGAGCTTGTGTAAAACATAGATCTGTATTTTCCATATCTTTTGAGGCATATAACCACCTTACATATTCTGTACATTATTTTTTTGTAGCAGTGTATTTATAACTATGTTGTAGCAGTCTTCCGACATTTTGTACTGTAGCAGTAGTTCATTTTTAGGAGTGATTGCTTATGGGATGCTTGTTTCCTCATTGTATATGATTCATGCCTCACAATTTTGTATGGATTTGGTGACTTAATACATGATGTTATGTCTCCATATTGGTCTCCAATGTTATTGAGTTGATTTACACTACTATTTCCAGTTTTTTGTTCTTATATTGTTGCTTCCCCATTTTGGGATATTACACCATCACACTGCGCAACTTCATCACATAGGCAACTGCACTAGAAGAACAAAACACGTTCCGATGGGAGGAAGGGAATAGGTCCCAATGTAAGGTGACACCCTGAAACTGCACATGTCAGCAAGGCAGTCCACCAATCACAACCATTACGGGGGGTAATCGCCTACCTCCATGAGGCTCTCTCGAACTACTGAAATATGTGGTGGGGGCCACCTCTTCAGGTCTAAGGTAAACGGTAAGCAAGGTAAGGTCATGCGGTGAAGTGGAATGCACCATTCCCCTGCCACATGTCCTCCACCTACCCAATCCCATCCCATAAATCAATGGATGACACATGTCAAACCGCTGACCTCAACCCTCCAGCTGTCACATTTTTTCCACACGTCCCCCGCAAAATCTGCCTAACCATTGTTGTTCACTCTACAAGTTGTTACCAGTTGGGAGCGAGGACAAAATTTCAACCTAGCCAATAATTGTTCCAGCCTTGTTCCCTGTGTCGCTTTCATTCATCACATACATTTTTAGCTTCATGTTTTGTTTTTTTATAGTTCAATATCTGCATTTCAAAATGAAAATTCTACTCCCAATGCCCCACAAACTCGAGATATTAGGACCACCTCTGGTCCGGACCCTCTCCTAGATGTCCAAGCTCAAATACATGACCCTGTTTACCCTTTTAATGTGGCAACAAAGCATCGTGACCTAATGGGATACAAATGGAGGGGAGAAGACATTTTTAAGGTAGTTGAATCAAGGTTATGTTACCAGATTCGCCTTCCATCGACCATTTTCTTGAATTCATCTCCTGGCTCTTCGAGGCCTACATTGAAAAAAAGGGGTATTTTTCCTTCTCTCATAGGAAAAAAATATTTGAAATTACCCCCCAACTCATCCACAAAGCTTTGTGTTACCCTTATTCCTCTAACGGTTTAGAGTTCACCAAAGTAACCCTAATGTTTTGTTTCACAAACCTTCCCACTGAAAAATGGAAATATCTCCTCTAGATGATTATGGTCGCAAAGTTACTAGTCCTGCCTCCCACTTAAAAATTTCCTTTATCCTTTTTCATTGACGTCGTTCAACCTAGCCTTGTAGTAATTTCAGGTATGCTCAGGGAGGATAATGCTAGTCGGGTAAACAATTCTTGTCTATGGTTCTTTGAATAGATGATGCAACTAGATACCCTTCTTGACATTCCCTCATTCCTAGCATCCACCATAAAAGCCAAATTATAGAACCTACCAATCCCCTCATTCCTAGCATCCACCATAAAAGCCAAATTCTAGAACCTACCAATTCCCTCATTCCTAGCATCCACCAACTTCAAGTTGTTCCTGGTACTATGGATTTTTGTTCTACATATTATTGATCATGCACACAGATAAATTTGAAGGCGTAGGCTTGGATAAATTCTCTAATAGAGGGACATAAACCAAATATGTGTTTTACTGGAACCCATCTATTCGTCAGAATTATAAAGGAAAGGGTTATTCAAAATTTATAGCATAATTTATGTCCAAAGGCTATGAAAGTATACATGGGACACCCCCGCTCAGGTTTTTTCCCGAACATAAAGAGCTGCCCAACTAAGTGAGGAAGACTATGTAGGAGATTGGTATATGTTTGAAGATCACACTAAAGTTAGTTTTTATGGTTGTGAGGTTCCTCCTTTTCACTTGTAAATATTCATGCCTATGAGAATTATTTCTCTTGAGTTTATAAGGCAATATCTAAGTACATACCAAGAAAATTTTGTGAAAGCAAAGAAAGGCTATATTTTCAAACTCCCAAATATAGTAGTTCCTTTCACCATCAATTCACGACATGCTTTCCCTCTGATTGAGGAGCTACTCCAAAAAATGAATTTTTAGAAAGGGGATATATGGCATTACGATCCTAAAGGGATTATTGCACAAAGAAGAAGGAATATCAAGGCCTCAACCTATGAAAATGAGCCTAGACCTGATGTTGAATGGAAAGCTATCTCTGAATTATGGCCTTTGGATACAGAGATGGAGACCGAGTCCCCAACTGAAGACAAACAATACAAAAGGGACAGTGCTAAGGAGGAGGATGATGTGAGAGAGTAAGAGGAGGGGAGACACATCAGAAAGAAACAAATAATAGAAGGAATTGAAGGAAATGTCCCTAAAAAAGGAGATGAAGTGGTCCCTGTATTGGTGGACCGAGGGTCAAATCGACTTGGTTTTCAATTCAATCTGGAGGGCCCCCCCTCACCCTCAACATCTCTTTCTTCACAAGTGGTTGTTTCAGGAGAATGTCCATTAGAATAAGGTCCTTCAGACATAGGAACATGTATTAGAGCAGGTTGTTCCTTAGGGGAGTAGATCAGGGAAAGGAACTAGGGAGAAAGGGAGAAGATGAAAGTAGAGTTGAATCTGCATATTGACAAGCATCACACCAAAATTTTAGCAGCCTTAGATGTGGAAAATGATCAAATGGTGTTTTCTGTGCAACATCCTCCCTCTCACCCCATGCCCCTTGGATCAACGTATCAGTTACTAGAAATGATTGTTGATCTACCATCTATTCCGCTGCTTGATAATTTGAACCTTCTCTCAGAGGTAAGACACATGCGTCAAAATGAAGACCTAAAGTATACCCTAACTATAGATAAGGCTAAAAGCACATTGGAGAAGACTATTGAAATGCTTAAACAAGAGAGGGATAATTCTAAGTTCCTCGCACTACAAGTTGATGAGTACAAGAAAATGATCACAGGAAAGGGGAAGGAGGATAAAGGGAAGTCTTCTACAAAGGCTCTCCTCAAAAGAGAAGAACATGAAATTCAAGAACTGCGAAAAATATTAAAGATACCAGGATTAGGAAATTTTCAAACCCCTGAGTTGGCCTGCATGGAAAAGGAGAAGGAAGACGTGTCCACGAAGTTGGTCCAGAAGAGCGATGAAGCGATAGAGCTAAAAATAATATTGGCAGAGTTGCAAAATTAGTAGGGCACTCATGTCTACTTCGTGCCGATACCTAATGACCCGAAGAATCCTCTGGATCAGGCCACCAAGACTCTGACAGAGCTGAGGCTCTCTGAGGATGATTTCAAGATAGTTCTTAGACATTTCGAGGAGTCACAAGAAGCCTTGGCTGCGAAATAAAGGGAAGTAACATCACTCCAGGTTGAAGTCGACTTGGTCCACAAAGAAATGCAGATGTTTAACAAAAAGGTTTGGACCTCAAGAATTAGCTCAAAGGGAACATGTCCCTAGTTGAGGCTAGATAGATGGTATGTCATTAAATCATTGCAGAAGTTAAAAGTCATTGGGAATATATCACACTGGCGAATGACAAGAAGGTCACGGTTTGTGATTACATAGTCTAGCTCGAATCAACCCGACGAGAGGGAGATGAGAACGTGGTGACTACTAGAAAATACATTCAGTTCGTAAATGAGATCCCTACGAAGGAATTGGGAGCCTATGAAGTGGTTAACTGATTTGGCACAGTGATGGAAATAATGAGGATGATCTAGAAGGAAGATGCTCGGGCTAAAGTTGCAATATGTCTAGTGTTAGTCGCTAGGGGAGTCAAAATGTTTGAGGTGGAGCTGGAAAAGGTTGTTGAGGTAGATTACCTATCTTCTGGGACATGGAAGGCACCATGATTCAATGGGACGTCTATGTACATAAATTAGTTGAGGTCAAGAGTCAGGTGGAACCTATACAAGAATAGATAACTAGATTAAAATATGAGACTGTTGTGGCCTGTCTCAAGAAGGAGTTTTTACTGTTGGCCTAGGTGAAACAAATTTTCTCTGCCAACTTGGAATATTCAAATTTAACTCAGCTTTGAGCCTTATACAAGTTATTCAAGAATTCTCATATTCCCTCGATGCTTTTGTGGTAGAGGTGTTATGAATTTGTTCATTTTTCGGTTGTTTCAACTTTGCACCCTCTTAGAACAACTTCACACAACTCTCCAATAGCTTCGCAACCATCGCAAATCACCATGCAGTCTTCTCATTCAGCCTTGCTTTCATCTTGACACTCCTCACAAGCTTCAGGAGTGCGCCACACCAAATGAAATCTTTACGATTTGGCCTATATGGCCTTTAGTTAATTTTGTTTTTACTTTTATCCTATAGTAAAATTACAAATGTCATGACAGATATTTTGATTATTTTTCAATTATTAAGATGTGCTCGTAGCATGCTCAATTTTTTTATGATGGATGTACTGAAAGATCAAGAAAGAATATCTGGGGTAGAGCCCTCTCTAGAAACTCTATAAAGAGAACAATCAGAGAAGAAGAAAAGGTTTAGAGTTTTTTCAAAAAAATTTGGTTCTATCTTTATATGTGACTATATGAGAATTTTGGCCATGAAATATATATATATATATATATATATAGGTTCAGCTAGATTCCATCTTAAACTGGTGAAGATTATGTATGCTTCTTGATGTGTTTCCTCTACATTTTCTTACATTTTTCTTCTAAGATTCTATGTGTTATAGAAATAGGATGTTGTTTTCCATTATTCATGAATTTTTTTTATTTTACTAAAGGAAGAGAAAAACACGTGAATAACTGGTATATTTAACCACCTTAAAGGCCCTCCATATAATTGTTTTGTGTTTCATATTCCTCCATATTCACATTTACTCCAAGTTTTAGCGGTTTGGATTATTAATAACTTAAGCCCATCACGCTAAGGATTACTTCTCGCTGTCTTCACCTTGCTAATTTCAATTTGAATTTGTACACTTGTTCCAGCATGGCCCTATCGAATTGTATTTTCCTCCTCTCTTCTTGAAGCACAGTTTAAAAAATTTCATTAGTCTCTGATTAGAATCAGAAGGAAACATGATTCTTGAACCACCATTTTCTAAAATTCATTAATTAATTTATTTTTGGAAATATATATGAAATATTTAAATCCCCTTTTAAGATTTCCTAGGAACTGGTCCCTTATGCAACCCAAAGAATATCTATAGGAGTTACAACATCATTTTAGCATCGTTGTTGGGGAACGATTTATTAAACCTTTCCCTAGGATATGACAAGTTTACACCCTTAATTCAGGTGAGAACGAAGGGTTGTGGGTCATATACATCTCACCTTGGCGACTCCACTGTCAATATATAAGTCTAAGCAATCCTGGCTTTCACCAGACCTCATACCCAGTCAAACACCTCTCAGTAAACGATACCCTCTATATTTGACCCTCGAGAAGTTAATCTTCAAAATAATTTGGAAATAAAGGGTCCTCGGTCAGCCAAAAATAACTCCACTCTCTCTCGAAGCATCCTCTTCCTCCACTCAAAGGGCTAAACATATATGGCCCAGATTCTATCGCTCGAGTTTTAGAAGATGAAGGAGAGTCCTCATAGTGCCTATTTTCTTGCATTTCATCCTTTTCCTGAGATAGAAGAAATTAAAGACATCCCAGTGAAATTATTTCACCCAGCCTTGGGCTAACTTTCTGCCCCCTTTTCTCACTTGTTGCTCCTCATATTGTGCATCCATAACCTCATATCATAATTATATCCCCTCCTCTACACAAAATGGAAGTACCTAGCTTTATATTGAATAAATACACCCCCTGGCTCTACCAAAACTGTTGAATGACATGCCACAACATTACTTGAAGCTTCTTCCTCGGTTCACAGGAAAGGATAGTGTTGCAGCACAAAGGCACATTGAGAATTTATGTGCCTTCGCAGAGAAGTAAATGTTGAACACCTTGATGTGGTGTTAATACTTTTCGTCCAATCCTTGGATGGCGAAGCCCGTAAGTAGTTTAAATCTTTTCCTGATAAATCTATCCATAACTAGGAAGAGATGGAAAATGATTTCATGCTAAAATGGGGGGAGAAAAGAGACCATGGATACATCCTCACATAGTTCAACGTTATAAAAAAGTGATACAATGAGGATTTCACTGATTTTATCAAGAGTTTCAATAAATTGTACAATAATCTTTCTGTAGAGGTAAAGCCTCCTCAAGCAGCAACCAAAGTGGCCTTCACTGGAGCTTTTGAATTGGAATTCAGATTCACCCTCTGAGAGAGGAAATCTACATCCATAGATTAGATCAAGACCAATGCTTTGGAAGTGGAAGCCAAATTTTCTTCTACTGGAAAATTGAAGGGGAAACTGTATCATGGAGAAAGAAGAAGAGGCAAGGAGGACGCCAACTCCTCAAACCAAGAACGAGAATTTCAAGAACAAAGGATAGAAGAAATGAACAAGTTGATCAGGAACTTTTCCATCAAGTTGGTAAAGCTATAATTGGAAAGTAAAATTTCTCCCCCTCGTTAAAATAAAATTATCCCCAATAGAGGTTTCAACCCACAATACCAGAGGCCCCCACTCTAGTTGTTGTAAAGAGAAAGGAAGGAACAATAAGATCAAGTTCAACTCCCATTATATCTAGAAGAATAAATGGAAGGAAATATGGATGAGGTCACAACCACACAAGAGAATCAGTTCTTCGCTTATTTCGACAAAGAGGGTGAAATTTAATTGCATCAAGAATATGGTGAAGAGAAGATGTTCCCCTAGATGACAAGGATACTGATAGTTTTTTGAGCTAGTTTTTGGATTTAATGCAGGCCCAATTACATAAAAAGTATGACCTTAGGTCTTCCAAGAAGAGGCCACGCATGCAGGAGAAAACTAAATATTTGGGACTAGGACCTCGGGGGTCCTTAGATGTGTTGGAAAAAGGTAAGAAGCTACTGGAGCAAGTTGACCATAAGTTTTCTACCACCCCTAAACCATTAGCACAGAAGCCCGACATTTCTAAAGTAAAGAAATCTCCTTCGCCTTATCAGCCCCTAACTGACCATCATAGGGAACCCACCGAAAACCCCTCTGCTGAAAGAAGTCCCACCACTTTCAATATTCAGAAAGAATTAAAAAAATTAAATATCCTCTCACCACTTGTAGAGTTATTGAAATTTTTTTTCTACAAAGCCTATGTATCTCAATTCATGTGTCCATCTATGGCAGTCCCCATCCTACACAGTCTGAATCTCTAAGAAGAAAGAGCCACGATAGTCTTTGGGCCTCATGTATAAGAACATGATCCCTCAGCTCCACCTTTCTATGTGACCTTGGTAGTACATGACCTCTTACCACATAATTTCATGCTAGACTTAGGAGCTTCCCATAATTTAATGCCCCTATTTGTCATGGAGCATTTGGGTCTATAGATCACTCGACCTTATAATTATCTTTACTCTTTCCACTCCAAGAGAGTAAAGTGATTGGGGATGATAAAGGATCTAGTGGTGAACTTAGCCCAAATCCTAGAAAAAAGTGTGTTGATGGATATTGTGGTGGCAGACATCCCAGCTAGGTTTAGGATGTTGTTATCTAGTTCACGGGGATCCAAAATTGGAGGTTTGATAAAACTTTACATAACATATGCCACCATTCCTATTTTCAACGGGAAAGAAATGAGATTGTATAGAGAATCCAGATTCATGAAGATGGTCATGAAGGATGACAAACCTACCAATGCTACCATATATGGGAAAGAATGTGAATTTTCCTGCCTTATGCTAGAGGAAGATGATCTTATTTTGGAGGAGTCTAAAACCCTACCCTCAAGGCAGATAAATTAGTAGATGGCATAGGTAGACGAGATGTGTACATTGTGGTTCGATGGAACCTATTCCAAGGAAGGAAATGGGGCTGGGGGTATTGCTGATCTCACCATAATGCTGCTTGATATCTCTCTCTTTTAAATTGGAGTTCTAAGCCACCAAAAATGTGGTTGAGTACAAAGCTCTGCTCCTATTGATGAGCCTCAGTATTGCAACAAGAATTCTACAACTCCTAAGGCTACCAACTTTAATTATCAACCTGAGGTTCATACAAACTTAAGAGGTATCAGAACTATATGTCTAGTACACAATGTGTCCTTATTTTGTTGATATAATGTAATGGAGGGAATTTCATGAAATAAAAGCCTAAACTAATTGCATAAATGGAAGTGTTGCTTTGAAAAGAAATTAATCCTAGGAAAGAACAACAATTTGTAATTGAATCCTAAAAGCATGAATTCAAATAAAAATACCTAATATAATTTACAAAAATGAATGTCGTAAGTGGTTTTTATTCTTCCTCAATCATGTATTTAGATCCCAAGGGTCATGATTCAATCCTAAGAGACAAAAACCAACCTTTATGAGAAAATATGGTCGAGTTTAGACATGCTACAAGAGTGCTATAAGAAACTCTGTTTTTTCTACAGGAAAGTATGTTTTGGAAATAAATCACTGAATGACTAAGTAAATCAAATGAAAATGGGATGGGACAAATTTTGTTATTAATTATGATGTATTAGGTCTCCATTCCAAGTGGAATAACTCCAAAATACCCATGTTCACACATGCTTAAAAATAACAGAAAATTAATACTCTAAAATATGGAAATTCAAGAACTAGTGAGCTAGTTAATCTATCAAATGCCTAACCTAATCAAATGAAAATTAAATGGGGTAAATTTTTTTATTAAATTTAAAATTATTATGACCTATCCAAGTGGAATATGTTAGCCATCATTAAATTTTGTTTCAGAAAATGATGGCTAAAACAAGTCTTTAGTCTTCAAGAAACAAATTTCCTGCAAAATCTGTGACTTCTTGCTGCCTCTTTGTGTCCCTTGTCCAAAAACGTCCTTTTCCCTGATATTTTCACTTCAAAACCTTCAAAATCCTGTTGTTCCTGAAAAAAGAACTATTTTTTAGGCCATTTTCCATCATTTTCTAAACCTGTTTCACTCATTATTTTCCCTATTTTACCCTTCATTTTCCCCTGAAAATCCCCTTTTCTCCTTCTCATTTTCCCTTCATTACCCTAAGAAACCTTCAAAAATTCCTTTTAAACTCATAAAAAATCCTTTTTTATGGTTTAAACCATCTTATTTTTCCTATCGAAACCTCAAAAAACCCTTAAAAAACCTTCTTTTTGCCCAAAAAGCGCCCTTTTTTATAACACAGGCTTTAAGCCCCTGAGGGCTTAAAAATCTAGCCCCCTATCCATCATATGACCCGCACCCATGACGTGGCGCTAAAATCCTAGCCACTAGCCCCTTTTTCTCCGCCTCAAGTCACCTTATCCCTCCATCGGACCCTGCTTTTCCTTAAGCCCCTTCTGGCTTAGCCCTCAGCTCTTTCTCTGTCATGTGACCAAGCCCCGCAACTGGGCACTTGAACCTTTCGCTCTCAGCCCCTTTTCCCTTAACCCTAGTTCTTCTTTCTCCCACAGAACCTTTCCCCAGCACCGAGCTCTAAGCCCCCTTCCCTTTATATATATTTCCCCTGCCTTACTACTCCACGAACCCATCCCCATTGTTGATCTTCAAAGATCAACGACCACCATGCGTCCCATCCTACCCTTCATCCTCCTAACTTATTTATATATGTTCACCCCTACAATCAATCCCCGTCGTTGATCGATGAAATCCAACAGCTCTCCTTTAACTCGACATCCAACCCCGTCGGGGCCTACCTCCCATTACCCAGCCACCGCACCCAATTGCTGCTTGCCACCTGGCTCCCACTAAAACCTCACCCATGCACCTTTCCCATTGCACTCCTCTCCCCACCGTTGGATCTGCCCCGCCTCATCTAATGGTCAGTATTGCATTTCGTGTAAATATGCCGTCTGGGGTTTAACCACCCAAACTCACGCGAAACCGCTGGTTTCCTGGAAGCCACGCATCACCTTTTGATTGAATCGTGTTCATTTTATGATAAACCACTTACCACTCATTTTCCGTGCAAAAAATACTGACGGTTTTCACAAAACCATTTTTCCATTCCGCGCCATGATTTGTTTTTTAACCCACTTCTTTCATATTTTTTCCTCCCTCCATGCATTTTTCCCTCTGCCCCACCGCTCCTTCGCCTCCGCCAGCCTCCTAAGTAGTCAAAACCATCCCTTGCAGGTTTTTATAACATTTTTTGTGGTTTGTTGCAAGTTTTAAAAGGTGGGTTATTAAAGAAAAACAGTCTTATAGCCAAGAAACAGTGGCACAGGGCCAAATATTACCATCTCTAAAGCCTAATCAACGGAGAAAAGAAGCTGTTGGGGGTATAAAATTTGGTTCTTAATCAATGTTTTATGAACACTAGTTATATCATTAAACCCTTCGCATGCCGAAGACCCCTGTACACCAGCGAACACAGTGTTAAAGAATTGAAAGGTCAACGAATATTTAAAGATAAAGGGTTAATACATAAAGTTTGAAGATCAAAGAGCTTAGCTCGACAGTTAAGGATAAAGAATAGTCAAATCAAAAGGGTTAAAGGTGAATACAGTCGGCAGAAAGGGTTTAGAGGCCCGAAGATGATTATAAGGCACAAAAGCATTACTAAAGGCCTAAACAGAGTTTAAAGTGTCAAATACAGACATATCACCCAAAGGAAGGCTTTAACTACCAAATCATCAAAGAAATTACTCATCCAAAGATCAGAAATGCCACCTACAGTTTTATTTTCCTCAAAAGAATACAAATTGAATGCACAGTCAGAGATATTTGCCAAAGACAGCTCAGAATTAATTGCTAGCCTACCAAAAGCCTCCAAAATCAACAAAAGTGACTGAAGTAGATAAAAGTTAATGTAAAATTGATTAAAACAAAGTTAAAACATCTGAAAAATTCTCCATTAGGCCTCCCAAAGGCTGAGAAGCATTTACTCTATGTTAATTAAACAAATAGACCTCCTTCTTACTCCACCTCCTCAAAATACCTATAAATATCATGTGAGGATTTCATTGTGATTTTTGGTTGAATACTTATCAAGTGTAAATAGCTTTGAGGCTACTGAAGCTCTATTTTGTAATTGAAGAAAGATAGGCTAAGATGAGAAGTTTGAAGCTGTAAAAGACCCACTGGACTTGAAGATTGTAACTAGTTTGAACATCAAATACACAAGCTAATTTATGGGATCCTGGTTTATGTCAATGGTGATATTTTTCTTACTGTAATTGTCATTTTTCTCATGTTTTCCATACTGTCCACTTTCTATGATAAAGAACAACAAATATAGATTAGGATTTACTGTCAAGTACCCTAAATCTCAATGATAAATCTTTATCTTTATGTTTTCTGCTAATTGTGTATTTGAGGATAATTCAATAGAGTGTAATCAGCCAAGGAATGTTGGTGATCCCATGTCTTGCTAAGTAAAACTTGAGATTCTGTCCTTGAATGTTCTTGAAAAGTTTGCTAAGTAAAGTTGAATTAGAGAAGTCTATGGTTAGCCTTGTCCTCTAGTTTCTTCTCCAACAGTTGCTTTGAAAAGTTCCCTTAAGAGTGTGTCAAAAGCAGGCTAGTTTAAAAGTACTTACCTGATCTTAGGCTACTTTTTATGTTTATCATGAATGTTTTCCTTTAAGAATATGCTGAAAGCAGACTAGATTCAAAGTTCTTACTTGATCTTAAGCTATTCTTTGTTTTTAATGTTTTTCCCTTAAAAGTACATCAAAAGCAAGCTAGTTTAAAAGTACTTACCTAATCTTAGGTTACTTTTGTGTCTTTCCATTAAGTGCATGCCAAAAACAGGCTAGTTTAAAAGTACTTACCTAATCTTAGGTTGTCCTTTGTTTTTCTTGTGTGTTTGTTTCTTTCACAACACTTTTTTATGTTTCCATATCACAAAATCAATCTAAATAATCCTTTGACATAGATGACTTGCCCCATGGACCACTTTTGAAACTTGTTGTGCAATTAAATCCTTTTGTGACTCCATAGCCCAATGGATTGATACTGTTTCACACCTATTCTATCAGTTGAACCATTTTCTACCTACTCACACCTTTACCCTTCAAAAGACTTCCTTCATCTTGATGATATTCTACCCAACCAAAACCAAAACAAACCTTTGTACTTCATAGCTAGCCTAATATCATATCATAAGCCTTAAAGAAATATCTTTGAAAACACTTATATAGAGAGATCCCTCTCTGAATCCAGGAGGGCTAGATCCTAGGATTCCAAAGTGGTTTTGATGTTGGCTCTGCAGCGTTTGTTCTTGCCAATCTTGCAAACTATGGAGACCATAACAGAGTGGCGACCATACTAGGGAGATTATTGAGTAATAGATAACTTCACAACTTAACTAACCCCTATTCCTAAAAGAATCAAGTGTCACCAAGACTGGTGATTATTGATTGTTGATGGTGAACAACAACCAAACCTTGAAAACAAGTAAAAATCCTTCACCTGGCAACTCCATTGGTATTCAGTAGGCCTGTTGACCCCACTGGTTTTTCCTAAGACTCCACTGGGAAACCCTTTTTATCATTTTATCATTCCAACTCAGTTAAGAATACTTTGAGGATTAAGTTTTCGTTAAAAAAAGACTAGTCAGCCTTTAAAAGGTTGTCATACTTGGCTGAAATTTTCTCATCATTGGGCCTAAAAACACCTCATAGTGGCTCCTAGAAGAGCTTATACTAGAGCCTTTCCTGACCCAAATCCTCCTGAGATAGTTGATAATCCAGAAAGTATCCTTAGGAAATCTCCTAAATCCAAGACTTCAACTGTTGTCAGACCAATTCATAGAGCTAATTTTGTCCCTAAAAACCTCCTAGCTCTACAAAATACACAAGTTGACTTAAGAAACCCATCCAGAACTAAGTTGCTTAGTGATATAGATCATATAGACTTCGAGCCTTCACGTTCACCCCAACATAGTGGTGAACATACTGATAGTAGAGAAACCGCTCCACCTGACCTTCATTTCATTCATAACTTTGGTTTTTCTCATCCTAGATCTGCTCAACAGTCTCTTGCTGGTCCAAGTACCTCTGTTGTCCATACACCCACTGTAAAAACTACTCCATTCCGTCCTCCTCCTTTCATAAACCCTCCACTTGTTAACCCCCCATTTTTTCCACAACCTCCTATCATGGCAACATGGTATGCTCATCTAGTTCTTCCTTTACCTTTAGCCAATTTGCCACAGTATTATCAGTTCAAATACCATTATATGATGCTAGTGGTTCCATTACTACTCAAATACATGTGGACAAGATGAATGACTATTTTGATAGAAATGAGATAGATGATGAGACCATTAAACTTAGATTATTTGCTCAAAGTTTAGGGGGAGAAGCAAGAAAATGGTTCAAAGGATTAACCCCTCATAGTATCAATGATCTCCAAGATTTTCATCAAACATTCATAAAAAAATGGCAAGTTAGGAAGAACCCTCTCCAAATACTTTCAGATTATAACAACCTCAAAAGAAATACTTGGGAAAGTGTTCAAGATTATTGCACTAGATTTAATAGTGTTTATAATGCACTACCCCCAGATTTGAAACCTCCACAAGGCTTAGCTTTGGCCAAATTCCCTGAAGGATTTGATCCTGAAATGGCCTATCAACTGAGAGAAAGGGATCCCTTAACTTTAGAAGACATGCAAAAGGGAGCTCTTAGTGTGGAAACAAATCTAATTGAGAAAAGAGCTAGAATGAGGACTGAGAAGAGGGTATCATATAGGGATGAAGCTACACCTTCCACATCTAACTCAAAACTGGAAAGGATGATGGAGAAGATGATGGAGAGAATGAGCATATATGAGAGAGCCCAATCTAGAGAAAATCAATCAGCCCCTCAAAACAGAAATCAATCCCAAAACCAAAATCATAACTTTAGGAGAAATCAACCTCAAAACAGACAAAGAGATGTTGATCAACAGATCAGACTTCCTTTCCAAGAAAATTATGTTAATGAGGATGAAGAAACAAATGAAAAAATAGAGGATGAGCACATGAACATGTTGGGAGTAAGGAATGAGGATTCTGATTTCATTTATGAAAGAAAACAAGGTCTATATACACCCTATGATGATAGAAGACAAGAAAATGAATACTATGAACCAGACTTTGAAAATTCCATCATAAGATCACCTAAAAAATATGACCTGAGAAGTAAAAAGAATCGAGAAACTCCCAAGAAGAAAACCTTTGAACATTCTGCCAAAAAAAACCCTGTAAATACTTCTAAAAAAACAGTAGAAAATCATCAAACAGTGGCTGAAAGTTTTGATCCAAACAAGGAAAAAAACACCCAAACCAATGAAAAACATAGTGGTGATCCTAGCAGCACTAGTATTTCATCTAATGCTCTTGAAAAACCATTTTAACTGCTGTAAATAGTAGAAATCAACAAGCTGATTTTCCTGATAAATCAATGACTAAGAAGGTTGAGTCAAACATTGTGAAAAATTAGATTTCCTTTAGCCTTGAGAGTAAAATTGCCAAAATTAAAATCTCTATCCCACTCACTGAGTTAGTCACTCAAAATGTATATAGATTTCAAGTTTTTAAAGCTCTAAACATAGAAGAAATTCATGATACTATTAACTTGAATGATGATACACCAGAGCTTCTATTTGGTCCTAAAATTGAAGGAAATTTTCAAAAAGGAACTACCCCTCCATTTTACATTAGTCTGGACATCCATGATAATATTTTGCACAATTCCATGCTTGATTCAGGGGCATCACACAATCTCATGCCTAAAGTAATCATGGAAAAACTAGACCTTGAGGTAACTAGACCTTATAAGGATTTATATTCCTTTGATTCAAGCAGAGTAAGGTGCCTAGGCCTAATAAAAGATCTATGTGTTAACTTAGCTCAAATCCCAGCCAAAAGCTTAGTAATGGACATTGTAGTGGCTGATATACCCCCAAAATATGGCATTCTTCTTTCAAGATCATGGGGTGCTAAGTTACAAGGCACTATGAATATGAATATGACTTATGCCACCATCCCCGTCTTCAATCAACCTAGAAGAATCTATAGGGAAACACACATGAAATACATGGTGAGTAACCAAGAAAGACCAGAAAACTCTCCTCTTTATTCCATACACACTAACCTTGACTCATTTATTCTTTTCAATGATGAGATTCCTAATGAGCAAGAGTTAATTAATGAAACATCAACCCATGCAGTAATCACTCCACATCCAAACATAGGGGAAGCCATAGATGAAAAGGAAAATAAGGAGAAAACTAAAAAAAAGTTTGCAAACTTAGAAAATTACAACAAATAGATCACAGGTCTTGAGGTCCAAAACAGTCATAAAAATAGTACCAATCATGGACATCAAAGAACAAATCCTCAAAACAATGAAAATCTTGAGGAAGAAAACAAAATTCAGCATAGTACAAACTCATAGGAGCAACACAGTGACAGATTAGACAAACTAAACAGAGAGGACAACAATGAAATAAATGACAATTTTGAAAACAGTCCTCTCTGGAGTATGAGTTTTGATGGATCTTGTTCTAAAACTGGTGCAGGAGCAGGCATATGGGTGCATAACACTGAAAACAATCATGCTGAGGGTCATTCCTATAGATTAAAATTCCAATGTACAAACAATATAGCAGAGTATGAAGCTCTCCTTTTAGGCCTGCATTTATTGAATAAATTAGGGGCCAAAAGAATAAAAGTTCATGGGGATTCAGAATTGATAATTAGGCAAGTAAATGGGGAATACACTGCTAAACATCCCAGACTTAGAGCCTATAGAGATGATGCCATGGACTTGTTAAGAACATTTAATGAATTCAAACTTACCTTTGTCCCAAGGAACCAAAACATTATGGCTAATGGATTAGCCTTTGCTGCTAGAACTTGTATAACACCTTATGAAACCAAGAAATGCACCACCTAAGTCAAATATAGACCTGTTGTCCCGGATAATGAAAAATACTGGCAAGTTTTTGATGGAGATAAACAAATAAAAGACTTCCTACAGTCCTGTTGTGACCAGCAACAACCCCCCTTTTTATTTATTATTAGTAATAATACTAAATAAATGAGGACCCTTAGTTAAAAATCCAAAAAATCAATTAGGATTTGTTTGCCTTTCAAATAAAACTTTCTATCATAAACTTATAAAAATCCCTTAGAAAGAATATTTAGAAACACTTAAGTTTATGATAGATTATAATAAAATTGCTCTTGAAACAAGATAGCGCATCCATAACAAAATAGTATATATAAAACGCATTGATCGCAGATCGCATAGCGCAGAAAACAGAAATGATTAATGAATATCTTTTGCGCTCTTTTCAAATATGCGCTTTTGCGATTATGCGCCATGCGCCCTTTTCAAATATGCGATCATGCGCTTTTGCGATTATGCGCTTTTGCGATTTTGTGCTTTTGTGATTGTTGCGATATGCACTTTGCGCTATTGCGCAATTCCCGTTTTTGCGCCATTTTTATGACTGTGATGATTTCATTTTGCGATATTGCACAGCAAATCGCAGATCACAATGTCGCAGATTCATGTAGGCGCACTATCCCAAGGCAATCTTCCCACATGTCAAATCCGTTATGCGCTTTAATGATTATATTAAATGATTGGATTGATTATTAATGTGAAAAGAGATTGTGTTTAGATTGAAAGACGTTTCATAATTTAAATATTATATTTCATCCGCTTTCACATTCAAAACAGTCTCATCACCTTTCTTATGTCATTACTCTCATTTATTCGTAAAACGCAGGCATGAAGGAGCAGACCACTATACAAAGCTTCCGCTAAACATTATGGGTAAGAAGGAGAAGAGCTCAAGTTCTGAGAACAAAGAAATGGCTTCGCTATACGCAGACACCGCCTGTAACAAGGACGCTGGTATATCCACTTGGGAGGGAATGTATAAACTACTAGAAGATGAAAACCCTGTGGTGATAAAAGTTGCAGCTACAAATTTGGTTCAAAGGATACGTACGGAAGCAACCCTTAGAGACTTGGCTTGCTCATTTCTGCATAGAATAGCAGCAAGGCCAAGGATTCTCCCATATGCAGACATGGTGAGATGGGTGTTGGACAGCACTAATATTTCAGACAGGCAATTCAAAACTCCATCTGAAGAGCTAATCGAGTCATTTACCACAGAAGATCTAAGATTAATGTATAATTTGCCAGAACCTCAGGCGAATTACAACAAACAATTCATGGAAGATTTTGCCAAAGAACATGAAAATTTGGCAGAATGCACAAAGGAGTGGACCAAAAGAAGTGAACCATTAAAGAAAAACAAACAAGGTATGTACAGCACGGGTTCACTTACCTCTCCTTATTGTTTCACTGCTGCCATGTTATGCGGGCTTTTTGGAAAGCCTGACATAAATGTAGTATTACCGAATGGCTTCCTTTGTTAAATGCGGTACATTAATTCTACAATTGTAGATTGGGCCAAAATCCTATCTGATAATCTCACCACTGCTATATTTCATTACCGGTCTAAACGAAATGTTTCCCAGCGGGTTTATCCGCCTTTTTATTTATCTGCTTATGTCATGGACGCCATTTGCTATGTCTCTAAATTCCCTGTGATGGGTTGGAAATGGACTATCCACGATCCTTTGCCCATTCATGTGTACCATAAAGAACTATGGGAGTCTAAGTTTGTCCCCCATTTTTACCAAATTTGTCATGGAATAATGCTGCCATTGTACAGAACATTGTATAATAAGGATGCCTCGAGGTTATCCTCAGAAACAGAGGTTGATATTCTCCCCGTCGCAAGATGGTTTGGAGAAGAATTTTTCACCTATATTAGGGTTTTTGAAAGTTATGCTTCTCCCCATGTTTTACCCTTATATGTTCCAGATAGACTTGTGGCTCGGGAAATTGCTTATCAGACCTGTGGCCAGGGAGGTATAACAAAAGATTTAAAAGACAAGAAAAAGGGCATTTGGCCACAATTTCCCATAAAATGTGGAACATTTTCACTGTTGGATATTGGTCATGCATTTCATGAGATAGGCAACGTTACATGCCTACAGCTGTTCAAATTCTCAAGAAGGTTATTTGAACAAAATGATATTGTTAAGAATTTTACCAATACAATCAAAGTAAGGGAATTTGTCGCGGAGCAAGATCTTTTTGATGATATGTTCCAAGCAAGAAATTCATTTAAAGAGGTTTTGAATTCAGCTAGAGAGAAGCTATCTCCAGGGGATTTTCAGGAATTCAAGTTGTACAGAGAAAGGAGACTAATTCCTATTCCTTTGGATAATCTACGCATAGAGCCTGCAAAGGAGAAAACTCCTAGTGTTAGTCTTAACAGCAGTTCAAGCACAGGTAAATCCAAATAAAAATCTGACAGAGATTCTGAACACTCCAATACATCCAAAGAAATGGAAGAACCCATCAAAGATTCTGCACAATCTAAAGAGCTCGCTCAACATCAAATTTTGATTTCTCAACAAACAAATCCTCCTTCACCCAATGTACAACAACAGCCAGTCACCATGGAGTTAGATAAAGAATGGGAAACCTTTAATCAGTTGATTAATGTAGAGGGACAGAATGTACAGACCCCTGTCCAAACAACCAAAGTTTTGAATGCAGGAACAAGCAGCACAGCCGCAGTAACAGAGCACATTCCAATCACACCCTCCTCTGAAATTGTACTTAATGTAGAGGACATTCCTCCTCTAGATGTATTTTACAGCCCAAAATACAAAGCAATAGTAAAGAGACAAAGGAAAAAGAGAAAAATAGAAAGTGCAATTGCTACTGAACCAGAACAAGTAGATGTTTTGTGGAAAGATCCTGCTACAGAGCCTACTCATAATCTCA
This sequence comes from Pinus albicaulis, assembly GCA_034641835.2. Classification (NCBI taxonomy): domain Eukaryota; kingdom Viridiplantae; phylum Streptophyta; class Pinopsida; order Pinales; family Pinaceae; genus Pinus; species Pinus albicaulis. Next base: position 769,327,303 of record CM076582.1, on the reverse strand, counting down.
CTAAATTATCTCAAATAACAGGAGCTTATGCTTCTGCAACAATTGATAAAGCAGTTGAGATACAACTTTTGTTGGATGAAAAAGAAAAACAGATAAAGGCTCTGCAACAGCAATTGCAACAGGTACAGGCCAATCAGGAAGCACAATTAAAACTTGAAGAGTTACAACAACAACTTCAAGAAATCCAAGAACAACATAAGGATGATCCTAAGCTTCCAGAATTCATTTCAGAAACCATCTCTTTGAACAATCAACTACTGCAACAAGAGGAAGTTTTCTGCCAAAAAATATTGCAATGGAATTCTTTGTGCCAAGAAAGCGATAAAATCACAAGTCATGTCGTAGATCTACGAAATTATTATGATTTGATTAATGAAAAGATCAATGATTATTTAGCATGGCAAAAGACAGAAGAAGGCAGAAAAGCTGGTGCACCCATCATTAATGAAAACCACAAAGAAATATTGTTCAGTAATTGGGATGCACAAATCAGAAGAGCAGAAAGGGCAGCAGAGGAGGCATCTACAGCGGCAAACACTCTCACTGATTGTGTAAATGACAATTTACACAAAGCTAACTTGATTTCTGAAACTATTCCAGGTTATCTCCCACAAGTAAATCAATTGCAAGCAGAATGGAGGCAAAAGGCAGAAGAAAGAGCAAAATTCATCCAAGGGCTGACAAGATTAAATTGGGACTCATACTAGATGTACTTGGTAAAGCCACACAGTCAGCACAGTGCACTCAATTGTATTATCAATGCTACAGAGAAGATTGCTCCTACGCTTGCCGACTCTGTCTTTTCAGGACAGTTGAATTCTGAAGTCGGTCAACCGCATCTTCTCAAAAATATGCTAGATGCCTGCAAGAGCAAAGATCAATTTCATAGATAGATAGATTTAGTTTTAATTCCACTGTATTTTAGCCTAGGAAAAGGACGGTCATTGAACCGAATCCTTATTTTTGTAATAAACTATTTTTAGAGTTAGTTAAGTAGTATTTAAACCCCTCTCATGCATTTAGAGAGGGGTCCTGGATCTTAATATTTTTGGACTTGGAAATTGCATTTCTGTACTCCATTGTCTTATATATTTTTTGAAAAGGATCACATCTGGTGATTTTCATGCGGAATTATCTTTGAAGTGTTGCATTTATGTACCTTGGAATTTGGTTTTGCATTATAATTACTGGATAGAGTATCAGAATGCATTTGAAATTATTCAAGATGAACAAGGTATTTCTATCTGTTCACTGTTGATCTCTTTTGTTTTATGATATTCGTTTTAAAATTGCTATCATTTATATGTATATTTTCTTTAACAACGCTTCCTTTTATATATCATTTCTGAGTATAATCGAAATGTTATTTTTCATAGTTACATGTAAATGGTATACAATGATGAATGAAATATGTTTATATAACTCTGTTTAATTTCTTAAATAGAGTTATCTTTATTTGTTTCTGCATATTTCAATTTAATTAATAATACATTTTCATGGTTATTGTTGAATTGGAACAATCTTAAGTTGTATTCACATATAACTACCCGGGTTAATGTTAGAACTTCTTTAATCAGCATTTAGCTTAAATTAGATAGTTTTATTTTTAGTTAGTTTAGTCTCATTTCCACCCATCCAATCCAATCCATTTAGTTACAAGGAAACTGGTCCTTTAAATCCAGTCGGAGCCACCATACCAAACGGAAAAGGAGCTGCCTTAAGGTCCCGACCGGGTGGTTTTCCTCGATGTTTGAAGCAGAGATTTTCTAGGCTTCAACATTTTTGGCGCTAGAAGGAGGGTCTGAGCTATGAATGGCAAGTAAATATTTATCCACAAGCCATTCTGAGAGAAAAACACCCTCATTAACCTCTTCAATTTCTTCTGAAATTCAGAATCCAAGAGAAGAAATTGCAGAAAATATTCAGACACCCACTACCAAAATCTTAAAACATTCAGACAAACAACATTCTGAGTCTCCTGAAGTTCAAGATCTAATTCATAAATTGAAAGGATTCTCATTATCTTTTGAAGAGTCTGAAAAATCTGAAGGTAGTGTAAGCTCAAAATTTATTCCTTCAAAACCTCTTACTAGGTTGCAAAGTGAAAAACTTGGTATTCCTCCGAAAGAATTTCCTTTACCTAGTAAGGTCAAAACAAAAAGAATTCAATCAGAAACAGAAAGTGATACAAGTTCATCATCTCATATTCAAATACCTGTTTCCGAAATCCCTTCTCATCAAAGTACAATTATTTCCATATCATCTCCACAAACATCTTCTACTCAATCCTCATCGATCTCAAGATCATCTATTCCAACCACTTCAATTCAAATACCACCAGTTTCTGGTATTCCTTCAATAATCATCCCAATAATGGCACAGAGACCATGGTCTACTCTAGGAGCAGTCAACATGGCTGCACCTTTACATGATTTACCAGACAATCCTGGAAAATGGCTTCCAAAGTTTAGCCCAGATCTTAACATTCAGGCTGAAGAACATATCAATAAATTTATGCTGGCTATTAATTTGAATGGAGTCATACACGAAGATTTTGTAGTCAGATTATTCCCATATACTCTTCAGGGAGTAGCAGGATCATGGTACTTTTTGTTACCATCAAGATCTATAACGAGTTGGGACATTTTTGCAGATCATTTTCTAACCAAATTTGGAGATGACCGATCAATTGCAAATTTACTCAATGATCTCTCAAATTTGAAAATAGAACCCAAAGAACCTATAAAAGAATTCAATGCTAGATTCAACAAAATTTTGAACAAAATTCATACAGATTCACAACCCAGTGAGCAAGTCAGAATCGAATGGTATATAACTGCCTTACCCTCAAACATAGCAATTTTCGTAGACAGAGCTGCAAAGCCTACATTGGCTGAGAATATGAAAGAAGCTATTGCAGTAGAAAAACGTATCACTTCTCTGGAAAAGAAAAATGCTATTGAAGAAAGGAAATCAAAGAAGGTCAGCTTCAGAGATGATTCAAAGAAAAAAGCCAAAGATCCATATGACATGGAAGGTTTACAGAAAGTTCTTAAAACCATGTCAAATGAAATGGTTGAAATTAAAAAACAAGTGGCTGAAACTTCTACCAAGAAACCATTCCAAAATTTCAGAAGAAACCAAGTTGAATCTAAACCTCCTAATGCAATCTCTAATGCAGAGTCAGAAGAAGAGGAAGAAGAAGAAGATACATCTGTAGTGTCAAATCAAGAAGACGAAAATGAAGAAATAGCTGAATTAAATGGAATGTGGGATTTCATTCTCCCTAATTCTGATAGTGAAGAAGCTATGTCTGTAAGTACAAGGAGTAAATCTGTAGAAATTAGCTGAAAAAAATCACTTATTCAATGGAGATTAACCTAATCACACATCAATTTCGAATTTCATGCATAACACATAATCTCTTCTACAATTAATTGTCACATGCGGAAAGAATAGAAGCGATAGCACATCAAATCATCATACACATTAACACAGTATGTATGGGGAAAGCTTATAGCTGAAAACCCCGCAGCTATAGTATATTATAAATGGAGAGAACATGCAGCAAATACATAGTACAAACTCCTCACAAGTACTCAGTACTATCTCCCAAAGCTACACAAAAACTAGCTTGGTTTTGAACAAGTCACAGGTTCAAAACACACTCACTACTTCTCTGCCTCTATTGCGCAATCAAGGCTGGTCTAAATAGAGATCCAGGTTCGAATCTCACTGGCTTCAACTGCGCAATTGTCATTGGTAATTTCCTCCAAGTGTGATGCAAATCCCATGCAAAACTGATCCTCCAACTGATAGCTATACTCACCCTTTCATCTACCTCTTTCACTGGTCTCCACTGAACTGTCCATGCACTGAGTTAAACTGGTGTGTTCTTTAGTTGAATAATGAGTTAATAATTAGTGAATTAAATAATATTTAATTCACACAACTCATCTCTAGTGTATTAGCCAGTTAAACTAAATACAACTAGTTCAACTAGTTAACCAGAACACCACCTCCATTAACTCCTCAATCAACTCCACCAAAACTCTGCCACATGAGTCTAACTGAAATCTAACATGCAAGATGCCATAAAACCCTAGGAACCACGTGATTCCTCTGTCAGTTGCATGAGCCACCTCCATGACTCGAACTGAAGTGCTCCAAGAGAGTAAACTGCTGTTTATAGTCTAAATATTATTAAGGGTAAATAATATTTGACTTCCATATTTTTAGGAGAGGCAGTCTAAAAATAGCCTGTGACCTAAAAATATGAGTCTCATCTATTTTTACCAACATCTTGCATACTTTAAGAATCTCCAACTGGAATCCCCGAATCATGCTCCGTATGTCTAAAAATAGACATAGTCTAAAAATAGATTTTTCCGACAAAAATCACATGTGTGGTCCCCACCTAGTTTAGGTGATCACTTTCCAACTAGGATCAGGAAAGATGTTTCAGGAGGCCTCCTTCATTGTTTCTTGTTGCCATTTTCAACACTCCCTCTCAACAAGAAAGGACTGTCATTGCATGCGACATGCAACTCCATGCATTCGCCCTGCAACCTTCACAAGCGCCATGCAACTCCATGCATCTGCTCTGCAACTCCTCTGAAACTGAATAGGATCCAAACAACTCAATCAGTCTTGATGCATCTATCATCTATCATCAAAGTCTTCAACTTCTGCTTGGCCAACTGCACATGTCATCAGGAACCACTGCGTTGTTGAACTCTTGCACCCATGCACTCTTGCACTTGCTGTCAACTCTGATCCGCGCTCCAGTATCCGACACTGTCACTTTGATCTGCCTGCATCACTCCAACTGATCTTGCTACTGCTGCGTTGTGGGCACCTCGTAGCCAGGTTCAATCCATGAGATCCACACCATCTCATGAATCTGCCCAGAAATCTCCTCATGGGATTACTCATGCATGTCGCCCCACCTCATACCTGGTGGTATAGCTGCATGCACTCCCTCTGCCCGTCTGGCATGAAATTTCTTTGCATGAGTGGTCTCTTCCACTCCATGATCCTCTTGTGGCTGCTCCACATCCCGAGGTTCACTATCACCTGCATGCAAAACCCGCTCCCTCTCAAGCTTCAATTGCATGTCTTCCTCCTGCTTCCCAACAGTAGGAAGCTCCGTAGACATCCCATCTACTTCAAGTCTGTAGAGATTCTTTGCCCGAATCCCAACCTTCTTGACTTGTCTCGTTGCCTTGTGCCGAAGGAAAACTTTTCCTTCTCTGAAGACAACTTCATACCCTTTATTCTCTAACATTGCGACTGAGATCAAATTCTTTGTTAGACCTGGTACATGCAATACATCTTGTAAAAGAATGAGTTTACCTGACTCCCTCTGAAAGGTTATGGTACCAATGCCGGTCGCATTGTATCATCCACCATCGCCCAACTCAACATGCATCTGGAGACCTTTCTCCACCAAGTCACTGAAAATATTTGCATCTCCCGTCATGTGAAAGGAAGCACCACTATCAATATACCACCCCGATCCCAATGCACTAGAAAACATGCATGCGATCAATGAGAAGTCCAGCTCAAATTGCGAGGCAAGAGCCTCACCAGCTGCAGCTCCAGCAGCCTGCTTGTTCTTCTTCTTCTTTGGGAAATTCGTGGCGTAATGTCCATGATCGTGATAGTGAAAACACTTCACTTTGGACATGTCACGCTCTTTACCATCCGCACCGGATTGAGAAGCCTTCTCCTTGCCCTTCCCCTTCCTTGCTTTGGCAGCCAAAGCGCGGTCTTCTTCATCAGCTCCCTTTGACGAAGAACCATCTCTGGTATTTCGCCGGATCTCCTCTTGCACGAGATCAGACCACAGTCTTTCCCATCCCGGCAACTTTTCCCGACCATTGACACTATCTTGATATGCATGCCAAGCCTTCGGAAGACCAAGGAGAGCCAGGTCCACCATATCCTCATCTTCGACAGTCACCCCCACACTTCCCAGCTCATCTCTGCACTGAGTGAACTTCGTGAGGTATTTTGCGATGCTGTCGCCTTTCTCCATCTTGATGTTCCTGAGTCTATCTTTGAGCGCCAGCTTCCTTTGGTCGCTCTTGCTTGGTATAGATCCGTCAAAGCTTTCCACATCAAATATGGAGAAGCCTTTCCATGCAGGCTGGATACTATATGATCCTTGACGCCCTCCAATAGGATCCTTCGACACTTTGCTTGTTTCTTTCGCCATGCTTCCACAACATCAACATCATTAGAAGTAGGCTTTGGAATCTCTTTCTCCACGAATTCCAACAGCCCATGATCATCTAATACAGCCTCCATGCGGTCCTTCCATGCAACATAATTCGAACTGCCTTCCAAGGCATATTCTAGTCGCAAACCGATGAAAGTCATTTTCACCGCGGCACCAAGAACACAAATCTGCAAACTCGAATTTCACCACCAGCTGATAACTCAATCACTTCCGATCTACACTTGAGAACAAATTATTTCCAAATCAGAGATTGACTGCATGGGCTTTTACCAGACCTTTCACTTTCCAAAGAAAGATGAATCCGGAGGCTATCTGGCCCGTATGCAGGCTCTGTCCGAGGAAATAAGTTTGCAATCACCGTAATAGATTTCGACAATTAATATTGCTCCGATACCATGTAGAAATTAGCTGAATAAATCACTTATTCAATGGAGATTAACCTGATCACACATCAATTTCGAATTGCATGCATAACACATAATCTCTTCTACAATTCATTGTCACATGCGGAAAGAATAGAAGCGATAGCACATCAAATCATCACACACATTAACACAGTATGTATGGGGAAAGCTTATAGCTGAAAACCCCGCAGCTATAGTATGTTATAAATGGAGAGAACATGCAGCAAATACATAGTACAAACTCCTCACAAGTACTCGGTACTATCTCCCAAAGCTACACAAAAACTAGCTTGGTTTTGAACAAGTCACAGGTTCAAAACACACCCACTACTTCTATGCCTCTATTGCGCAATCAAGGCTGGTATAAATAGAGATCCAGGTTCGAATCTCACTGGCTCCAACTGCGCAATTTTCATTGGTAATTTCCTCCAAGTGTGGTGCAAATCTCATGCACAACTGATCCTCCAACTGATAGCTATACTCACCCTTTCATCTACCTCTTTCACTGGTCTCCACTGAACTGTCCATGCACTGAGTTAAGCTGATGTGTTCTTTAGTTGAATAATGAGTTAATAATTAGTGAATTAAATAATATTTAATTCACACAACTCATCTCTAGTGTATTAGCCAGTTAAACTAAATACAACTAGTTCAACTAGTTAACCAAAACACCACCTCCATTAACTCCTCAATCAACTCCACCAAAACTCTGCCACATGAGTCTAACTGAAGTCTAACATGCAAGATGCCATCAAACCCTAGGAACCACGTGATTCCTCTGTCATATGCATGAGCCACCTCCATGACTCGAACTGAAGTGCTCCAAGAGAGTAAACTGCTGTTTATAGTCTAAATATTATTAAGGGTAAATAATATTTGACTTCCATATTTTTAGGAGAGGCAGTCTAAAAATAGCCTGTGACCTAAAAATATGAGTCTCATCTATTTTTACCAACATCTCGCATACTTTAAGAATCTCCAACTGGAATCCCCGAATCATGCTCCGTATGTCTAAAAATAGACATAGTCTAAAAATAGATTTTTCCGACAAAAATCACATGTGTGGTCCCCACCTAGTTTAGGTGATCACTTTCCAACTAGGATCAGGAAAGATGTTTCAGGAGGCCTCCTTCACTGTTTCTTGTTGCCATTTTCAACAAAATCCTCTGACGCAGTCTGCATGATTCCAAAAAAAGAAAATTACGACTCCAAGTACGAAGACAAACCCACTATGAAGAAAAATTCTCCATCACCTACTCAAAATAGGTCATCTTCTTCTAATTCTCTCACATCAACGGTAGCTTTAGTAATATCGGATCCTATGGAATACAATATTGTTGAAGACATGCTGAAAAATATCAAAGCCAACATTTCTTTACATGAACTCGGCAAGGCGAAACATCGGCAAAAGTTGTTATTAAAAGAATTAAACGCTACCAATTGCAACTTTACCAAATGGTGTGATTCTGCTTGACGAAAGGCTGAAGCCACGAGATAAGGTAGATGCCCTTTCTTTTGATACTATGCTCATTGGGGAAAAGTCAAATTCTCAAACTCCTCCTTTCTTTTGACTTATGAGATGTACAATAAAAATATATACTGGTGTTTGATTGATTGGAGCTTCCTCCAATATAATGCCTACTTAATGCATGCTAAACTAAATATTGAACCACGAAATCAGCCGATTCATATCGTTGATTGGATCACTCTAAAGTTCAAGTTGTAGGAGAAATAAATTTAGTCACAATCGAGATTAGCCTCGGATCCTAGGATTTCCAAAGAATTGATATTCTTATTCTTTATTCTGAATTCTATGGATTAATCTTAAGCGAGGGCGATGCCCAAACTTAACGGTTATATCTCGGCCGATTATTCGCACATGTGGCTTCCTTACAAAGGGAAACCAAATCAAATCAAGATCGAACGAAAAAACATATGACACATCATCCTTGAATTTGAACAACCTAATGAGCCCGTGGCATTCAACAACAATATTCTTGGAGGTTATTCGCTGAATCATTCCTTGGAAATTTCAAAGCTCCTCAATCACCTTTTTAAGCAAATACTTTTGTTTCTCGGATAGAAAATTTTCAGATCTAATACTTCCGAATTGTAATATTTCGGATGTAATTATGAATAAGTCAATAGGTCAAGTCTTTATTTTGGTCATTATATTTTGATGGATCGAAGTCTAGTGATGGAGGTACAGGGCCGGATGCATCCTAATTGATCCAAATGGGGAGAAAAATTATCTTGTCATGCGGATTAGGGTGAGTGTACCATAATCTTGCGAATATGAAGCCTTGGTTCAAGGACTTTATAAAGCTATAGGGTTAGATGTTAAATACTTGATTTTTTTGGTGATTCCGAAATTGTTATTAAACAAGTTAGGGAATACTATTCATTGCCTTTCGGGACATCTTAAACACTATCAAACCCTAGTACAAGAACTCACCACTCATTTTTAGCATTCAATATTTCTCCTATTCCTAGGAATCATAATACATCGACGGACTTGTTAGCTAATGTTGCATCTAAACTCTTACCTGAAGATTGCGGTCATGATAGATTTTATTTGTAGAATTGATTTTTTCGTCCATACATTCTAGATAATGTTACAAATTGGAGAGTTTTCTATCATGATCAAGATATTCTAAATTTCTTAACTTGAGAGAAATCATATGATGAGAAAATTATTGACAAAGATGATCATGATTTACAGAATTGCTTTAAAAGGTAGTAAAGACATTCCAAAATATTTTAGTAAGTTAGAGGATTTATATGACATTAGAGACGATTCAAGAAAGTTGTTAATTAGAAACTTCAAAGTTCCACTTTGAAGTTTGAATTAGTAAATCTTGGTTTGATTCTAAACCTCAAAACGTTAACTTAGGACTCAACTTAACACCGGAGGAAAGGAATTCATTCATTAAAGGCTAGCACAGGAAAAAATATAAAAATGTTTTTTCTTGGAATTATGATGATCTAAAACGTATGATACGTCAATTATTCAACACACGATTCCAATGCTTCTAGTCTTCCGCTTTGTTCAACGAAGTTGAAAAGAGCCATCCAAATGTCCCCTGAAAGTCAAATCAATCGAACTTAATAAACTTTTGAAAGCCAAAATCATTTTTCCGGTCGAGGGCACTCTAATTGGTTTCCAATATGGTACCTAGCCAAGGAAGAAGAATGGTGATATAAGAATGCTGCTGTTGATTTCGAGAAATTTAAAAAAGGCATGTTTAAAAGACAATTTCCCATTGCCAAACCATGGAACGGATACTTCAAAAGGTAGGCGGATTTACAGACTTATGTCTTTTCTCGATGGATTTTCAAGCTATAATCAGGGTTTGAGTTTCACGGTTAAATAGAGTTGAAAACAACTTTCGGGACAAAATGGGGAACTTGGCCTTATCAGAGAAAATTCCTTTTGGTCTAATAAATGCAAAGAGCAACTTTTCAAGAGCCATGGACATAGCATTCCAAAGGTACGATCAATAAATCGATTTGTTTTTTATCTTGATGACATAACGATATTTTCAAAAGAGAACCAATCATCTACATGATTTTAAAACAAATCTTTGAAGATGTGAGTTTGGTATCTCCTTAAATCCCAAGAAATCTTTCTTTGCTTTAGATGAAGGAAAACTCTTAGGATTTGTTGTGTCAAAAGATGGTATATATATTGATCAGGATAGAGTGAAAGAAATTTAGAGTATTTCTTTACCACATAACGAAAAATCCATGCAATCTTTTCTTGGACGGATCAATTTTGTTAGTTGCTAAGATTTTCTTTAAGTGTTTCTGTTATCATAATCAGAAAAATTCAAATATTTAAATACTAGGCGCATAAAGAAAAAACTTTTGATTCAATCAAATAAGCGGTAATAATGTACCATCATTGAATACCGGATTTTTCTAAAGATTTTCTTTGTATACTCTTGTGTGAAACATCTTATGAAGCCGTTTTAACACAACACAATGATCATGAAATCGAAGCACCTATTTCTTTCTTTAGCTCGAATGCGGTAGGAACTTAATTATTCGATGTTGAAAAACAAGCCTTTGCGTATTTTAAATCAATCAAACATTTCAGACCTTTTCTCTTAAAAACACATACGAAAAATCATTGTCCCATTCTCTGTTGATGAGGCGGTTATTAATTCAAAAAGTAGGAGAAAAGAGAGCTAAGCTGGTATGACCATGCAGAATATGATGTTGATATTAAACCGGCTAAGATTGATAGAGGACAAGGTTTTTGCAGATTATTAAGCGAGGAGCTCATAACATACCGAGAAAATCAAGATTCAAATCAAGATATTCAAGTAAGTCGGATAAGTGTTACAAATTAGGATCTCGGTATCTTAGTCTTATCTTTTACTTGAAAAATGGGTATGCTCCTTCTAATCTCGGCTATAAGAGTAAACACGCTTTAAGGTTAAAGGCTATTAAATACCGGATCATTGATAATGTGTTATTTAGAAAAAATTATGATTCAATTTTATTAAGATGTTTGGAAAAAGGCGGAAAATTTGAGAAAAGATTTTGCGGGAATTGCATGATGGACCGGAGGTCATTTTGGAGGTGATACCACGGCTCACAAAATAATTCGTGTTGGTTATTAACGGCCTACCCTTTTTAAAGATACACATGATTACGTAAGAAAGTGCCAAATTTGTCAAGCTGTGGTGGAAGACAAAGGAAACTGACTTTTCCTTTGTGACCAAATAATATTGAGCAACCATTTGAACAATGGGGGCTTGACATTATTGGTGAAATAGTGCCTCATTCTTCCAAGCAACATAAGTACACATCATACTGTGGCCCCGATTGCTTTACGAAATGGGTAGAGGCAATCATTCAGAAAAGTGTATTCGATGCAATTAATGATTTCATAGATCAATTCATCATAACCGAGGATTTTGGTGTACCTCAAGCTCTTGTTTTTGATAATACATCTTACTTCTGCGAAATAGTTTAATTGAATTTGCGGTCAAAAGAGGTTTTAAATTAAAATATTCGGCAAATTATTATCACAAGGTAATGGTTTGGTGAATCTACTAATAAAAACCTTATCAAAATCATTAAAAGAATTGTTGATCAAATCAAAATAATTGGCACAAATCTTTAATCTTTGCGTTATGGGTTGATCGTATCAGCAGAAAAAGTTTCAATAGGGGCTTCACCTTTCAATATGGTTTATGGAAAGAAGTGATACCATCAAGCTTAGCTACATAATTAGCCTAGTGCAATTTATTGAAGAAAATCCTTCATCATCCATTCCATTGAGATATGATCAAATCACCAAATTAGAAGAAGATAGGGATAAAACAAAAATTACTCATGAAAAACATCAAACGGCTTAACAAAATCTTCTTTTTTGATGCAAGTTCTCTCGCTCAAAAATTTTTGTCAATTGGTGATCTCGTTTTGAAATGGGATAAAGCACACGAAGAAAAAGGTAAACATACCAAATTTGGAAAATGTGGCTTGGACCATTTCAAATGCGTTGGGAAAGATAAGCTCAAAATACATTTATACTCCAAGATCTAACGGAAGTGAAGAAGAGTCTCTTCACGTAAATGGAAGCTTATCTTGGAAAATTATTTTCATAAGGAGGTAACCCCTTCTTAAACTGTATATATTTCTTTCTGCAAAGTTTTTGATTTTTTTTGTTTTTACAAATAAAGGTTGTTTGTGAGTCTCTGATTGAATATTTACTATTTGAGAAAATTTCTTCAGAAAAATATTATAAATATTTATTTTGTGTAAATAAGAATTTTTAAAGTAATAATTACATTTTTTTTTGAATAGTTTAAAATAAGATGTTAAACTTTGAAAAGATGATTTCAATCATTTACATGATCTTTTGAAAACTTGAGAAAATGTAAATCATTATAAGGTTTGTTAATGAGAGAAAGGTTATCTATCAAAGTATAGATCTTTTTCAAAGTTTTGGAATTCAAAAAACTCTAAAAATTGTCATCCATTGATTCTTAAGGATAAAACTATTTCACCCCATCCATTTAACACTACTACATTTGGCGGAAATTCCGACACCTGTTTCCGACGCTTTTGACCAAATGTCGGAAATTTTCCCAAATTTTTTCCATCCCACCCGAAACCGTCGCTATACCGACGTCTATAGAAAAGTGTCGCAATACCGACACTTAAACAAGTGTCGCAATTGCGACGTTTAAAGGAAGACGTCGCAATTGCGACACCATGGCCCAAAGCGTCGCTATTGAGACGACTCTAAACGTCGCAACAGCGACACAATGTCTAGGTGTCGCCATTGCGACGTTTGGAGGCACCGTCCTAATAGCGACGCCTTTTCCGTCGTCGGTATAGCGACAGTTATTTTCGCGCTACATAAAAATACCAAACTTATATGGGCCCTACATAAAAATTCAAAACTTATATGCGCGCTACATAAAAATGTTTCGTATTTGTCGCAATAGCTACGTTTGATATCACGCGCGCATTCGCCCTCTGCTCTTGCAGAACAACATTTGCCCTCAGCATTCGCGCTCAGCTCTTGCAGAACAACATTTGCCCTCAGCATTCGCCCTCAACGTTCGCCCTCAGCTCTTGCAGAACAGCATTCGCCCTCAGCTCTTGCAAAATGGTAAGTTCTTACTGCAGGCCCTTCCTCCTATAGTAGGGTTGACTCTATTTCGGTTTTTTTGGTCAATTCCATTGGATTGTGTTAGGCTGTAGGGTTCTCTCTAGATGTCAAGAATCAAGATTCAATACCCTCTATTATCTTCATCACCCAATACAAGATTTAAATTTTCCCAAAGAAACGCTTATTAATTTGGCAGCCATTATTTCTCCCTGCTTTAAAAACCCTACATTTAAATGAAAACAAGCATTGCATTTCAACTACAAAAATCTATTAGTGTTCAAATGTACATGTGTGCTACATTAACGTCCGATATCACGCGCGCATTCGCCCTCCGCTCTTGCAGAACACCATTCGCCCTCAAAGATTCGCCCCCACGTGCACAAAGGCCCTCCGCATTCGCCCCGAGCTCTGCAACAGCATTCGCCCGCATTCGCCCCGAGCTTCCCGTGCAACAACATCTCGCCCGGATTCGCCCCCGCCCTCTTCGACCGCACCTCGCCCCCGCATTCGCCCTCGCCCTCTTGCATCCCCGCCTTCGCGCATTCGCCCCGCGCGCCGCCCCCGCCCGCGGTAACATTCGCCCTTTCTCGCTCTCACTTCTTGCAGCTTATATACCCGCCCTCAACTCTTGCAAAATGGTAAGTTCTTACTGCAGGCCCTTCCTCCTATAGTAGGGTTGACTCTATTTGGGTTTTTTTGGTCAATTCCATTGGATTGTGTTAGGCTGTAGGGTTCTCTCTAGATGTCCAGAATCAAGATTCAATACCCTCTATTATCTTCATCACCCAATACAAGATTTAAATTTTTCCCAAAGAAACACTTATTAATTTGGCAGCCATTATTTCTCCCCGCTTTAAAAACCCTACATTTAAATGAAAACAAGCATTGCATTTCAACTACAAAAATCTATTAGTGTTCAAATGTACATGTGTGCATCACTCGTGTAGGGTATTCCTTTTCCACTTTCACATTATCCAAGAATGTGTGCAGTATAGTTCATATTTTTTGTGATTCAGATTGCCTTGAAAAAGGAAAGGTAAATTATTTCCCATGGAAAAGAAGGTTTTCCATTTTTATAGGTTGTTTGGACTTACCTGGAAAAATTTATGGTATGCCTTTCATATTATGTAGTTTAAATTTGAATTAACAGATTATTCTACATGAAAATATAATTACCTATGTGATGTCCTTCATCACTAATTAAAATTATAGGCTTTCAATTTCCTAGACTCTAACTCATCCGATGCTAAATTCTAGGTTCTCATTGGTGGATCACTCTTCCATTGATTTCCTTTCCCTCTGGATCTTGTCATACTTTAAAAGTCATCAATGATACATATATTATTTCAGGTATCCCAAAAGGCTTTATAGTAGAACATATTGTGAAGTTTTTTTGACACCTGAGGATTCTTTTTAGAACTGCAACGTGGTCTATGCTATCGAGTTATATATCAAGCAACTTGTCCTTAATAACCACACCTATGAGTAGTTCAGCAATTTGAACTTGTTGGGACATAGCATATGAAGTTGTGTGATGAGTCCATATCACGGGTCTATTATGGTGAAAAAGTGAAGACATGTAATGATAGTTATTATGTTAACATTACTAGAAACATTTTTGAAATTATCCATGCTATCAAAGTGTAAAATTCGAGCATTAGGTGTCGATACTCGTAGCTAATAGAATAATAATAATATAAAAAAAATCACATCTTTATTCTTGAAATATGATTGTTACATTGGTAACCTAGTTCATGAGTTACTATCACCCAAAAATTGCAAAACAAACTTAAAAAATATAAATTAAACCAACATGAGAATCCAACTAAGGGTTTCTCGACAAAATCATGCCATAACACAGCATTTTGAAACCCAAATTTGAATCCATCATAAGTAATATATTTCAGCTTCCAGATGGATTTTCCATTACATCAATTTACATGCTACTTATTCTCTTATCTCGTCATCAACTTTTTAAAATGGAACATTTAAAATTCGAGCCACACGATCCTTTTTATGTGAAAAATTTCGGCTCTGTTGTGACTCTTTTTTGCTCTGCCTCCATAAACCAGTGTTACATGGGGTCTCGCCCCACCACCCACGGGGTCTAGATTCCTGCGCCCCCTCGCTCGGGGTCTTGGGGACTTCCTGGGGGATGTTTCCTCCGCCCCCTCCGTCCCCTCACCGCCCCTTTTAGTTTATGGTTTATTAAGAATTTGATGTGCCACTTAGCATATTTGAGAATCCAGTGATTCTGAGTTGAGGTAGTGAACCACAGATTTTAGATCTTGATACCATCATTGACAGAGTTGGATCAGAGACTGGTGGGGCATTAACTTGAGCATTTATGCTCATTTATCGGTATGATGATATCATTTGATATTCATATGTTATGTTTTATGTTTTATGTTTTAGGACATAACTTATTTGCGTTTAAGTTTTATGTTTCGGACTTGAGTTGTAAACTTCGGTTTAAACTCTATTTTGAATCTTGATATAATATGTCATATGATATCTTAAACTTTATTTTCATTGTACATTGTTAGTAGTTACATTAATGATTATATAGTTACAAACTTACAAACTTACATGCATGATTGTATGATGTATGTTTTAACTTTTAACTTTTTAAGTTGTTTCAATTATATAAGTTCATCATTCATCGATTGTAATTTTATCATTTATGATTTATCTTTTTTCATGATGCAAGTGTATGATGACTGTATATGCATTCCTTACAAAATATAGTTACATTTTAAATATTAAATTTTATAATTTTTATGACCACGACGTCCCCCACGTTTTTACGAAAATTGGTAGGCGGCTTTTGCATAGGCCGTAACGCTCCCTCGTCCCCTCGCTCCCACCTCAGGGGACTTGGTGGAACATTGCCATAAACATATGCAAACACATATATCATGATCTTGGAATTCCATTACATATGTATGTGCAATGTTCCATAATCTTGCCCCATCATCAATTTAAGAAATTTCCATTGACTATCCAAATTATGGAGGGGGGAACTTTTCTTTACTGACATTTGGCTCAAAATCGGGGACCATCTTCGTATGAGGTGAATGAGAACTATAGATATTTGAAGAAGTAGATTAGTGCCTTTTCCTCACAGCCCATGGAGTCATATACGGTCATCCATCACAAAAATTTGTCTTTGTTCATTCTCACCTTAAGTTGCAAAAAATCATGCCCTAATTGAAACGACACTAAATTTGAAAGATATAATAAAAATGCAAGCCTAGAAGTGCCCTATTAATACAAGGAAAACCTTCCTACCACTAAAGCGAGATAAATTTTGATTGAATAGGAAGCATGATATTTCCTATGGAGTTGATCCAACAACTTGTTAAATGTATAGGACTAAATCATGCATTTTGGTTTCGAGAGAGGAAATACGCATGAAGAAAAATTGAAGAATTAATGGAAAATCCATACATTGCATATAAAACTACTGTTGAAAGGTCAAAAAAATACTTAAGGCCTTAACTTAATTTGAATCCAAAAATGACAAAATAGGATTGTTGAAAACACGAAAGTGGTGTGGGTGAACAACGCATAAATAAAAAGTGAAGATACCTTTCCCCCGAAGATGCCTTTGTCTTAGTTGTATGAAAACATGTTTTCCACCACTTTATACATGCAAGTGAATGCATTATAGGTATGATGTTTTCCAAGAATAGGAGAAGCCTACTTAAATATCATTTGTGGATTGAATGTTTGGGTGCCTTAATGTGTACGATGACATGTTTCCGGAGTGAATTCAATACAAGGCATATTTGGCTTCTAACTCTTTGTCTTCGGTGTCTTATTAGAAATTATTTCAGTTTTCATTTTGTGTTTCAAGTTAGATATTGTTTTCAAGTTTTTACATTTATAATTTTATTGCAATGTGGCGGTGATCGAGCGAGTGTAGGAACAACCCCAGGAACGGGATGATCGCGGAAAGAGGCCGGCGGAAGAACATGTAAAGTGCCCGGCCATTGCTCTATATTTAGGTATTTTAGTTATTTACATAATTGAAATAATATTAATTTTGTTCAAATATGCGGACACCTAGCCATGGTACGCCTGTGATTCCTCTTTGAGGAAAGATTTTTTCATCCCTATCTCCGATGTTGTTGTTGCAAAAAAAGGCACGAGATGCAACGTCGAAATTTAATGTTTTGATAGATGTGCATAAACACGAAATAGAAGAGGATACAACATCTTATGAGGCAGCTAAATAGATATCGGGTAATAATAAAAGTCAAAAGGATATTTTTTTTGTTAGCATGAGATGAATTGTGATAGTTTGATTTTTAATTTTACATTGACTAAACTAACAAAGAGTTCTTTTGTATGTAGCGTCTTACGGCATTTGCGAACCCGGTGTTGGTGGTAGTGGGACACAAGGGCAAGAGATTGCCCAAAAACTTCCTCTGCGTACACCTTCTACTCCTTTGGAGTGCTAGCCAAGAAACACACCTGCCCAAGGTGACACCCCGGTAAGTAGCAGACGTGTTGGCGATGATGAAGACGATATGGCCGGCTACATTATTGCGTTTCACGGAGCTACACGTGTCGGCTCCGGGGACCATTAATGGCACGTTGTTGGTGAACGATGAGGGTGTCCCTATAAAGCATGTACAACTCCCGGTCGTTGTCTTGTATATTTCATGCATACTTTATCTAAAACATATTTATCATGATTTTTTATTTTTAAATTAATGATAATATCTTCTTTTCTTTGGTTTTATTAAGTAGCAGGAAACAATGAGTTCTACGAGGATTACCGGAAACCATGCGTTGGTAATTTTTGGCCCAACCATACGTACGGGGTGGAGATTCCCAAATTCCAGCTTTGAAAGAAATTTTAGATTATCTAGAAGCCCTTTTTGAGGTCGGCACATTTTGACGGAAAAGCGGTATTAAATTGTAGGCAAATATTTAAAATATACCCGGGGACACCTATAGGACGCAATTGAAATTTAACCCTAGATATGAGCGTCCTCTCGCGAGTTTCGAGAGAGTGAGTGGAAGCACTCATCCATGGCGGAAAAGAAGAAAAGGGCAAAGAAAAGAAGGAAAAATGCCAATTTGGACCCGCAAGGTAAATTACAACTTTAATTCAATAGCTTTAATTTTCTTTATGTCTAAAATAAAAGTGTGCTACGTCATATACGACTTCAATCTTTTGATGCTAGGTTGCACGACACCTCAAAGGCAACCAAAGCTAGGATAGAGAAAAAGGGCCATCACAAGCTCGGCAGGGTGGCTACTTGAGAGTACGTTGCAAGTGTAATTAAGTAGCTAAACATCTTATAATTAATTGTATCGCCTTCCAACGTTTTGTAATCCTATCGGATATGATTAAAAATACACAATCATATATAATGTAGGGTGATGACTTTGGAACAATAACTACGGAGGAAGATAATATTGCTTTCCGTTTTGGCTATCGAGGCTGTAGTTGAACGTCGCGAAAGCTTGGGCGGGGTCCCAAGATCTACGATACTGATAAGGTAAAACATTAACCTTTCAATATTTTTGTTTTCGTCCATAAATTTAATGTCTAACAACTTTGTTTAAATCGGGGGAGCAACACTACCGACGAGGTAAATAACCAGTTTTAGAGCCGGATGTAGATGATCCTCTCGTACGGCTTTGATCATTGTAGTGGGGACCGAGCCGACAATGCGCATGGTGAGGGCGTGACGGTAATTAATTTCCACTTATAATTTTTTTCTAATTATACCTTGATGAATTTTATGTCATATAACGTTTTTTGTTTAAATGACGGAGAATTTTTCCCTTGAGGGATCTTACACGAGGAGAGGAAGACGGAGACAACGGTCCCCCGCGGCGACAGGCGGTACTGGGTAAATAATCTCATTGCAATTTTTTTTTATTAATGTTGAACTAGTTCAATGATATTTAAAAGCTGATAATTAAAATTTAATTATTATCTTGTTTTTGGAGAGCGTGCCAAGATCTTTGGATGAGACGAGACATCGTGACAATGCAACTAGGTCGGCGCGGCAAGTTTGGTGCACCGGGTAGAAATAATCTCATTGCAATTTTTTTTATTAATATTACCGAACTAGTTCAATGATATTTAAAAAGCTGACAATTAAAATTTAATATTATACGTTTTTGTAGGCGATGCCCGTCAGCTGGATGAGCCGGACATCGTGAATACACAAGCTAGGTCAGCGGTGCGGGTTGAAAGGCACGAAACGGGAGCGAGAGCACGATGATATTGATGATGTAATTTTGGGGCTTTAAAAATAGGAAGAAGAAAAAGAAAATTTGACAATGTAAAATATTGTATTATTATAAGACAAACGTTACCATACTTGGAACATTTTTTTGCGTTATATAAAAAACTCATTTATCATACTATTTTTATGTCAAGCATTAATTGCAATGTTTCCTTGCGTACTTTTTGTTGAATTGTTTTTTTACTAGTTATTGAATATTTTTTATGCTCCTTGAAAGTAAAAATTGAAATATAGATTGGGTATTGGGGAATTGAGAGTGATGTGAGGGGGGGGGGGCCATAAGAGCTTCCACCTTCACGTGGTTGGCCTGTTGTGAAATAATTTATTGGAGCGATTTAATCTTAGAGCAAACCTCCCTTGATCCGGCGTGGCAACAAAAAGTCTTCATTGACTTAGTTGCTACTCTTTGAGATCGTGGGAGAGCTTGTTCCAAGTTCATGCGACTCCAATAAATTGTTCTTGAAACGAAGAGGAGCTTATTCGGGTATGTTTTAACATTTTCAACATATGTTCTAACATTATCATAAGAATGCATCTTAGAGTAAAAAATACTACATCAATTACTTGTATTTATTGTATAGATAATGATGGATTTTGATTGACTTGGCGATCTGGGTACAAATCCTCTTGCATCATGAGCAATACAACTTGTCAGCATGAAGTCCATGTCGGGATATTTTGCTTGTCGCTTGACCGGAGTTCGTAATATGCATTTTTGTAAGTTCCTTTACGGTTCATAATTCAATATTAAGCTTGTGCACGATTATTATCTAGGTTTTTTGTATGTGTTTTTTCATCTATTTGATTGTAAGCAACTATGCATGTTTCTGTTGTTCACTATGATTTCTCCCATTACCACTCCCGGGATGAATCCGACTTTATTGTTACATAGGTTACTTTATTGTTACTATGATTTCTCCATTTACGATTTCATGGGTTACATCATGTAAAGTTGTCGATCTCGGGTTGGTGATGAGATTTAGTTCTCCCGAATTTGGGGCTTTTCGATATTTTCTCCCTCATGTCATTCACTGCATCACCTCGTTGTTTGAGCATGCCAATTGTCTACCACTTGTACCAATTGGCACATGTCAATCTGCGAGTGGTGCCACATTTCACCTATTTTCGATGAGAGTTTAGGGTTTCTCTAACATAGCTTCGAAATCCGATTGAGTGCTGGCAAGATATTGTCACATAATACTTATGGTTTGGATTGATGAGCATGTTACGAATGGTTGGTTGATTCCTTAAGAACCACCCATAAATCTCCCTTCCTCTCAACACACGAAAATAAAAATTTCTTTGTGGGGAGACGAGTTTCAATACTTTGAAAACAAACTTCTATTCCCTTCAATAACTCAAAAAAAAACTATTACACTACTTCCTCAACGAGAGGGATTACAAAATTATGAGCGCTACAAAACGCGATTACGTAAACCAACTCAGCAGCTACATTCAAAACAAACATACTCTTGTCTCTAAGACACTCTCTTGTGTTTTTCCCTTTCGCAACTAGCATGCATACACACTTAAAAAGTTACACTCGAGTTTTTCACTTTTTACACTGCTTGCTATGTAATAAAAAATTTACGTACGCATCTATAAAAAAAACTACCAAGCTTTTTCGACCTTTTATTTTTATATCACGGAACATATAAAACATATTATAATAAACCCTCTTTTAAAAAATAAAATTAAAACTAAATTCTATGGCCCACCTTTCATTTCGCATATGATATATATATAACATATATTAAACTATCAAACATTAAGAGGCCACTTCATTCGGACTTCAAAAGTCTAAATAGATTGAATTTCAAACCAAATTCGCGTTCCAAAATGGGATGCGCGTACGCCTAATTTTAACTCGAATTCTCAATCCAATGTGCCCTATAAAGAAATTCGGGTCCGGTTTCGAGTTTTAGTTCCCTTCAATTTCATGCGATCCAATATTAATGCTCCACGTGTCCTCCTTTTGAATTTACAAAAGCTGTCGGATAAATTTACGATTTTGTTTAATTTACGGATTTGGTGGTGCGTTAATGCTGGTACATTGTGTTTAAATACAATCTGTACGGAAATATGGGCGTAGCCGTCTACAAAAAAAACTTGCGGGAATTTTAAATGCGGAATTAAATTTGGATGGCATGCGAAAACAGCCTCCAAAAAAAAATGTTGTTCTTTGCATCAAGTCCTTTTCTTCTTGACGATTGAAGTTAAAAATTCAACGACACGGGGGTTAATAAGTGAGGGTGTAAAGGTAACTTTTTGTCGATAGTCTTGGATTAAGATCATCTATTCATTTTTGTAGGGTCTTATGGTGTTTGGTTTTTTAGTTTTGGGTTGGGTTTATTGAGTCTAAGATAGTTTTTGAGTGAAAAAATTGCTATCGAGGTATTAAAAATTTTTGGTTCTTTTGTCAAAATTTATGAGCTTGTTAGGAAATAAAAGCTGACAATGGTTGTATCTTAAATTTGTGGAAAATAATTTGAAATGAAACCTTTTTGTTTGGGTTGTTGCCGGCGGTGCAAACCCATTCAAATTACTAGGGGCATTGACAAGACAATAAAGGCCCTTGTTTCGGAACTCAAAATTTTGTCAAAGGAGGTAAACGCTTGCCTTTTGAGTAAGTGTTTGGTTTTTCCTTTGCGTGGTTTGGTGTATCTAATTGAATTAGTTGCCTAAGGTATTTTTGGTTGCAAACTCCTTTTCATTTTTCATCACAGAGTATTGGCCTTGTGGAATACATTTGATTGTGTGGTCTTGTTAGATCTACAACATTTGTAGTTGTTTAGTCTTATGGCGAGGGTGCACTTTTTATTATGGAAATAGTTGATGCAATATTGTCATTTAATCCTTCTTACTTCGGGGGTAGCATGTTGAGAAGTTTTTGTGAAACATTTGGTATTCAAATGACACTTGATCCTGCTCTGACATCATGCACTTGACTTCCAAAATTTATATTCAAAGTGTGCCGGACAATTCTTGCAAAATTTCAAATATTTAGGTTGTTTTAAACCATTATCTTTTCATGTATTGGATGCTGAAAATGTGAAAAAGACTTTGGTATGAAACCAAGCTGAAATTTGAATAATTTCTGACCCATAGCCACTTCAAGACATGATTTAGAAGTAGAACAAATGTGCTTATGAAGCATAGAAAGATATCCTTGATGCATTGTCAATGTTTGCTTTAGGGTTATTTTTGGAGAAAGTAACTCCTTATTCTAGAATAGTGATCTTCAATACAAGTAAATGCAGAGAAGAGAGATCATCGTGTGACGCAACAAAAGCGGAAATTGGACCCCCAGTACATTGTGTCTACAATCGGCGTATCGGCATTTTCCCTTGGTGTAACCCGTTCTTTTCCTCCCATTTGAGTCTTAATTGACTTCTTCTTTCTTCGGGTTTATTTATCAAATTAAGTAGAGGTGATAAATAAATACTATCCACAATGGTTGGACTTTAATTTATATTCCCGACTTTATATTATCTCCAATCCTTATAACCAATGTTTAACTTTCAACACTTTGTATTTATACTCCAAGTTTCTTTTTAAATAAATAACTTGTAGTGAACTTTCGGCTCTATGTTCCACCCATGACCTTACAACAATCACCCTCAGGACTTATGCTAATTATCCGCCAATCGTTTAATTAAACAATTTCATTATACTCCCGGCCCCACCTATATATATCGATAACCAATCAAACACTCGTATCGTACACGGCTATCCTCGCACACCTTGGTTACCTCGGGCAAGTTCAACGTGCGACCAGTCCGATGGCCCTTCTCCAAATCAACGACTCTTGGCAATTTCGCCTCGGCTTCCAACGTCGGGCTTTAACGTGCGATGGCGTGGGTTTAACCGGGTTTTGCGGGGTCACTTCGCCACGTGTCGCATTCCCTATGGAATCGCTCGCGAATAGGAGAAATACCGCCTACTCCGCAAAAGCGGTGCGGTAACGGAGGGACAGCAGCGTGGACCTTCCGCTGGTGGTTTGAGCAGAGGCTTGACCACGGGTGCATGTACGGTTAAGCTATCCTTTTGTTTGTTAACTCATGTCAATCTCGGGTCGAGGGTTAAAAGCTTCTAACAGTGCCAATATAACTTTATAAAAAACGGGATTTTCAGCATAATATATAGTATCAAGTTTCCAACACAGACACATAAGAAAATTTAAAGTATTTAAAGTGCGACCGTGGGACCCTCTCGATGAATACGGCTCATAATTCAAACCAAATTCGCGTTCCAAAATAGCCTGCTGATGTCGGCCAATTTTGTGACGCGAATTTCTTATCAAATTCGCCCTAATATTTTACGGTCCGGATTTCCACTGCGCGAGCGACCCAAACAAAGATCCGCTCCAATCAATTTTTGCCACGTGTCCTCAATAAAAACTTGCCCTGCTCCCGGCTGCGGGTGCATTCGATGGCGTTTAAGGTGATGGGACATGGATATGGTGATTTCATATCATTCGCATTAACATTTAACGCTGTTCAATTAAGTTTTCACATCAAATCTAGATTAATTAATTTTTAACAATGTTCAAGATCGGACCTCCACTCCTCTGAGCGATTCCGCACGCTCCAATTTGATCCGGCCTTCGGCTCTCATTATTAATGATCATAGATTCATTATGACGGCCGTCCTTTGATTGCATTGCAGACGGGTCGACATAAAAAATGGCGTTTAGCCATGGTATTTCAGACAAGCCGGTTGCTGGATTACACTGTCTGGTAACTGCGATGATAAGGAGAAGTGGCCAGCGGAACTTCTGCCTAGACTTTGCTGCATATTTCCATTTCTCTCGGTTCTGTCTCTGTTTGTCTTCCTCTGTTAATTGGAATTCTGCTTCTTCGTCTCTTGTGCCCACTGCGCCTGAGATTGCACCCATGCCTCGCGTGCGTCATAGGATGCGTTGCCGCAGGGGGAGCACTAGACGTCAATCCCGGCGCGCTCCCTCCAGCACCTCAACAGAGATGACCTCTGGCCAGTCCAGTGATTATTACTTAGGTAGATATCCAAATACTAGGAGTGGGCGGGGTCGGCTTGTAGCATCTGGCCACCGTATGGATTCCCCTGCTCCTGGCTTCCCCACCGCTAGTTCACCTTCTCCCACGATGCGCACTGCGCAATTTTCCTTTGATTGCACTCTCAACCGCTCGCGAATCACAGCTGTAGTCACTGTGGTCTTCCGCGAGGAGGCCCAAACGGAGGAAGAATGCACCCGTCCGGCGGGTCTGAGCTCGGAAAAAGCCGGCCAGCATTCGGGCCTTCAGGAGGGGAGCCGTGGCATGCATGAGGAGGTAGCACCTAGCGATCCTGGACCTTCCGAATTAGGATGGTGCCGAATCGTGGAGGAACCAGCAGTGGATTAGTTTGGTTAATTTGTTTTTCTTGCTTAGCAGACCCAGTTAATTGGGCTGCTTTTAGTTTATTTTACTGTGCTGGACCTTTAAGTAATATTTTTGAATTCTGTAAATTAAACGTTCAAGACTAGTTTCCCCGTATGAGGGCAGTCTTCTTAATTTTTGATTTTTTGATGACAAATTTGCCATGAGTATGGCCAGGCAATGTTTTTGACTTCGGTGTAATTTTATTCGCAATGTTAATAGATTAACTTTACTTTGAATTCTCACATGATTAGCGTTTTTCTTGATCTATTCAAGGATTTTGGGTACTTTAATTTGTATTTGGAACAATGGGCGTCGGTACTCTATCTGTTGCTTTACTGTTCTACATACTACTATTTCACTTTCTTATAGATGCCTCGGGCATATTTGAATGCTTTCTCAGATTGTCGATAATCTCCATGTGGACCGTTACTGGATTTTATATCATGTCCCTGTATGGGGTATTTTTCTATCATTGTCTGGGGTGGTACTTCCACTTTTCTTGATGGATATTTGGGTTCCAATCTTCAGATGTGAAAATGTAATGGCTTCATGGACTGTTTTACTTCATATAATATATTCAAAATAGCATTTTTTCTCTTTTGAAAAAAAAATGATTAATGTTTATCATTCTGCCTTCAAAACTAGCGATGCTGGTCTATGTTGCTGGTTTATTGATATGGTCTGATGGTTTTTTTATATTTTGGACATATCACACTCCTCACATGATTAGCGTTTTTCTCTGTTCAAGGATTTTGGGTACTTTAATTTGTATTTGGAACAATGAATGTCGGTACTCTATCTGTTGCTTTACTATTCTACATACTGCTATTTCACTTTCTTATAGATGCCTCGGGCATATTTGGATGCTTTCTCAGATTGTCGATAATCTCCATGTGGACCGTTACTGGGTTTTATATCAAGTCGTTGTATGTGACATGGGGTATTTTTATATCATTGTCTGCGGTGGGACTTCCACTTTTCTGGATGGATATTTGGGTTCCAATCTTAAGATGTGAAAATGTAATGACTTCATGGACTGTTTTACTTCATACAATATATTGAAAACATCTTTTTTTCTCTTGTGAAAAAAAAAATGATTAATGTTTATCACTCTGCCTTCAAAACTAGCGATGCTGGTCTATGTTGCTGGTTTATTGATATGGTCTGATGGTCTTTTTATATTTTGGACATATCACACTCCTCACATGATTAGCGTTTTCTCTGTTCAAGGATTTTGGGTACTTTAATTTGTATTTGGAACAATGGACGTCGGTACGTACTCTATCTGTTGCTTTACTATTCTACATACTGCTATTTCACTTTCTTATAGATGCCTTGGGCATATTTGGATGCTTTCTCGGATTGTCGATAATCTCCATGTGGACCGTTACTGGTTTTTATATCAAGTCGATGTATGTGACATGGGGTATTTTTCTATCATTGTCTGGGGTGGGACTTCCACTTTTCTGGATGGATATTTGGGTTCCAATCTTAAGATGTGAAAATGTAATGACTTCATGGACTGTTTTACTTCATACAATATATTGAAAACATCGTTTTTTCTCTTGTGAAAAAAAAAAATGATTAATGTTTATCACTCTGCCTTCAAAACTAGCGATGATGGTCTATGTTGCTGGTTTATTGATATGGTCTGATGGTCTTTTTATATTTTGGACATATCACACTCCTCACATGATTAGCCGTTTTCTCTGTTGCAGGATTTTGGGTACATTAATTTGTATTTGGAACAATGAACGTCGGTACTCTATCTGTTGCTTTACTATTCTACATACTGCTATTTCACTTTCTTATAGATGCCTCGGGCATATTTGGATGCTTTCTCAGATTGTCGATAATCTCCATGTGGACCGTTACTGGGTTTTATATCAAGTCCTTGTATGTGACATGGGGTATTTTTCTATCACTGTCTGGGGTGGGACTTCCACTTTTCTGGATGTATATTTGGGTTCCAATCTTCAGATGTGAAAATGTAATGATTTCATGGACTGTTTTACTTCATATAATATATTGAAAACATCGTTTTTTCTCTTGTGAAAAAAAAAATGATTAATGTTTATCACTCTGCCTTCAAAACTAGCGATGCTGGTCTATGTTGCTGGTTTATTGATATGGTCTGATGGTCTTTTTATATTTTGGACATATCACACTCCTCACATGATTATGATTAGCGTTTTTCTCTGTTGCAGGGTTTTGGGTACTTTAATTTGTATTTGGAACAATGGACGTCGGTA
This sequence comes from Pinus albicaulis, assembly GCA_034641835.2. Taxonomy (NCBI): domain Eukaryota; kingdom Viridiplantae; phylum Streptophyta; class Pinopsida; order Pinales; family Pinaceae; genus Pinus; species Pinus albicaulis. The sequence continues at coordinate 769,300,098 of CM076582.1, read as the reverse complement.
CTCTATTTGTTGCTTTACTATTCTACATACTGCTATTTCTCTTTCATGGACTGTTTTACTTCATATAATATCTTCACTTTCATGGACTGTTTTACTTCACTGTTGTAGGGTCTTGGGTACTTTAATTTGTATTTGGAACAATGGACGTCGGTACTCTATCTGTTGCTTTACTATTCTACATACTGCTATTTCACTTTCATGGACTGTTTTACTTCACTTTTGTAGGGTTTTGGGTACTTTAATTTGTATTTGGAACAATGGACGTCGGTACTCTATATGTTGCTTTACTATTCTACATACTGCTATTTCACTTTCATGGACTGTTTTACTTCATATAATATCTTCACTTTCATGGACGGTTTTACTTCATATAATATCTTCACTTTCATGGATTGTTTTACTTCATATAATATCTTCACTTTCATGGACTGTTTTACTTCACTGTTGTAGGGTTTTGGGTACTTTAATTTGTATTTGGAACAATGGACGTCGGTACTCTATCTGTTGCTTTACTATTCTACATACTGCTATTTCACTTTCATGGACTGTTTTACTTCACTGTTGTAGGGGTTTGGGTACTTTAATTTGTATTTGGAACAATGGACGTCGGTACTCTATCTGTTGCTTTACTATTCTACATACTGCTATTTCACTTTCATGGACTGTTTTACTTCATATAATATCTTCACTTTCATGGATTGTTTTACTTCATATAATATCTTCACTTTCATGGACTGTTTTACTTCATATAATATCTTCACTTTCATGGACTGTTTTACTTCATATAATATCTTCACTTTCATGGACTGTTTTACTTCATATAATATCTTCACTTTCATGGACTGTTTTACTTCACTGTTGTAGGGTTTTTGGTACTTTAATTTGTATTTGGAACAATGGACGTCGGTACTCTATCTGTTGCATTACTATTCTACATACTGCTATTTCACTTTCATGGACTGTTTTACTTCATATAATATCTTCAAAACAACATTTCTCGACTTTTAAAATTTTAATTTTTTTTTTTTAAATTGAACCCTCCGTCGGTCTACCGACGCCTTGTAGACGTCGGAACTGCGACAACCCAGAAACGTCGGAGGAGAGACAGCATGAAAACGTCAGAAGAGCGACATTCCAAACGTCGGACCACATATCGTCGGAATTACGACATCTTCCAGACGTCGGAAGAGTGACGTCCGAAACGTCGGACCACGTTTAGTCGGAATTGCGACAGTTTACGAGCGTCGGAAGAGCGACGCCAAAACGTCGGAAGAGCGACGCCAAAACGTCGGACCACGTTTAGTCAGAACTGCGACGGTTTATGAGCGTCGGAAGAACGACGTCAAAAACGTCGAACCACATTTCACTGGAAGTGCGACAGTTTTCAAACGTCGGAGGCGCGACGGTTTGTGAGACGTCGGAAGAGTGACGCCGGTTCGTAACGTCGGAAGAAGTGTCGATAGTGCGATAGTTTTTGCTTGCGTCGGAACGGCGACGGCAGGACAAACCACGGTTTGTCCGCCCCCGAACTGTCGCTCTTGCGACGACTATGTGTCGGAATAGCGATGAATTGGCCGTCGGAATTTCCGCCAAATTCTCTAGTGATGGCTCTCCTTATACAGCAATAGCCTATCATCGGCCTCTATGTCTCTGTAATGAGTGGGCCTGATGCCCACCTCAACAATCAATGCAATGAGTTGGTCGCCCAACTCCATCCTGTATCTAGCATCACTAAGTCGACCGCGCACCGGCGCACCAGCAGGAGCAGGTCTCTGATCTGCACCGGCCTCCTGATGATCCTCGGCATCTGGCATGCCCTCATCATCATCAAGATCCACACCTGGATCAGGTGGTGGTGGCGGCATCTCCTCGCCATCAAAAGAGCCAATGTCTGCAAAATATATACAAGTACACAACAATAATTAGACAATTTCATTACACAATTTAATAAAAACAAGTTAAATAACATGTTAGAATAAATTTAAATAAAACAGTAATATTATCTCTATCATCTAGTGGCTCATCAACTGTGAAGAGGATGTTGGCACACCCTCACCAATCCAACCCCGCATAAGGATAGGGGACCATAATGAAGGGATGCTCATCAACACTGGCTAGAAACTCCAGTGCATCATCTGATATCCTTGCTGGAAAAAGAGTCTCCTCCCTCTTGGGCATCATCTGCCCCCACATGTGCATACGTGCCTCAGTAATCGGCCTACGAGGCTTCCAAAGAAAACTAGGCCTCATCTCTGGAAACCTCTCAAAAAATAAACAAAAAATCTCTGAAGCAAAAGGGAAGTTGACCCTCCCTTGTGCATGAGCATGACATTTATCTAATGTTGTACAAAACTACTACAAAAAAATGGCAGACCACCTGACAAGTTGTGGCTGTTGTAGTAAAGAATCAACATAATATAAAAGCGAGCAACTAATGTGTTTCCTGTCACTAGTGTTGTGAGAAATGGTCAAAATGATAGGTGAGAGACACTGGACCTACTCACGACCAAATGCACCAATACGTAACTACCCTCCAGCGACCTAAAAATGTGCAAGAGATACTAAATTTTCTCCAATGTATCTCTGGGAGTAAACTAACTGACTCCCTGCCACACAGCCAGCTGGAACCTTGGGGAACGAGGGAAAATCCACCCCTCTCCTCGATAGCCCTGTAATAAAATATACATCCACCTCAGTGGGCGTGTACCACTCGTTGATACCAACCCGAAAAGCTTGTCGCTAGGAATTCCACCTTCAGATAAGATGTCTCAAAAACAAACTATGGGGCTTTAGGGAAGTAGCCTCCTCATAGAACTTGAGGAGGCCTACCTACCTTAGGAGCCCCTGCGTCACTGCTGTAATAGGGTGAGGGTACGCATCTCTCTCCCTCTATCTTGCCTCCCACAGGTGAACCATGTTATACTATTCCGCCTATTGTTGTTGTTGTTGCCCCTCTTCTCTCCTTTCATGTCTCTGAATGATTGACATATTAAACATAATTTTTTTATTAAATGACACATGTATTTAGAAATATACCCATATAAGTATTTTTTGAAAAATAAATAAAACAACAGTTAGTGCGCCAAAAACACAGTCACGCACAGATCCCGATGTGTCTTTCAACAGATCACATCAGATACGGTGCACCTAATGATATTTAGCGAACCGGGGGCGGTGCTCCAGAAAATGTTTTTAGCGCACCGTTCACTAAGTGCGGTGTCAGGAGGGCGGTGCTCCAGAAAATGTTTTTAGCGCACCGTTCACTAAGTGCGGTGTCAGGAGGGCGGTGCACTGACTACATTATACGCCCCAGGGTGTATAGCTAAGTCAACACACCGCCCTCCTGCCACTGTACATAGTCGTCGGTGAGGTATTTTAAAAGGCTGCACCGTTGACGTAGGCCAAATATTGTAAGTCGTGCGTTGACAAAAATAGCCATCCCAGGGCGGTTATTTCGGTCAACGCACCGCATCAACACTATTCAACTAGGTCAATGGTGCGGCCAGGTAACTGACCACACTACCCTTTTTAAATAAATTTAAAATAACACGATGCGCCTTTGGTACTGCCCCGGAACCGGTGCAGATACCCTTAGCACTGGTTTACCATGCCAAATCGTTGACGATGTCGAATTGCAGCATGCGGTGCACTGACAACATTACGCACCCCGGGGTAGATAATTCCGTCAACGCACCGAGTTGTCGCGATACCACATTGTCAACGGTGCGGCCTGGTAAACGACCGCACCGCACTTTTTTAAAAAATTAAAAATAACACGGTGCGCCTTGCGGTACCGCCCCAGAACCTGTGCGGATACCGCTAGCACCCGTTGCGGTGCGACCTGTAAATTTATAGGCAACACTGCAAACCAGTGCGAGCCGAACGGCTCGAGTGCACCACGCGACAAATATATATATATATATATATTTTTAATGGTTAATTTTAAGGTTTTTTGAAATTCTAATCCGCTAAAAGGTTTAATTATGGAAAAATAAGAAAAATACCTGTACATTTACCCGTTGAGGAGGCATATTGGCTGTATAATTTGCAAAAGAAAATTTGTCCACTTTTTTATAAAATTCAAGCTGGAGATTGGTGGCAATGCACAGCAGTAGTGCGTGCAATAAGTGCAATGAGAGCATAGATGTCAGGGTGGCTCAAACAAGTATAACTTTTACCGGTGCTTGAGAGCTCTATAGCACTAAAAAAAGTAAAAAATTCGGTTTTTTGGCCGTAATTTTTTTTTTTATTTAACCCTGTTCTGGTGCGCGGGGATTTTATTGGTGTACCAGTGCGTTTGCAGTATGCCACCCCTAACGGTTTCTGTTTTCATGCACTTTTATGAAGCAACAGTGTGACATATCTATAACGCACTGATGCTCTACATTAATATGACGCACCGGGCATGGTGTCCAGTGAGCCAATGATTTGTGCGGTTTTTTGGTCGTAATTGATTTTTTATTTAACCCTTTTTCGGTGCGCGACGTTTATGGGGACCCCGGTGCATTTCCGTCATTCCGGCCCAAGTGGTTTCTGTTCCGTGCACTTTTTATGAGGCATCGGTGCTGACGATTTGACATGCACCAGTGCGGTTCATTAATTAAAGGCATCGGGTAGGTGTGTATGGAGCACACGGTTTCCAGTGTGCCAATTTTTTGTGCGATTTTTTGGTCGTAATTTTTTTTATTTAACCATCTGCTGGTGCGCGGGGTTTATGGGTGCCTCGGTGCATTTTCTTTATTCCACACCGGGAGTTTCTATTTTCGCGCACGTTTTCAGAAGCACTGGTGCGATAGAGATGTAAGGAACCGGTGTTGTACAGGAATATGACGCACCGGGCGGGTGTGTTAGGAGCGCACAGTTCATGCTATGCTTATGTTTTGTGCAGTTTTTTTACTGTAATTTTTTATTTATTTAACCCTGTGCCGGTGTGCGAGGATTTCAGGGCGGCTCGGTGCGTTTAAGGGCGACCCGGGCGGTTTCAATTTTCGCGCATTTTTTATGAGGCGTCAGTGCGGAAGTTATGTAAAGTACCGGTGCGCTACAGAAATAAAATGTACTGGGCGGGTTTATGGAGCGCATAGTGTCCAGTGTGCCAATGTTTTAACCGCGCCAGTGCTTTCTCGTGTTGAACGCACCAGTGCGTTTTACGATGATAAGAGCACCGGACGAAATACATCCACAAAAACCTCCACCCGCCAACCTCCTCTAGGAACCTTCGCTAGAAACGGATGTCTGGGGTATTTTTATAAGGGGTTCCTCAAAAACATCCGCTATAGGGTCTTTTCCTTGTAGTGTTCCTTTTCCTCCACCTCAATAAGGAAATTCGAATTTCGTGCATGACTAGGGATATTTTTAGTAAATTGATTAGTTAGCTAAGAGATGAGTGAGTTAACAATAGTTACAACTACTCAAGTAAACTGCTACTAACTCTATTCATGACTAGAGCTTAGATAATTAAGTTTCACTAACTATAACTCCACTAGATTCCAGATCTTAGCAATCAACTCATGAAAAACATCACTTCTAGCAGAAAAACTTGAATTTATTGATTTAACTGAGTGACTTGACCATGTCACTCTTGCTAATTGCAACTCAAGTCATCTCACTGATGTGAAAATTTGAATTTCTCCATTTGACTAAGTCTCAAGTCAAATCAAACCTTTTCTCTTTACAATTTAACACTTATTATTTTCATATTTAAAATATTTTTCCAATCCTTAAAGATTAGGTGTCAACACACTTAATAAAAATGGAACCCTTTTTCTTCCTCGTGGCTTGGTTATAACAAAGGTTGATAGGCTTCTAGTGGTTAAGTTTCATTCGTTCAACCCTTAACTACTATTACAATATTGACCATTCTAGAGTATTCTTCATCATGTTCATGTAGCTAAGTCACTTTTCCATGAGAAATGTGGTTGATGTGGCATCCTCTTAAATCATGGAGGTCAAAATAAAAAGTTCAACTTCCAAGTTGCATAACTTTTACATATGGATTTCATTTTAGGTCTTTCTTGTGTCGTTATAAAGGTATGTAAGTGTAGAATTCTGCTAGAGGTTCTGGAAAAAAAAAATCGAAGGTCTAAAATCATATTTTTCTAAACTAGGAGCTATAACAATTATATGCTCTGTAACGAATTTCC